>JBAMAV010001718.1:0-158455 GCA_037043315.1 Amiota communis
TCTGGTAGGTTTTCGATGCTTCACTTCCGATAAAAAAAAAAAAAACATAAAATTTTATTTTTTTTGTCGTCAGACACATACCTGCATATACACACTTGAGGCGAAATTCCACTGTTTAAGATTCGGCGCGGTTGTGCAACCAAATGTAAGATTGTATTATGTTGATTAGGTCTTTATTATTTTTAATTCATAAAAATAATTACGAACTTTATCTAAATATTCCTTGTGTCTAATGAACAATAATTGTTATTCGAAAATTGAAATCCAAAAGCATTGATAAATGAACTGAAACAAGAAAATTAAATTTGCATGGAATCCAGGAGTATTCCTTGACAAGGGCGGCAGTAGTTAAGTAGTTTTGATAGAAATTAGTCTTAAGACAGAGTTTGAATAAATTGGATTGAAATTACTCCGAAGAGTTTACGATTGATTTATTAAAATATTACTCGCGCTGCAATTCGCTTCATCTGTAACATGTATTCATGAAAGCTTTCGTTTTTTTGCTTAGTACGCATGGTCAACTGTTTCTGTATCTCTGCACTACAAATATATTCCTTATCAAACTCTTCAATTAACTGCCTATGCAGTTCTACATATTCACACACTTTCGATGACTTGAAAAACAATTCCGCTGTGCGCGTCATTTTCGCACGGGCTTGCACATACTTCTGCTTATCATTGAGTCCATAGGTATCGGCATTAAGATGGAAATTTTCAAACCATTGTCGGACCTGTATGTTTTCGTCAACAAAATCTGGTATGATTTTTGCAAAATTCTCCACCACGAGCTTTGTGTCATTCTTGCTTATTTCATCGGCCTGAATATTTAAAGTTAACAGCTGAACCAGTTTCTGCAACATCGCATTATTTTTGGCAGTTTGACTTGAGTCCTCTGCGCTTACTGCTTTTCTCAAAATGCTGCTATGCCCTTGTGCATTTTTGTCCGTCAATTGTTGTTCGCTTTTTGCTTCATATTTATATCCTCACTCATTTTGGTTGTTTGTTGTTGCGATCGAGTAATATACGGCTGTCACGCTTTTTTTTCAGACAAAAGAAAAAAAACAAAAGATGCGCCCCACATACCTGCATATACACACTTGAGGCGAAATTCCACTGTTTAAGATTCGGCGCGGTTGTGCAACCAAATGTAAGATTGTATTATGTTTATTAGGTCTTTATTATTTTTAATTCATAAAAATATTTAATGGTATATAAGCTTGTATTATTTTTATTAGGTTTTTACTGCTTTAAATTCCCGTCGAATTCACAACTGCTTCTGATCGGCTTCTCATTCTTTTTATTCTTCTGAGTCTCTGCTTCTGGTGTTGTCACCCTTCTTTTTGCGGCCGATACTTCTGCTTGTGCTGCCACTGTTTCGGCCGAGTATAGCTATCGGTCGAACCGACACTTCTCACCGATTACCAGCTTACCATCCCTCATTACATACATATGTACATATGTAAACGCAAAATTAGCTGCGCATTAAGTGCGACAGCGGCGAAATAGTTTGTGTGTGTATATGCAAAAACTAACTGCGTAATAAGTGCGACAGTGTTGAAATAGTACACAAGAGCAAAAACAGAAAAGGTAAAGAAGCATTTTATAATAAATATTTAAATTATGTCAATTTGCAAGATATGCCATGCGGAACAAGATCCATACAGTACGAATGGCAAATGGGTACAGTGCGATAAATGCAATCAATGGTTTCATTTCAGATGCGCTGGATTGGACGATGGTATAAAAGACCGGAATTGGAGCTGCGCATGCTGTGAAAAGGACAACGATGTTGCAGGCACAATGCAATGCATCAGGCCCAATAATGCATTGACCAGTACGACGAGGACCTTCTCCACTAATAGTATTAAATCAAACTTTCGACGAGCAGACCAATCATAACACAACGTTAAAGTTATGTGAGGCAAGTCCACAACAGGCAATCTCTAACGCGCCCGCGGATACGACGCATCATCAGCAGCAATTAATACTTGCATTGTTAGAAGAAAAGAGACCGCAGAAATGAGATACATCGAACAGAAGTGCTAACATGTCAAATTCGAACGATTCGTCTCCTCAATATCTGACAGCAAACAGCAGCCTGTCAAATTCTCAAATAGCTGCAAGACACGTTATACCAAAGGACCTACCAACATTCAGCGGCGATCCGGAAGAATGGCCAATATTCATTCGCACATTTGACCAAAGCACTTCAGTGGCCGGCTTCTTGCACACTGAAAATATGCAGTGCCTACAGAAGTGTTTAAAAGGCGCGTAAGCTCTTCAAAGACAATGCTTTTGCCCACCATGGTTCCAGAGGTTATCAACACACTAAAGATGTTCTTCGGCAGTCCATAGTATATATTAGAGAAAATGATTGAAAAGGTGAGAAAGCTGCAGCTACCAAAAGTCAAGCTAGAAAGAGACTTGCAAACTGGATGCCTACCTCAACAACCCCATGCTGGCAAAGGAATTAATTGACAAGTCATCACATGCTGAGTTGGGCTGTGCATGCTAGCGAAAGTTCAGTATATAAAATAAATAATAAAAGAGTTGAGCGATTGGATTTATCATATGGTAGAAGCAGCGTCTACCGTAGTATCACCTTTAACGTACAAAGTGAGTACAGTCAACGCGTACGTTGTTAGCGCTTCGTCAATTGATGATCCACCAGACTATTCCCACGACCCTCTTTCTGAAAAAAGATATTCCAATAAATACAAATGACATTTAAAAACTAAAAGACCTTGTTACTAGTTCACCAATATTATGATATCCAAACTTTGAAAAGAAATTCAACAGATGCAAGTTAATTTGATATCGGGGCTGTTCTTTCACAAGAGGGACATCCTAGGATGCTCAATAAAAATGAACTAAACTATGCAGTCATAGAGAAAGAACTGCTGGCAATAGTTTGGGCAACTAAATAATTTCGCCCTTATGTATACGGTAGATAATTCGACCTTGAAAGTGAACATCAACCACTTAAGTGGCTGATGTCTAAATATTCGGGTAGGGATATAGCTCCAAGATTAATGCGATGGTTAATAAGTTTAGCAGAATATGATTTTAAATTGGATTATATAAAAGGGAAAAATAACCATATTGCCGATTTGCTCAGTAGAATAACAGAGGATGAAATAAATCATGGCAGTGATCATTTAAGCCTAAATGAACCACCTATTACCGATGATGAAAATTCTTCAATACAGGTGCAAACGGTTAACTCTCAGGAGGAGGACTTGCAAAATTATATACCTATATTGGATACAGTAGTAAATAGATTCCCTACTCAAATAATAATAGTAGAGAATAAAAATAATAATGTCACGAACGATAGTGGAGACATTAATAAAAACAATGTTATTAATATCATTCAAAGAGAAATCATAAAAGGTAAAGTAGGAATATATTCATATCTAAATGATCATGAATATAACAAAATACAGGAAATTCTCGTAAAGGAATTCGACAATAATTCTCATATAAAATTTTTTAGATGGTCTAAACGGGCAAAAGACATAGAAAATCCTGATGAACTTAATAATCAAATCGCATTATTCCACAAAAATGAGACTGGTCACTGTGGTATAGTAGCTACTTATGAAAAATTAAAATCAAGGATATATAATCCCAAACTCAAAGAACATATTCACAGAATCCTTAATAACTGCAATACTTGCACCGGTCGAAAATATGATCGCAGACCGATCAAAAATAAATTTCCATTAACCGAAACGCCAAAAATGATTAACGATTTTGTTCATGTTGACACGTATGTCAATTCAAAGCAATCATTCATAATATTCATTGACAAATTTTCGAAACATGCAACATGTTTCCCAATAATGGATAGAAACAGCAGAAAAATTGTTGATAACATTCAGCAATTTTTGGCAGTAACAGGAAATGTTCTAAAAGTTGTATTCGATAATGAATTTAATAATTCAAATATGAGGGAATTCTTACAAGAACAAGGTATTGAATATCACTCCACAAAACCAAATAGCCACACTGGTAATAGTGACATAGAAAGGTTAAATCATACGATAACAGAAAAAATTCGAACACTTAATATCGATGAGAATAGCCCAATAATTGTACAATGGCAAAAGCCATATTCTTCTATAATAATACTTATCACACTACTTTAAAATGTACACCATTCGATGTACAAAACAACAAAGTCGATTATAAGGAAATGCATGAACGATTACTTAAACAAAAAATTTCCAAAATAGGAAAAATAAATAATAACAGGAAGTGTGACTTAGAAGAGAGAAATTGCAAAAACCTTAGTCATAAAGAACAAGCAAAGTTTATAAAAAAATCTTTAAGCAATGTCCATGATATAAATATTAAAAGATCTTTAAAATATTCTGATATTCCAGGTTCTACTTCTATTTCCCATCCTGTACCGTAAGCCATATTCATAAATAATTATTTATATTATTCTAGAAAGTTAAACTCAAATGAGGGTACTTTTAGATATGATTCATGTTTTATAAAAATTCCTATCGACTACATTATTACGAACTTTATCTAAATATTCCTTGTGTCTAATGAACAATAATTGTTATTCTAAAATTGAAATCCAAAAGCATTGATAAATGAACTGAAACAAGAAAATTAAATTTGCATGGAATCTAGGAGTATTCCTTGACAAGGGCGGCAGTAGTTAAGAATTTTGATAGAAATTAGTCTTAAGACAGAGTTTGAATAAATTGGATTGAAATTACTCCGAAGAGTTTAACGATTGATTTATTAAAATATTACTCGCGCTGCAATTCGCTTCATCTGTAACATGTATTCATGAAAGCTTTCGTTTTTTTTGCTTAGTACGCATGTTCAACTGTTTCTGTATCTCTGTACTACAAATATATTCCTTATCAAATTCTTCAATTAACTGCCTAAGCAGTTCTACATATTCACACACTTTCAATGACTTGAAAAACAATTCCGCTGTGCGCGTCATTTTCGCACGGGCTTGCACATACTTCTGCTTATCATTGAGTCCATAAGTATCGGCATTAAGATGGAAATTTTCAAACCATTGTCGGACCTGTATGTTTTCGTCAACAAAATCTGGTATGATTTTTGCAAAATTCTCCACCACGAGCTTTGTGTCATTCTTGCCTATTTCATCGGCCTGAATTTTTAAAGTTAACAGGTGAACCAGTTTCTGCAACATCGCATTATTTTTGGCAGTTTGACTTGAGTCCTCTGCGCTTACTGCTTTTCTCAAAATGCTGCTATGCCCTTGTGCATTTTTGTCCGTCAATTGTTGTTCGCTTTTTGCTTCATATTTATATTCTCACTCATTTTGGTTGTTTGTTGTTGCGATCGAGTAATATACGGCTGTCTCGCTTTTTTTTTTCAGACAAAAGAAAAAAAACAAAAGATGCGCCCCACATACCTGCATATACACACTTGAGGCGAAATTCCACTGTTTAAGATTCGGCGTGGTTGTGCATCCAAATGTAAGATTGTATTATGTTTATTAGGTCTTTATTATTTTTAATTCATAAAAATATTTAATGGTATATAAGCTTGTATTATTTTTATTAGGTTTTTACTGCTTTAAATTCCCGTCGAATTCACAACTGCTTCTGATCGGCTTCTCATTCTTTTTATTCTTCTGAGTCTCTGCTTCTGGTGTTGTCACCCTTCTTTTTGCGGCTGATACTTCTGCTTGTGCTGCCACTGTTTCGGCCGAGTATAGCTATCGGTCGAACCGACACTTCTCACCGATTACCAGCTTACCATCCCTCATTACATACATATGTACATATGTAAACGCAAAATTAGCTGCGCATTAAGTGCGACAGCGGCGAAATAGTTTGTGTGTGTATATGCAAAAACTAACTGCGTAATAAGTGCGACAGTGTTGAAATAGTACACAAGAGCAAAAACAAAAAAGGTAAAGAAGCATTTTATAATAAATATTTAAATTATGTCAATTTGCAAGATATGCCATGCGGAACAAGATCCATACAGTACGAATGGCAAATGGGTACGCAGCAGCTGCGCATGCTGTGAAAAGGACAACGATGTTGCAGGCACAATGCAATGCATCAGGCCCAATAATGCATTGACCAGTACGACGAGGACCTTCTCCACTAATAGTATTAAATCAAACTTTCGACGAGCAGACCAATCATAACACAACGTTAAAGTTATGTGAGGCAAGTCCACAACAGGCAATCTCTAACGCGCCCGCGGATACGACGCATCATCAGCAGCAATTAATACTTGCATTGTTAGAAGAAAAGAGACCGCAGAAATGAGATACATCGAACAGAAGTGCTAACTTCTCGGGCGATTGGGCCCGGCAGACATGTCAAATTCGAACGATTCGTCTCGTCAATATCTGGCAGCAAACAGCAGCCTGTCAAATTCTCAAATAGCTACAAGACACGTTATACCAAAGGACCTACCAACATTCAGCGGCGATCCGGAAGAATGGCCAATATTCATTCGCACATTTGACCAAAGCACTTCAGTGGCCGGCTTCTCGCACACTGAAAATATGCAGCACCTACAGAAGTGTTTAAAAGGCGCGTAAGCTCTTCAAAGACAATGCTTTTGCCCACCATGGTTCCAGAGGTTATCAACACACTAAAGATGTTCTTCGGCAGTCCATAGTATATATTAGAGAAAATGATTGAAAAGGTGAGAAAGCTGCAGCTACCAAAAGTCAAGCTAGAAAGAGACTTGCAAACTGGATGCCTACCTCAACAACCCCATGCTGGCAAAGGAATTAATTGACAAGTCATCACATGCTGAGTTGGGCTGTGCACGCTAGCGAAAGTTCAGTATATAAAATAAATAATAAAAGAGTTGAGCGATTGGATTTATCATATAGCAGAAGCAGCGTCTACCGTAGTATCACCTTTAACGTACAAAGTGAGTACAGTCAACGTGTACGTTGTTAGCGCGTCGTCAATTGATGATCCACCAAATGATAAAAGCCAAGCGCCACAGAACATAATGAAATGCATTAAATGTGAATCAATCGCTCATTTTGTTGCTAAGTGTGATGAATTTCAACGCTCATCAGTAAAGGAAAGATGGGAAATTGTGAAGAATAAAAGTGCTTGCTAAAGAAGCTTGAAAAATCACCGTAAAGGTTGTTTCTTAAAGAAACTTTGTGGCATGGACGGTTGCCAACAAAGACATCATCCAGTACTCCATGAAAGGGACGCAGAAAGCTCCAACACTACTGAGAATAAACAGCAATCGTAGGTACTCATCTAGCCGAAAAGTTAACTAATCAGTTATTCCACATAATACCGGTGAAACTGCACGCATTTAACAAAACGATCGAGAAGTATGTGTTTCTAGATGAACGATCGTCAGTGACGCTTATTAACGAAACGACATTTGAAGGGCTAAGCAATAGACCAGCGAAACCACTCTCAATGAGGACGTATTTGTACAAGCGTCGATGCAGATATCAGCACTGAATGGCGCACTTAAATAAACGATTTTAGCTAAACAATGTACACACGGTTCGATACATCGCATTACCCAAGCAATCAGTCCACGCAAAAGAATTGAGCGCAAGGTACTCGTATTTTAAACACATACCATTGCCTTCATGTACCAATGCCGTGCCAACTTTGCTGATTGGCATAGTTAATTGGAATATCGCGGTTCCACGCAAGATTCGTGAGGACAATCACAGCGACCCAATCGCAATCTAAATGCTTACTGGGATGGAGTGTTCAAGGCGTCGGAGCTCGGACAAATAGTGTCACATTGTATCACTGCGGCTGTAAGTAGCAAGATCTCCACGACGCTGTGAAGGATAGCTTTGGCTTCAAATCAGTTAGGCCAAAAGAACTGTAGTTTGATGATGACAAGAGGGCAATCGAAATTCTTGACAATACGTGTGTCAAAGTGAATAGGCAATTTGAAGTCGGTCTTCTGTGGCGCACCGAAAAAACCGAGCTTCCTGAGAGCTATAATAATGCTGTCAACCGTATTAGCTACTTGAAAAGAAAAATTATGAAATAGCCCGAATTGTACGAAAAGATTGAATCACAGGTTCAAAACTTCCTACAGAAGGGGTATACAGTCGAGCTACCCAAGTCAGAAGTAAATGCCAAAAATGAGCGATCATGGTATATACCCATATTTATCGCATTGAATCCTAATAAGCACAAAAAATAAGATTAATCTGTGGTGCAGCTGCAAAGTCTCATGACGAATCGCTGAATGATTTCCTGCTGACTGGGCCAGATCTCTTAAACCAGATTGTGGACATTCTACTCGCGTTTTGAGTAGGCCAAATAGTCATATGCGGAAATATTATGGAAATGTTCCACAGGATTGATATACGAGTACATGAATGCTCAACGATTCCTATGGTTTAACAAGCCCAGTAACCAATTGATCATTTATGTGACCTTTGGTAAAAGCTGCGCGCCATGTATTGCGCACAACGTTCGGAATAAAAATGCCGAGTAATTTCGTAATGAGGCTATCAAAGAAGCTCACTACGTCGACGGTTACATAGACAGCAAAAACAGCGAACAGGATACCGTTGAGGTGGCCAACCAGGTTCGAATGGTTCATCAAGCAGGCGGATTTATGATACGCAAATGGGTGTCAAATTCGATCAACGTACTCAAGCAGCTAGCCCATGCCAACCCAACTATGCAAAGTCCAGTCCAGTTTGGAGACACAGAGAAGGTTTGGGGTATGTATTGGGAACCAAGTACTGATACATTTAAATAAGTTTTCAGATTCGCACGAGAATACCATACCATCAAGAAGGAAAGTCCTACAGGTCCTAATGTCAATCTTTGACCCACTCGGACTACTCTCGTGTTATGTCATCAGCATAAAAATCTTACTTTAGTGCGTATGGAGAGCAGGTTTCGGATGGGACGAAAAGCTACCAAAATCACTAAAAGAAGACTGGCAATAATGAAATCGTGTGCTACCACCCGTGCAGGCAGTCAAAATTCTAAGGTGCTACTTGTACAATTTGGCGAAGGCGACACGGGTCGAGCTACACATATTGGTCGACGCTAGCGAATTTACTTATGCTACAGCATGCTACGTACGCACATTCCACGCAAACGCCATCGATGTTCAAGGAGCAGCCGCTAAAAGCAAAGACACTCCGCTAAAACCGATGTTGATCCCACGCATGGAACTCCAAGCTGCGGTAGTAGGCGTACGTTTAGCTAAAAAGGTCCGCATTGCACGTGGGATAAACATCGACGACGTTACATACTGATCGGGTTCAAAAACCGTTTTGCAATTGCTAAAAACTTCAACTTAACGCAATGGCACTGGATACCGACAAAAATAAACGTTGCCGATACAGCAACAAAGACAAACAGTACCAAAAAGATCGGATATTGGTTAAAGGACCGGACTTCCTCCATATGCCTGATACTCAGTGGGAGGACTTCGAACCTATCTCCGAAAGGTTAGTCGTATCTGAGTTACGAAAACATGTTTATATAACTTGCAAGAAATCAACTACAGCTCTCGACGTGAAGTATTTCTCCGAATGGCGTCGGCTATATAGACCAGTTGCAACATATCTTCTGTACCTAGAGCAGCTTAAAGCGAAGATTAAGCGTGAAATAAACTCAAAACCATAACGATGCTATCATCTTACCAAGGGAGAAATACATTGCTTTTCTGATAGTAAAATCGCATTATGAGAAGCTACATAATTTAAGTCATGACAAATGACAATGAACAAAATAAAGGGAACTTATCACATTCCACGTTTGCGAGCGCTCTAAATGGCTTAAACCTGAGGCTTACATCAAGTCGGGCCAAATTGTGTTAATTCATGAAGGTAACACACCACCCCAGTAGTGAGTCCTTGGGCGCATTGCCAACACACATGCCGGTGCTGATGGACGGGTCCGAGTGGCTGACGTAAGAACAAAGAATGGAATTATACATCTGTAGCATTGCTCCACTTTCACAACAATAAAGAAATATTGAAATATTTTACACTGGATCGTTCAATGGGGAAGTTAAATAAATTAGTATATTTGTCGACGCTAGCGAATTTGCTTATGCCGCAACATACTACGTACGCACATTCCACGCCAACGCCATAGATGTTCAGCTAGCAGCAGCTAAAAGCAAAGACACTCCGCTAAAACCGATGTTGATCCCACGCATGGAACTCCAAGCTGCGGTAGTAGGCGTACGTTTAGCTAAAAAGGTCCGCATTGCACGTGGGATAAACATCGACGACGTTACATACTGATCGGGTTCAAAAACCGTTTTGCAATTGCTAAAAACTTCAACTTAACGCAATGGCACTGGATACCGACAAAAATAAACGTTGCCGATACAGCAACAAAGACAAACAGTACCAAAAAGATCGGATATTGGTTAAAGGACCGGACTTCCTCCATATGCCTGATACTCAGTGGGAGGACTTCGAACCTATCCCCGAAAGGTTAGTCCCATCAAAGTTACGAAAGCATGTTTATATAACTCGCAAAAAATCAACTACAGTTCTCGACGTGAAGTATTTCTCCGAATGGCGTCGGCTATATAGACCAGTTGCAACATTTCTTCTGTACCTAGAACAGCTAAAAGCGAAGATCAAGCGCGAAATAAACCCAAAACCATAACTTTAGAACTGGTCACCAGCGCAAGAAACGTACTTTATCGACAAGCACAGGCTTCAGCGTACTCATCAGAAATTGCAACGTTGTCAAGCGCTTTACCACTCGACAAACAAAGTAGGGGAGGGGACCCAGTTGTGACGCGGGTTTTAAAAAAAATTAAAATTTTTTCCTCAGTTCCGGAAAATGAAAAATTAAGATGTTTAACATTTAAATATTCACCAAACGCAACTTTTTTCCAAAGAAAGTATATTAATTTGAGTTGCTCAAAATATTTTGGAACAAATTTATTCAGGATACCTTTTTTAGGCCCAGCTGTGACGCAGGCCCAGTTGTGACGCACCTCAAGAAATTCACTGAAAATGAGAAAATATGAAAGGAATGTCACACCAATTGTTGTGATTTAATGGTGTTGGCTTCTGCGGTGTTGGCTTCTTCGCCCCTTTGGCTGCTTTTGCTCCTGCCTTTTCCTTCAAAACAGCACGATTTTCAGGAGAGGTCAGTTCAGCACTTTCAAAATAACTTTTTCGCACGATTTTCAACACGATGTTTGGTGCGCGTATACACAATGCGACTATTAACGTTGGTGTCTGTCCAAAAACTGCAGAACGTCAAACGAACATGATTGGCAGTGCTCAAACTGTCATTCTCATACCGCATATCAAAAATATTTAGCTGCGTCACAACTGGGCCTGCGTCACAGCTGGGCCCCCTCCCCTAGTCTCTCTAGGCTGAACGTTTACAACGACGTCGATGGAATCATACGCGTACAAGGAAGTGCAAATTTCATAAATTGCAACGACGATGCTATCGTCTTACCAAGGGAGAAACACATTACATTTCTCATAGTAAAATCGCATCATGAGAAGCTACATAATTGATGTCATGAAAAGACAATAAACATTATATAAGGGAACTTTTCACATTCCACGTTTGCGAGTACTATAAAGATAAGTACGCCTATCCTGTCAAATGTGCAAGGCCAACAATTCCATACCCAATCCACCGCAAATGGACACTATACCGGCAGTAAGATTGGCCAGCTATTCCAAGCCATTTACATACACGGGCCTGAACTACTTTGGACCAATATTCGTCAACGTTGGCAGACACAAGGAAAAGAGATGGGGAGTGCTATTCACTTGCTTGACGCTCAGAGCAGTGCACATCGAAATCGCATATAGCTTGGACACCAGTTCCCGCATCATGTGTATACGCAACTTTATGGCGCGACGAGGCATACTAGCAGAATTTTACTCAGACAACGGTACTTATTTTTGGGCATCGGAAAAGGCCGTACGGTTTGAGCTTGTAAACGTAAACTACGGCAAGATCATCGTTAAGTACGATCAAAAAAAATGGCGCTTTAACCCACCTGGCGCCCCAGTTCAAAAACCGTTTTAAGAGCTGTATGTCCATCATATTCCTTCAACGACGAAAGGCTCCACTGCGCCCTAATGGAAGTAGAATACATCGTTAATTCGCTTCCATTAACTTACGTTAGCTTGGAGTCTGAAGACGACGTCGCCCTAACGCCAAACCACTTACTGATGGGTTCTGCTGACGCCTATAAGCCCATTTGCAACGACTGGTTGGATATAAGGCAGCGCTGGCATCAAACCCAACAATTCGGTGACTGATTCTGGCAGCGGTGGGTGGAAGAATACACACCAATTCTACCAAAGGTGTGAAATGGTTCAAAAAATGTCAACCAATATCAATCGGAGACAACGTCATCGTGATAGATGATAACCTCCCGAGGAACTTCTGGCCAAAGGGACGTATCATAAGTGCAGTTACAGCCTAAGTGAGGGCAAGTCAGCCGCGTCACTATAAGAACCGAACAAGGCGTAATGTAGAGACGGGCAACAAATGTGACAGTATTGAATATCGTCACGAATGATTGTAAACAACCACTGGGGTTATTTACGAAGGGGAAATGTTGCCGGCATAAATTAAGATGACAGTTTGAAATTGCTTTGTCATTATAACATGGGCTGCCAATGGCGAAAATTACGACCCAGATCTTATTGTAAAATTACTGTCTATGATTTTGATATCTCAGTGTAACCCCGAATGAATTTGCGATAGTGACCCGTAGTCCCTAGGAAGGAACGTAAGTCATGCACCGTTTTAGGCAGCGGGAAGATAGCAATTGCTTCTATTTTACGTGGGTTGGTCCAAATACAATTTTCACTAATAACACTGTGTAACAGCGAAAAAAAACTTATCAGACCTAGTGGAGGTTATAGGTTATAAAAAGCCAAAAAGAATGGTATGTATTAAATCTCTGATACACCCTCAAAATCTTGTTTTAGAGCCATAAAACCGTTTTTAGGTAGGTTCCTGTACATATTACCTTATAACTTGGCCATTTTTTATCGGATTAAGCATTAAGTAAGCATTTTTTTTGTTATCATTCAAATTCATGAAGATACAGACCAAAAACTTTCCAAAATTTTGATTTTTTCATCGATTTTACAACTTTAAGTCTAATTTGTGTCTCTTATCTTATCTAAATTATATTTTTTCTCAACGTGCATCGAAAGTTTAGTCATTTTTTTAATCCGATAAAAAATGGCCAAGTTATAAGGTAATATGTACAGGAACCTACCTAAAAACGGTTTTGGAGCTCTAAAACCAGATTTTGAGGGTGTATCAGAGATTTAATACATACCATTCTTTTTGGCTTTTTATAACCTATAACCTCCACTAGGTCTGATAAGAAGTTTTTTCATATTTTTTTTTTTTTGTAACACAGTGCAATTAATCCAAGGAAATCTATCTCTTTCCTTACAAATTCGCATTTATCTAGTTGTACCTTTAAATTCGCCATCTCAAGAGTATTGATAATTATGTCGTCAATATAGACGTAACATCTGATGCCGATGTGTTCACACAAAATATCGTTTAATGCTCTCTGAAAGATTGCGTTTCTTATCCCGAATGGAAGGCGTGTACACTCGTATTTCCCATTGTTTACAGAAAAGGCTGTTTTTTCTATAACTTCTTCGTCAAGTACGATCTGATGAAATCCATTTTTCAAATCGACCGTAGAGAAATAATTATTAGAACCAAGATTAGCCAAAATTGTGTTTATGTCTGGAATGGGGTACTTGTCGGGTATAGTTTCTTCATTTAGTGTCCTAAAAACGATAACCATACGAAATTTCTTTATTTCCGAGGCATCTTCCTTCTTCGGTACGACCCATACTGCTTAACTGTACGGTAATTTTGATGTTCTAATGATGCCATCGCTAAGAAGTTCTTCGACTTGTTTGTCGATTTCTGCCTTGAGTGCCATGGGGAATGGATACGATTTCGAGTATATTGGTCGTTCACTCTTTGTACGTATTTCTGCTTTAACGTTAGTATTGTGTCTAATGTCATTTCTTCTAATTGTTGTGTATTGAAGACTCGGGCAAGCGTCCGCTTGCTTTGATTTTAATTTTCATAATGAATCTTTATTTGAAAATTGACATTGACTTAAGCTAAGAATAAAGAGCGCTTAAGCTTAGAATGGAGAGCGCTAGCGTAATAATGCAAGTGTATGTGTAAGTGCGAGTACATGCTCTTATGGATATGTACTCTCAATATCTATGTACTTTAAAGTATATAGTCCATTCTTTGAGTGGACTAAACTGCAAGCGCAGCACATTTGATGTGCGCTGACATAATGCTATTGGAATATGCGTTGACTAAGGTTTTGATTTAAGATTATGTCTTTCTGTATTTATGTTGAAGTCTTGCATGAGTACGCTACACCACCCTTTTTAAAAAAAATAACGTAATCTATGGAGTTATTTATATTTAATGTTATTAGAATATGTAAAATTAATGTTATTCGTTTTTTTTTTTTTTTTATATAACTATATTTGTATTAAAATTATATTAATCATATTGTGTATATTGTATACTACATATAGTAGTTCTATGATTAAGTTAGTGAAATTTTGAATATGAAATAAAAATTTGAAATATTAAAGTTTGAAGTTGTTGTATCTTGATTTCTTCTCTCTAAATTTTAATATCTTAGAATTCTTCTTTCCCATTGAATTATTATGATTTTTTCCCTTCAGCTTGTTCTTGGTTTTCAATTCTGTCAGTAACATTGAGTTTTCAAAAAAAAAAAATTTTATTATGTAAGAATAAGTTCTTTTAAAATATTATGAAAAGTTTTAACCTATCTCTATGTACTTTGCTTTTTTTTAGCGTCTTCTATTACTATGTTGTTGTTTTCTTCTATTCTAACCACATTATATGGTCCTAAATATCTATTTTCTAATTTATCACCTGTTTCGTTTTTTAATAAAACTTGGGCTCCTACTTTTAATTTAAAATCTAGTATTTTCTTATCATACTATTCCCTTTGTTTTTGTTTATGTTTTTCTATCATTATCTGGCTCTTTTATAAGCTTGCTCTAATCTTAATTTTGATTCCTTAGCGTAATCCTCTATGTTATAAATAAGTTCTATTCTATCTATGCTATTAAAATGTTTAGGCAAATTTGAGTTTTTGCTAAAAACTAATTCATATGGACAATAATCATGTGCCATAGATGGAGTTGTGTTGTAACAATACACAAAATATTGAAGCCATACGTTCCAATCAGTTTTATCAACTGATATATACTCGTATGAACGTATGTATTCATTTAAAGTTCTGTGTCTTCTTTCGATTGTTCCTAATGACTGATGATGGTGTGCTGTAGACGTTATGTTGTCTATTTTCAAATATTTGCACAAGTCATTGATTATGGAATTCTTATACTCTGTTCCCATGTCCGTAATGAAAGTCTTCATCGGACCGTAATTAAGAATAAAAGATTCAAATATGGCTTTAGCCACCGTTTTGGTGCTTTTATTCGGTATTGGTATAGCCACAAGGTATTTTGTTAGGTCACATATCAGAGCAACTGCATACTCGTTACCTTGTTCTGATTAAGGTAATGGACCAATAGTGTCGATCAAAACTTTATCGAAAACACTTATTGGTGTGTCAGTGATGGTTAAAGGGGTTCTAGTATGTCTTGTTGTTTTAAATACTTGGCATTTAGGACAATTACGTACGTACTTTGTAATATGACGTGTCATATTTTTCCAGTAGCAATGTCTTTTGATTTTTGCTAGCGTTTTTGTAATGCCTGTATGTCCTCCTTGAATTGGATCGTCATGGAATGTAAACAGTATCGCTTCTTTTTCATTTTCTGTCACGGTCTCCGGCTTGAGTAGCGCTTCTCTTAATTTTTTTAAATATTTATTGCCCATATTTTTAAAATAATCAATTGAAATTTCTTCAAAGATTTTTTCACTCGGTGCCGCTTTGAGTTGGCTGATCCCGTTTATACCTGCTTTATTTTCAAGCCTTTGAAAGAACTGATCTAAGTCGAGAATTCCATTAGTATAAAGGTCGCTTACATCAATTCTTGCTATGACTTTTCGTCCATGTTTAATTAAACATTTCATAGGTGGCATACGCAAGGTCACTACTTTTCGTACATCATCATTCTTAATGATTTCATATACGTTGGGCTTAGAAGCATTTTCAAGATTTACCATTGCAAAGTTTTTTGTTCTATTCCTGCGCAGGACTTTATCTGTTTACTTTGATTTCTTGTAGGTCGGCGAAAATTCTCCAGCTATACCCTCCCCGCGGGTGCCGACTGGGAAGGTCTGCGTGATTTGCAGCAATGCAATCAGGTGGTGCCGAGCCAAGACCGATGTACTTCCCTGTGTCTTCTCGGAGGATAACTTCACATGTTATCCCAAGGAGGGATAGGAGCGCTAGTACAAAGGTCATTGCTAAGAGGTTCCTGGCAGTAGGAATAAAACGCTAGGGGTAGGGACCCCCGATTAAAAAACTCAGATGGAGAAAACACAAGATGAAACACGAACTGGTATATCAGTTAAAACGTCGGTGGGAGAATTTTCTGCTACCACCAGCGTGCACGGGGAGTTTACAAACCGTGTCGCCAGTGGCCAAACCTCTACTGTAACGGGAGCAGGTTATAGTGGTTGTAATGTTACTGCCAAAACAAAAACGCAAAAGGGGTTAGCCATCAGGGGTACTGCGGTCGACATAGACTCGGACCTCGAAAACGTGAGTAGCGTGGCGACCGTAAACACAGCTGCTGAGGAAGAGCTTCTTAGTTCCCCAAAGGCCTCGACGCCAGGTACCACATCCGTTAGCAGGATTGGGCCGAGGAAGAGGCCCAGTAAGGAAAACCTGAAGGCACTTGCTCAACACAAGGCAGCGGTAAAGATAAAATTACGCCTGGAAACTAAGGTGACTCTTTCGTCTAAGGAGCAGGAGGACCTTAAATGGGCTACTGAAATGGACGACGCATCCTGCTTTCGTGAACAAGATTGAGGAGAACGTCGCAAAGAACATCGAAGTGCCGAAAAGACAGAGGTCTAAGGACGAGGAAACACCTGAGGTTAAACGTCTTCGCACCCAAAAACCTGTCACACCAATTGACCTGCCAATCACATCCAGGAAGGCGATGAAAGTCAATGTAGTATATAAACAGCACTTGATCGTAGCGTTTATTGACCGGAATCACCTGAATGGACAGATGACGCCGACCAATGGAGACAGGTGGACGCAAAAATTTTCAATGCCATCGTTGCCAGGCTGACGGACGAACCGGACAAACCTCATTCGAAGGAGCAGGGTGGTACATGGGAGTCAAGATCCTGAAATGCAACGATGAGCTAACGTTGAAATGGATCACGGAGGTAGCTCCCAAGATAGAAGGACTTTGGGAAGGCGATAAGCTGGAGATACTAGACAGGAACGACATGCCGTGCGTACTGCGTGCCAAGGTACGAGTACCAAACACGGTAATACCGGAAGTCACTCTACTGTTATTCCGGCGGCAGAATCCTGATGTTCCAACTGCCGATTGGAAGCTGCTTCACGCCGGTAACCCGAACACGAAGAGCAACCAGGATCTGATCCACCAGATAAACAAGGAGGCAGAGGACATGCTATACCAGCGTCACGGGAAGATGTCATGGGGAACGGGTAGTATATACCTGCGCTTCAAGAAACGTCACCCGAAGGATGGTAACGACAACACGCTGGAGGCGGAAGAGGTAGAGAGGGATCTCGAACTCGAATCGGTGACCAACTTTACTGAAACCATTTAGCTGCACGGGGACGAAAGATGGAGGTGACAGACGGAGTGTCGGCGACTACAGCTGCACCCGTACAACGTATTGCTGAACCGGATGGGGAAAGTTCTGCAGATCTACCCCCACCGCAGTAAGGCGGCTTCGGCCAAGCTGCTCCTCAAGCTAGAGGAAGGGAGCTATGACGTGGCCCTGATCCAAGAGCCCTGGCTATCCTCCGAGAACAAGGTCTCTGGATTGGGGTTGAATAACTAAAAAATGTTTCATTTAATAAAACCTTATGGAGGAAGCCGGTCAACGTGGATGGAGGATAATGGTAGGTACAGATGCTAATTCACACCAACCTCAATGGGGCAGTAAGGACACCAACCAACGGGGTACCTCTTTAACTATATATTACAGTATAATGTAAGTATAGCAAATTGGGGAAATATACCAACTTATAAGGGTCCAACATCGGAGGATGTATTGGACATCACTCTCTTTTATGTTGACAATACACAGATCTTAGACTGGAAGGTGCTTGAGCAACCCTCCTTCTCCGATCATAGCTATATAAGTTTCACTGTAGATATAAAGATCCCACTAAGAACGACAGAAATATTTAGGAACCCTAGAAATACGAACTGGGGCCTATATGAGAACCTGTTAAAAGGATACCTAACAAATATTCTTCAAATCACTTCTAGTAGTGATGTTGAGGCAGTGACAGAGCTCATAACATCTAAAATCCTTCTAGCATACCATAAATCCTGCCTGCTTACAAGACTTGGACGCAATTCTAAGCCCCTATGGTGTAGTAAGGATATTGGTAAGCAAAGAAAGGAAGTTAGAGAGTTCTTTAAGCTAGCCAAACTTGCTGATTTTGAGGAGTGCTGGAGGGAATATGAGACACTACTATCTCTATACAAAAAAGAGATAAGGACAGCCAAGAGGATATCGTGGTGGATCTTCTGTGGTAATTTGGACAAGATTTCTGAGGCGTCGAGACTTCGGAAAATACTTGCCAAGTCTCCTATAATCCCTTCACTAATACGCAGGGACACAGACGAATGTACCAAAGACGGAAAGGAAACGCTGGAGAGACTTATAGAAGCCCACTTTCCCGGCTGTACTGAGGTTTCAGACGTAACTGTAACAACACGGGTTGCAATAAATGAGGTATGTGAGTTCTTAATTACATCGGTTATACTGGAATGGGCCTTAAAATCGTTTGATCCCTTTAAATCCCCGGGATCAGACGTCATCTTTCCTGTGCTCTTGCAAAAGGGTTGTGCTGTACTGACACCATGGCTTAAATGAATCTTCAGGAATTGCTTGAGGTTTAATTATGTTCCGAAGAACTGGAGACTGGAGAGAAGGGTTGTATTCATACCAAAGCCAGGTAAGAGCAGCCACTTGTATCTAAAGGACTATCGGCCAATAAGCCTCTCTTCATTCATACTAAAGACGTTTGAAAGACTATTGGACTCTTTTATTAAGGAAAAGGTTTCACCGTATCTAATATCGAGAGACCAACACGCCTATACGAAAGGCAGGTCCACTGATACAGCGCTTCGTAGGGTCGTGATGCAGATAGAAAGTGCCATAAAGTACGGGGAGTATGCCATAGGAGTCTTCCTTGACATATCAGGAGCCTTTAACAACGTTTCGACAGAAGCGCTGTTAGAAGGTCTTGAATCAATTGACGCACATCCATCTATACAGCACTGGATCGGTAGTCTACTGAACTGCCGGACAGTGGTGGCTGGATGGGGTGCGATTAGTCTGGCAAGGAAGGCAAACAGGGGTACGCTCCAAGGGGCGTAATCTCTCCGCTGCTTTGAACACTTGTAATGAATAAAATTCTTCACAAAATGCGAGATGGAGGTGCAAGGTGAAGTGCCTATACAGATGTCCTGGCCGTAATCATCTGAGGCCTTAGCGCAATGTGTCAAGGACTCGGGAGACTGTTAAAGAAATTAACAACTGGCCAAGTAAGGTGGGACTGGATGTGAATCCAGACAAGACGGACATAGTACTTTTCACAACAAAATACAAGATTCCGCACTGGCTCCCTCCTAAATTTGGAAACATTGTACTGGCACCAAAGATGTCTACAAAATATCTTGGAGTCTTATTGGATAACAAACTGACGTGGAAGTTAACTGTGGAAGAAAGGGTGAAGAAAGCTCTCAATGTCTTTATGCTTGCAGGAAAATGCTCGGTAAGACATGGGGCTTATCTTCCCGTCTAACATATTGGATGTACACGGCAGTGGTTAGACCTATATTACTCTATGGTATCTTGGTATGGTGGACAAGTGTCAACAAGAAGACAGACGTCAAAATGTTGTAGAAGGTACAGAGAATCGCAGGGCTTTGTATAACTGGTGCAATGCGCACCACCCCTACAACAGCACTTGATAGAATACTCGACCTTCAACCTATAGGCTTGGCAGCGAAGAATACTGCAAAGAAGTCTGCGCTAAGACTAAAGGTAACAGGACAGTTTATACAGAGGCCTTATGGTCACAGTAAGATACATGAAGGTTTAAACACTAGCTCGGACTATGTTATTCCCCAGGCCAACTTCAATGGAAGGCCTAGTGTAGTAATAGAACATAATGGGTGGCAAAGGGGACTCCAGTTTGGTTGTCATTCCTACAACCTGTTTACAGACGGATCTAAAATGGCAGAGGGAGTGGGAGCTGCAGTATTCTGTTCAGAGCTTGACCTTAAACGGCATATAAGCTTCCAGACTACTGTAGCGTGTTTCAGCCGAGATTTATGCGGCTACAAATAGAGCAGAATTAGCAGCCGAGCTAACTCCTCTCAACTCCCAAATAAACATATTCATCGACAGCCAAGCAGCCATAAAGGCAATAGCGGCGGTGATGACGAAATCTAACTGTGTTCAACAATGTAGAACCAAAATTGACGAACTCTGTGTTGATAGACGCGTCACCATCTTTTGGGTACCGGGACATAAAGGAATTGAAGGGAACGAGGAAGCAGACGCACTCGCTAAAGCCGGCGCTAGCCAAGCTGAGGTAAGTGCGTCATACATACGTCCCTCTCTGTCCACGCTAAAAACAGAAATAGACGCAGCAACGATTCAGGAGGCGAAGAGAATGTGGGATGGAACACTCTCTTGCAGAACCGCAAAAATCATGCTTCGCTCTGTTAATAATAAGATTACCAACTACATCTTAGCTCTCCCAAGAGAGGATTGCAAGTTATTAGTCGGAATACTCACGGGACACTGTTTGACGCCTTCCTACGCAGCCAAATTGGGCTTGGTACAGAGTGATGCATGTACAACATGCAACGAGGTAAATGTTAGGGGAATTTTAGAACACCTACTTTGCCAATGTCCAGCTCTCTACAGATCACGCTTTAGCTATCTCGGATCTGTATCTTTCTTCTCCTTGGAAAGTATCGCGGATCAAAAGAGTAGCAACCTATTAAAGCTCGCAAAAAAGTTCATAAAAAACAGTATCTAAAGGGTCTCCATACTTCTTCTTGGCGACAATAAGGACCACTATTGGTCTATGTGAGATCTCTTGATCAGCCAAGCTAACCTAACCTACATAATTATCTTCTCCCTTAAGATATTCTACTGTGAATTCATATTCCTGTGAATCTAGTCTCATTCGTGTTAGTTTTGAATTTGGATTTACCATCGAAAATAAATATGTTAGTGGTCTGTGGTCTGTTTTCACAGTAAAGTGTCTACCATATATGTATGGTATGGTCGGAAATGAATTATTGCCCAATGTATGGTTGCTAATTCTTGTTCTGTAGTGTTTTTATTACTTTCACCTTTTGTAAAGGTACGAGATGCATATGATACCGGGAGTTGAATTCCATTATAGTTTTGTGTTAAGACTGCTTTACATGCTTGTTTACTTGCATCTGTGATTATACAAAATTCTTTGCTGAAATCTGGGTATTGTAATAATGTTGGTTTCATTAAGTTTGGTTTTAAATATTCAAATGCTTTTTGACAGTTAGGTGTCCATTCAAATTGAACGTTCTTTTCACATAATCTTTTTATATGACGGGAATAGTCGGAAAATTTTTTAATAAAACGCCTATAGTAATTACAAAATGCAATGAATCGTCTAGCGCTATCTGCTTCTGTTGGGACTGGGTATTTTTCAATGTCGTCGTATTTCTTGTCATCTGGTAGAATACCTTTGTAAGTTCATTTATGACCTAGAAAAGTCATTTCATGCATGAAAAATGAGCATTTGTCAGGGTGCAACTTTAGGTTGTTTTTCCTACTCAAATCAAAAACATTGGTAAGATTTTTAATCAATATGTTTTTCCGAACAACCGATGACAATTAGATCATCCATATATAGGAATGCCTGAGATGGTTCAAGACCTGAAAATGCAATTGTCATCATTTTTTGGAAAGAATTTGGTGGTCTTTTTAATCTATATGGTAATCGCGTGAGACGATACGAGCCATTGCTCGTTGAAAAACATGTTAAATTTCCCGAATTTTCTTTAAGTTCTATTCTGTAATCCAGACATTAAATCTTAGCATGGGAAATATTTTGCTCGTCCTAATGGTCAAGAATATCATCGATTCTTGGGTGGAGGAATTTATCTGCTAATAGTTTTTTGTTAATTTGACGATAATCTATTATGAGACGCCACCTTTTCTTATCTGATCCTGGTAAAGATGTTTTTGGAACAAGTAATAATGGGCTGTTATATTTAGATACAGATGGTTCGACAATATTATCTTTGATTAATTTGTCTACCTGTTTAACTATTTCATCTTGCTGACTTTGAGGAGTTCTTTAGTTCTTTATGTAAATTGGTTCATCGTCCTTCAATTTTAATTTTTGCTTATAGAAATAGTTTGTTGTTATTGCCTCGGATTCTAGTCCGAATAAATCAGTGTACTTGGTGCATAAATCTGTTAGCACGTCTTTAAATCTGGTCGGGCAATTTTTCTGAGTTTTGTTTGAATTTCTTCATTTCTGTTTTTATCTGTTTTGTCTATGATATCATCAATTATTTAGTGGTTCAAATTTGATTTTTTTGAAATTAATTATTTTATTTGAATTTGGGATGTTCAGGATTCGGGCAAATGTGTTTTTAGAGTTAGAAATTGTACTTCCAATGAATACTCCATTTTCTATTTCTTGGCATGGAATTACTATTTGGTCTTCGTTGTATTCAAATTTATTTGCCGGATTACTTCAGAGCGCGATGGTGATATTGTTGTATTATTTTCAATTGTGTGAACTATAGGAATATGTATTTTTTTTTTTTTTGTTACGTGGAACAAGGAGGAGAAAATCTTCAAAAAGATACTCATGGCCCGTGCCACGAGTTATGTCGGATTTCTACCGACTAAAAAGCCCCTTATCGCCTCGAAACCCTTTAATCCCTACGGAACTACCAAAGCATTACTTCGTAGGGAGGGGAAAAATTGCCCTTATCTGGGCGCCATTAAACGCTCGTACATTCGAGCCTCACGAATGATGGTCGCTATTTCGGTAGCGATAAAAGCCCATTCTTCCGAGGAAAACATCAAACGCCTTACGATCTCCTGCGAATTGCATGGAGATCCAAGGCGGCCATACATCCTGCCTCGCTGAGTGTCAAACCGAACTGCTCTGGGTCTTCTACGATATTCAGGCAGAGGCCACAATATATATTCTCGGAAAGCCCAAATCTGTGCAGATACTGTCTGAAGCACCCGTGACCAGTAGCGAATTGGGTAAATTCGAAACTTACGTCTCCGCCGCTCCTCTTTAGCCAATCCGCTATATTGGGGATAAGGTGATGAATCCTTCGTGGTTCTGCACTGCTCCACCTGTGCTGCCACAGGTACCTGCTTTTGATCTCCAAACGGCTATTCCTATGAGAAGATGTTCGGGCAAGGCATATATCCCTTGCAGCCAGGGCTTCCAAGTCAATTGGAAGTCTACCCGCTCCATCATCTGCAACTGTCCGATAGGCTCTACAGATCCTCAGGTTCGCAACTCTGTATGCACTCTTTATTCCTCGTAAGTATGACTTAGTTGCGAGAGCCCCAGCCTAAATCGAAGCCGCATAAAGCAGTATAGATTTACTCAATGAACCTAGTGAAACCCGTATTTGCTGTCTGGGTCCACCTAGGTTTCGAAGAATCCTCGCCAACTTTTGGTTCTGGTTCTGCCTAAGCCAACTTCTTGATGCTGCAATAGTTCTCTCGACTTTTGATGCGACCTCACTTAGCGTCTTTGCTACAACGATGATAACTTCGTCATCAGCATACCCAACTATCTCCACACCACTGGGCTTATTAATCCGCAGGATGCCATCGTATATGGTATCTCCAGTGAAGCTAGCACATTAACAATACAGCTCAAATCTGCAGAGTTAAAAGCATTTTTCACATCGACAACTGTGACAACTGCACAGTACTTTTTGCTGCCGCCTAGCCACCTTGTGCCTTTTTTTGCTTCCTTGGCAATATCATAGACCTTCTGGTTGCTCCCACTGTGCCTCTGTTTGGTCTGTAGCCAAATTGCAGTTCGGCCAGTCCATTTGGTGACTCAGTGTATTGCTGGAGTTTAGTGCAGATAATCCTTTCTAGGATATTCCCAGTAGTATTAAATAGACACAGGGGCCTGTAGGAAGATGGCTGATCAGGGGGTAGGCTCCCTTTCGGGATGAGAACTAACCGTTGGTTCTTCCAGCAGTAGGAATATGTATTGGATAATGTAAATTGTTTGGAATAAGTGTAAACAAATCTTGATTTGGTTTGAAGTCTAGTTGACAATTGAATTTTTTTATAAAATCCATACTTATCCCTCTTCCATCACTTGGTATGGGGAATTTTAAATTTACTATGTGGAAGTTATGAGGAGTTATGTGTTTTCCTGTCGTTAATTCGACAAAAGTTAATCCAGTGGAATTGATTGAACCTTCGCCAATCCCGCTAATTTGTGTTATTACATTGTAATTTATTTCTTTATATCGATCTGAATTTTCTTTGAGGATTGAAATATCTGAACCAGAGTCTATTAATAAAGTAAGATTTTTACTTATGTGTTCATTGTTTATTTTTATAAATATATTGAAATTAAGATTGATAGAGTGAATTTTTGAACTTATTGATTCTAAATACTTAAGGGAGCTTGTTGGTTTTCCGAATTACCTTGAGTAATTCGTACGTTACCCTTATTCCTATTCTGGTTGCTGTTGTTGTTGTAATTATTATTATAATTACCTCTATTGGTATTTCGACCTCGGTTATTTCTTCTAAAATTTCCGTGTTTCCGGTTATTGTAATTGTTGTGGTTATTATAATTGTGATTATTATAATTACCTCGTCCGTAGCTCCTACCTCGATAATTTCCTCTAAAATTACTTTGGTTATTTTGATTATTGTTCTTGTTTTTATAGAACAATATGCTACTTTGATTACTGGTCATTTCAGTGGTGCAGTTTACATTTTTTCCTACTGCATCATTTAGACTGCTGAAATTACCCGCTTCAAGAACTTTGCGAAGTTTTTCATTGTCGCAATTCTTTATCATTGCTGAAATTGCTTCCTTTGTTGCAAAGGTATCTGCAATATCTGCATCTAAACCTCCGTCTATATAAACTCCCTCTAGCGACTTACGTAAGTTTTCGATCATTGTCTGCTTCTTAGAATGAACCTTTCATAGTCTCAAACTCAGATATCTGCTCAACATTATCGCTTGAATCCATAAGGTCACTATAGTAATCCTGATTATTCCCTGTCATATAAATACGTTGGTTCTTATTAGGTGGTTGTATTTGTTGCGAAAGAGGTCTTTTGTTATGATTGTTACTTGTTGTAAATTCTTGTAGTGGTTTGAAATCTGGTTTTTGGAATTTATTTATTAAATTCAATGACAAAAAACTGTCAGCTTAAAAATAAAAAACAAGAGATTTAAAATCAAACAAATACACTTAATACAGAGATAAAAATATTAAAAGAAATGTAAATAAAATAAAAATAAATTAATTATAAGAGAGTGATACAAAACAGAATTAAAAATAATAATAACAAAATATAAAAGAGCAGCCTCTGGCCCGAAGTTTATTTGCAACCCTAGCGAGCTATGCCCCTTCTCACAGAGGCACATAAGCTACACAGACGGTACAGCTGACCAGTAAAATCCAGTGCATCCAGACAGTGAGGTCATGAATCCCGTAGGCAACGAAGAACGATTGAATTAATTGATTCCGGAGATGATTCAGGAGAGAAAACATGATAGAACTTATTATAACATGAGCATAAAACTCTGAAAGGATCATGAAGGGCAAAGTTAGTAGTGCATCTATTTAGCTCAAAAGGGACAAAATTTCTCGTAGGACGACTAAGGATAGAAAAGTTCAAAAGATTTAAAAGCTCTGCAGAGTCAATGTTTCCGATTAAGAGCTTATGAAAAAAGGAAATCCTTAGAGAAATTCTACGATGTGCCAAAGACGGAAGACTGATAAGTAGGAGTCTATCAGGGTAAGATGGCAACCGGGAATTAGGATTCCAGTTGAGGCCACGAAGAGCAAACAGAAGAAATTGTTTCTGAACAGACTCGATTCGATCTTGATACTTTAAATATTGCGGCGACCAAATGCATGAGCAATACTCGAGAATTGGATGCATAAGAGACACAAAAAGAATCTTAGTGGTATAAGGGTCATTAAATTCAATAGACCAGCGTTTGATGAAACCAAAAACACCCTTCGCTTTGTTTACAACAGAAGAGATATGCTGTTTAAAACACAGCGTAGGATCAAACAGGACACTGAGGTCATTAAACGTAGAGACTCGCTCTAGTAGGATATTGTCAATCTTGTAAGTAAACAAATGAGGCTTACACCGATGATATGTCTTGAGCTTACATTTAGAAATATTTTGATCTAACTAATTTGTCAAGCACCAAGTACGTAAAGAATCAATATCCTCATGAAGTTTAAGAGGAGAGGCGCCATCATTAACTGATGGCACAGTTTTACATCATCAGCGTACATGAGCACACGAGAGTGTGGGATAGAGAGAGGCAGATCATTAATAAACAAATTGAAAAGAAGAGGTTCTAGATGACTACCTTGAGAAACCCCAGAAGTTACGTGGACAATATCTGAAAAAAAAAACCTAAACAACACTCTTTGAGAACGATTTTTTAAGTAGGATTTAATCCAACTTAGAAAATTATTCGGAAAACACATAATATTTAGTTTATACAAAAGAAGGTCATGATTAACTGAGTCAAAGGCTTTAGTAAAGTCTGTGTAAATAACATCAGTTTATGACCTATTGACGAAACCTTGATTAACAAATGAAGTAAACTGAAGGAGGTTAGTGGTTGCGGACCTGCATTTTACAAATCCATGTTGTGATGGAGAAATAACTGCTTTACAGGAATGTTGAAAATTTGATTGATCAACGTGCATTGGTACTGGTGTAGATGTAGGAAATGGTCTGTTATTTGTTTTTGGAAATGAAATGTGTGGGAGATATGCAATATCTCGGTAAATTACCGTTCAAACCCCTTATGAAGCTATCAAAAGCATTCTCTCTGTAAGATGTAGTCATTGTCAGTAATGTCTCCTCTCATAAGTCCATGCAGTCTATCTTGTCCAAAATAGGAGACAGATGTTGATAAAAATATTCTATACTGTTACCCTTCTGGGCAAGGGTTGTTATCTGATATTCAAGAGTTCCGACATTTCTCTTGTCCGAGTAATGTGACATGAGGCATTTCTTGATATTGCTTCAGTTCAGTGGAGTACGATAAGCTTCAAGTGCCGGATCGGCTACTCCGATTATTTTATTACGAATCGAGTGTAGTATATTAAAGTATTTGGGAGTGGTTTTCTTTTCACCGTATATTAAGAGTACTCTATCTACTGACTTTCTTCGAGAGCTAAAGACTCCTGGCTTCTCTGAAAATTCCCTAAAACATTTTACCACATCCGGTATCTTCTCTGCTTCCTCTAAATTTTTACTAAGGTCTGTTGTAATATCTATTTCCTCTTTAACAGTTGGGTTTAATATGGCAAAAACTGATTTTGATATTAAACTATCAAGTTCTTTCTTTTGGTTAGCAGTGAAGGCTGAAAAATTTGATGAGTTAAAGTCATTTCCCTGACTTACCCGTGCCGTTACGGCATACTTCACGAGACGTTGATTTGATCTTCACAGAGGACAAGATCACGGTTTCAATCAATACGTTTTCGACCTATAAATCGATAAATCTTCCGATAATGCTACAGAAGCTACGGGACAAGGTAGTTCCGCGGCTAAGGTCGATTTTGAGGGCATGTATTCGTCTAAACCACATACCAATGAGTTGGAGAAGAAGGTAGTCTTCATACCAAAGGCTGGGAAAATTGGTCATGAGTCCGCAAAAGATTTCAGGCCAATCAGCCTAACATCGTTCCTCTTAAAGACGATGGAAAGGGTATTAGAGCTCCATCTTCGATCCATTATTGATAAATTTCCAATCTCGACTTGCCAGCACGCATACCTCAAGAGTAGTTCCATGGAAACGGCTCTACATGAGGTTGGCCGCACGGCAGAGAGGGCAATTTACTATAAACAATACTCTCTTGCAGCATTCTTAGATATAGAGGGTGCTTTCAATAACGTGCTATCCAGGATTCTCTGGCTATGATTGGCGTAGAGGAAGATATTGGGGAATGGATAGTTAACATGCTTAAAACCAGAACAGTGCAGTCAGAGTTAGGAAACTCGACTCTAACCAGATATGTCAGTAGAGGGACACCACAGGGCGGGGTAATCTCTCCACTGCTGTGGCTGTTAGTCATAGATAACATTCTCAGGGTTTTAGAGGAGACAGGGGAGAGGGTAGTCGCCTATGCGGACGACGTTGTGATCATGGTATCAGGGATGTTTCCTAGTGTGATAAGCAACATCATGCAGGGAGCTCTGGGGAGACTGTTAAAATGGGTCACAGGATGTGGTCTAAACGTTAACCCAAGCAAGACAGAACTGATGCTTTTCACAACGAAAACCAAAATACCGACTTTTCCCCTTCCTCTTCTGAATGGACAACAGCTTCATCTTTCCAACAAGGCCAAGTACCTGGGAGTTATGCTGGACGTAAAACTCTTTTGGAAATCCAATATAGAGCTACGGGCTAGGATTGCCTCTGTGGCCTATTACTCTTCCAGAAGATTGCTTGGTAAGAAATGGGGACTACGCCCTAAAATAACAGCATGGATGGACACAGCGATAGTACGTCCGATTGTGACATATGGGGCAATTGTTTGGTGGCCAGCTCTAGGAAAGATCTATATAATGCACAAACTTAGCGGTGTGCAGAGGTCGGCATGTGTACGAATCACAGGAGCCATGCGCACGTGCCCCACGGCAGCACTGAACGTAATCTGACCTCCATATCAAAAACATGGTCTGCAACAGCGCGGTAAGGTTAAAAGAAACCGGCTGCTGGGCAGAACGACCATATGGACAAAGCAAAGTACTAGGAGTGGTTAATAATCCTATGTTCAAGAAAACAACAGACTATATAGTGGCACACAATAGCTTTGAGAGCGAGTTTTCAGAGTGATTTTGACATTTCAATCTTTACGGATGGGTCGAAAATGGAATGCGGTGTATGAGCAGGGGTGCACTCACCACAAATAAGCTTAGACCACTCTTTCCGGCTACACGACGAGGTCACAGTCTTTCATGCAGAGGTCCTTGCCATTAGGGAAGCATGTCGGCTGGCCAGAAATAACGTACCGAAAGGTCGTAAGATAGCTATCTTCATTGCCAGCCAGGCGGCACTCAAAGCACTGCAATCCACCACTGTGAAGTCAAAGCTCGTTAAGGAATGCAGGTCGACGATAAGCGAGCTAAGTCGTCAAGCTGATATCACTCTCTTATGGGTTCCCGGCCATAGGAACATAGAGGGGAATGAGAAGGCTGACGAATTGGCTTGTTCTGGTGCTTCTCTTGATGTATCGTTGGCGGAACAGGTCTCGATTCCCCTGGCGGTCGTCAAAAGGAGTAACTTCCTGTTTTTCCACCAGCTGGCTAACAGACTGTGGAAAGATCTTGAATCTTGCAGAGCGGCACGTGCTACCTGGCCTTGTTACAACAAAAATAGGTCTTTTAGACTTATTAACAGAAGACGCTCGGATACCGCAAGGCTCACAGCGGTTTTTGCCGGTCACTGGTGTGTAGGGATTCACGCGGAGAGACTGGGTATTCCGTTTAGAAGCCATTGTAGGAGCTGCGGAAACAAGGAGGAAGAGGAGTCACTCACCCACTTTCTATGTCAATGCCCAGCCATAGTAAAGACTAGAAATAAGTTTCTGGGCAAATACTTCATCGACAATCTCTCGGTTTGTTCAGTCACATGACCGGGTTATTTACTTAAATACCTAAATTCGACAGGTTGGATTTAGTAATACTGATTGCGTTCGGCGAGGAAGTGGTATCAAAACGGCACTTTAGTGCTAATTGTGACTCGTAGTGGACTATATGAGCCAGCCACGGAAACCAACCAACCAACCAACCAACTACAGTATGTTACTTAATCAGTATGTGGTAGACCAGTATGCTAAAATTGAAGCGGAACGTTTGGCGTTCATACGTCACAATCAAACAAAATTACGCATTGAAAATTATGCTCATTTGCATGATGCTTTGCATTCAAATGAACATAGTAATAATATTTGACAACTGGTAATACTGCCGTCATCTTTTACGAGGTATCTACACGAAAAGACACAAGACGCAATGACATACGTTATAAACTACGGAAAACATGACCTCTTCATTACAATGACGTGTAATACGAATTGGCCGGATATAAGAGATATCCTACATCATAACGCCACACCCCAAGATCGGTATGACATTGTGAATCGAGTCTTTCATTTAGAAGTCCAAAAGTTGTAATTTCTCATATATAAGGAGAAAATATTTGGTCCTACTCGCTGCCATATGTACACAGTGGAATGGCAAAAGCGTGGACTACCACACATACATGAGCTTCTGTGGTTAAAAAATAAAGTCAGGCCAGACCAAATTGATAGTGTAATCACAAAAGAAATACCCAACAAAGTCGAAGACCCAGTATTGTATAACACTGTGGTAATGCACATGATTCACATCCTAACTCGCCATGCATTAATGAGGGAATATGTTCGAAAAAATTTCCAAAACCATTTCAGATGCATACGTCAACTGGTGATGACAGCTTACAATCGACTAACGAAGTGGAGCAATTTTAATCCAGCCGCTACATTTGCAGTTCAGCAGCAAATTTGAGAATAATGTATTTTAATATACACGAAGGAGAACCACACACCCTGCTGTACATTTAGAAAATGGACGACGGGTGTATTTTTCTGAAAACAATATAAATGATGCTGAAAACAATACTCGAGATACGACGCTGACAGCATTTTTCAAATTATGCTCTGAAGATGATTTTACCTGAAATTTGACATATGATAAAGTCCCAAGCTATTACACGAGGAATCAAGATACCAAAAAATTTCAACGACGGAAACAAGGAATGATAGTTGAATATTATGCTGACATAAGAAAATCAGATGGTCTTGGCAGAGTTTATGTAGTTCATCCTAATAATAGTGAGTGCTTTCACTTGAGGTTTCTACTCCACATTATAAAAGGCCCTACTTCTTTTACAGGCCTACGTACTGTTCAAGGTATAACTCATGAAACATTCCAAGGATCTTGCAAGACAATGGGTCTGTTAGAAGATGATACTCATTGGGAAAGTATGCTCTTTGAAGCTGACTTATGCTGTTCAGCAAAATCTCTTAGATACTTATTTGCCATAATGATATCGTTCTGTCAAATCACTGACCCGCATCTTTTTTTGCAAACCCATCGGTAACGTATTACCGAAGATATACTGCATCGCAGACGCCAAGAAATGTCTTCAGATGATTTAGATTACGACCAAAGTATCTTTGATGAATCTTTATTTGAATTAAACAAAAAGGTGGTTCCTCTAACATTAAAATCTATACAATATTTCGGACTCACTTTACCATCAAATACAAATATGAATGCAAGAATAAATATACAGAACTTACGGGAGAGAAACTATGACCATTTCCGACTTTTACAGACCATTCAAGATGAGTGTCGCTTGAATCCTGAACAAAAAATTGTTTATGACATAATATTGTCCTCAATTAACAATAATGATGGAAAACTTTTTTTTTTATGCTCCTGGAGGCACGAGAAAAACATTTTTAATTAATTTAAAATCGGCAAAAGTAAGATCTGCTAGGAAAGTAGCCCTTGCTGTAGCTTCATTTGGCATAGCAGCCACACCTTTGGAAGGTGGACGAACCGCGCATTCCACATTCAAGCTTCCACTGAAATATTGCAGCGATGACGTCTCTAACATTTCTAATATTTCAAAGCAATGTCTCGCCGGAAAATTAATACACAGATTGAAGTTTAATTATTTGGGATGAGGCTTCCATGTGTCATAATCATCTGTTGAGGCATTAGACAGGTCACTTCGAGATTTGCGCAACAAAAATTGCCCAATGGGTTCACTGTTTTGTTTTCTGGAGACTTCCGTCAGATTTTGGCAGTTATAGCAAGAGGGACCAGAGCAGACGAAGTTAATGCATCTCTCAAAAGATCGTATCTTTGGCCACATATAACAAAATGTGAACTTAATTCCAACATGAGCATTTTATCGTCCAGCGAAGATAATAGAAAATTTTCTAACGACTTACTCCAAGTAGGTTATAGTGAGTTTCAAGCCGGAAATGTAAAGATCAATATTAATATCCTATGTGTTTTGGTGCAAAATGTGGAGGTATTGATTTAAAAGGCATATCCCGATATTAGAAACATAACCACTAAGACACTAAATTCGTTTCAAGAATGGCCTGTACTATTACCTACCAATGAGAAAGTTAATAAAATAAATGATTTGATTCTTTCAAAATTTGAAGCATCATCCCGAATCTACCACTCAGTTGACAAAGTCGTGGATAGGGAGATGGCAGTACACTATCCAACTGAATTTTTGAAATCTTTTACGCCTCCCGGAATTCCGCCGCACAAGTTATTAATAAAAGTTGGTTCCCCTATTATATTGCCAAGAAATTTAAATCCACTTAAACTGTAAAATGGTATAAGAATTAAAATAGTTAATTTAAAAAACTTTTTGGTTGAATGCACAATATTAACTGGCTGTGGAACTGGTGAATTTGTTTTGATTCCAAGAATACCCATGATACCCTCAGAATTGTCATTTCAGTTCAAACGTCTCCAATTTCCAATTAAATTAGCGTTCGGAATGACCATAAGTAAAGCACAAGGTCAAACTTTAAAAGTTGCTAGAATTGATTTAACCAATCAATGCTTTTCACACGGCCTATTTTATGTTGCTGTATCACGTGTAACATCTAAACATAATATGTTCGTTTCTACACGTAATCCAACAGAATTTCACAATATTGTATACAAAGAAATATTTTAGTTTGTTTGTTTTGTTCTGCTACCCGTGCTAAGCCAGGTCGGGTTGCTAGTAAATAAATAATGAATAATGAATAAAGTACAAACACAAATCAACTTATTATATGCTATGCATAAGCACAAAAAGAAAAGAAAAGAATTGAACACCTGCACTTTGACAAACTGATTATGTGAAAACTTCGAACGAAATTCCCGCTCAACAACAACAATGGTTGGTCACTATGTCACTTATGTATTTTAATGATCAAGCATAAAAACCACAACCAAACAAAGCACAAAGTGCAATAGAAAATAAACGAAGTCTGCTATACACATGTAGTCTGAATTTTAATTTTTATTTTTAAATATTACAAATCACCACACTCGGAATCAATTAAAATGATAATTGTTTTCTTACCACGCACGTATGTATACGCATTTCAATCAACACTCACCTGAAGTAACCAAAGATATGGACTAGCTACAAAAGTTCAGTCCAGCAGCCAATCCTCTGTTGATTGCTGCCTGCACTCCCCTGTACTGCTGATGAATGAGGATTCAAATCCTCGCTGACTTCTCCAAATGAGGAAAAATGGGACAAGTCCTCAATTACAAGTCTTTGCTCGGGCGCCAAATGTTGAGTCCTTCCTGGGGTGGCTCCGATGGCAGTCGGCCATCAGTAAAGTCGTCTTATTAAGTTTGTTTCTCAGATGAGGAGATACACAAAAACGTCATTCTTCTTCGGGTTCTTGATAGCTTCTGTCTTTTATTTATTTCATTCTTACTTGATTAACTTTTTTATAATACACTTCATCCAACGCTTAACCTAACATAAGGTAATTTCAAATGACTAAAGATAACTTAAGAGAATTCAAGAGAACGATTAACAAGACTAAGAGATGAAGATAGGTAAAAATTAAGAGACTTCAAAGATCAGTATAAATATATAAAATTCAAGAGAGCTATTGACTAAATTAAAGCTCTATTATTTCAAGAGTTCAGTGCCGACATTCATATTAAGGTCCAGAGGAAAACGATCGTTGCGTGGTTTAGAAGTTCTCCGTATCCAAACAATTTTGAATTTCGACTTAGCTTTATACTATGTGTCGCGTGGGATATTTTTTGTAGGTTTCTGTTCATTTTGATAGCATGGGAGAAAAAGTAAAATAGTGGAAAATCCGATTGGTTGGTTCTCTTCTTTTTGCCGGCACTGTTTTTGACATAACGATCATACTGTAAACAAAAAAAGTAATGTGCTTCACCCATATAAGCACACTATTGAAGTGAAACTGCTGCACATAATGTTAGGACTCAAGTTTTAGTTTTTAAGTTTTAAAATAATTACTAGAGCTGTGTTCTATATTATAATTTATTTATTTCATTATAGCACATTATAATTAATAATTTAAAGAATTGGTTTACATAACGTATTGAATGAATGCAAAAACATTCATTCTCTACGCTGCAGACGAACAACCCAATATGCAATGTGTATCCCCCATCAATATCTCTCCCCCGCATCCACACATTTGATTACCACGTTTTTTTTGGACTTTCACCTCGCTAAAGAAGTATCACTTCAAATACAGAGATGATTGTCTTGTTAAATCAGGTGATCGGTTAGAAAGGTATCACTACAAGTGAGTCGGTAAAATGTCTGAAGTTGTATAAATGATGAATTCTCCACCCCTGTCCCAACAGAGTGGTTAACAATCCCGTCCTGGGCCGTTGCTAGCCGGGCAAAACTCTGTTGGGACATGTAGTAATAATGGTTCATGAAAAACCTGTTCACGCAAAAACAATTTTTTCCTCCTGCTGCACACAAATCTACGTTTACCGTTTTCTTAGTTTTTGCATGAGTACCTCTAGTTGCAGTCCCTTTGCTGTTGCAACAACAAATACAAAAGGAATGAGGTGGAATTAGTTGGGTTTGGCACGATTTTTTTTAACATTTTTACTTTCAAAATTTGAGCGCAAATAAAATTTGTATAATATTAAAACAAACAATCATTATGCACTTCAATGTATTGTGATCATAAACGCCATTTCCTTATTTTTGGCAATGCCGAGTGTTATTTATTGCATTTGAAGTTTGTTTGCTGAACTGAAGGAAATTCGTACCTCATTACAGGAATTGTAGAAAAATCACAAATTTTATACTCTTCACGGGAGTGAATAGTATTATAAGTCTCGGACCAAAAAGGGGGTACCGCTTATACAAACCCCATTTACATTAATGTTCTTATTAGAAAACTATTAGTTTCTGATCCATATTCAAGATCCTAGGGGTACCAGGAGGGGTACGTCCCATACAAACCCAAATTTAAAAGAAAGTACATGCAAAATTATTTTGTTCCCCTCAAACTGTGCTGACATATGATACTCAAACTGTGTTCTTTGATGATACTCAAACTGTAACATGGTAATACTATGAATCTGGCATTTGACGCCGACGGTTGGATGCAACCCGGAGGAGCGTGAAGAGTAATGCAACTTTGACGGAGCCACCAATAACTTTCTTTGTGCTTTTTATTTGTGATGCATTGTATTTTTTGCGGTTGAAATGACGAACATGTCGTAAGTAAAATTTGTATACAAGTCATGTTTAAGTTTTATTTCACTAATATTGCATAGTGAAAACAAGCGGAGTCACGAAAAGAAGAAGCTTCTTTTACAAGTACTTTTGCGTCATGAATCAGAATTTAGTCCCAAAAAAAAAAAAAAGAAAAGAAATAATCCGAGTTCGCAAATAAATGGCAAAAGTTTTATTAGGTTGTTTTTAAGAAACGAAAAGGAATAAAAAAAAAACAGACCCTATGGCCATTCTATGGTCATCATGGAGCGCCAGCGATAAATTAAAGCAAAGACTCTATTCAACTATGTCTATGAGAGACTGATCCAATAAAATGGATGTGGATTTACGCTGTTCTACCGCAAATTCCTCTGTAGAACGCCATTCAACGTTTGGCCTCTCACCTTCCAAGTGGCTTAAAAGTGTGGGCCCCTTCCGCCACAGGCTACATATCCTATCCTTTTTCAAATCCCAGTTGATTCCTATTGTCTTTGAGCAATCAGGTCAAATTATTGACAGGTTTCCTAGGTCTTCTGTTTCATCTAGAATAGTAGGGCAATTTAAACGCCACTTATGAACTCCCAAACTCTTCTATCGATTTTGCTCCTCCTAACATATCATCTATGTAGAAATTACTCTGTAACGCCTGGCACCATAAAGGGTACTCCTTTCCTAATAAATCTGCCAAATAGTATAAACAACGCATAGCCAAGTACGGAGCGGAACTTGTTCCATAAATAACAGTACGCAAACACTCTTGAAAACTTCCAAATTTATCTTGCACCATCACTATCGCGGTAGCTAAAAAATTTTGGCTTTAGAACTTTCAACTTACTTATTTAATTAGCTATGATGTGGTTTGTTGCAGATGCTGCAACGAGGAGTTGCACAATCTTGAGTACCATGACGTCTGCTGAAGGAAATTAAGCACAATGAACGAATCTTAACCTCTTTATATCTTTCTAATGGTGACAAACTTTTAAAATCGGGACAACATGCTAATTTATGATTCGAAAGCACATATAATATCATCATCATTTTGCCTTGTATTAATAGAAGTTGCTTAATTGGTCATCGTCTCATTCCCGAACTATTCTTCAGCGTGTTCTGTTCGTATGTTTCCTTTACTAATTTCTTTAAGTTTCTATATTTAGAAATGAATACCGAATCAGACGAGGAGTATTTGCTTTGCTCGTTTGATAGTTACGATGAAGACGATTTGGATGCGACAATTGTGTTCAATGATAAGAAGCAGATAACGATTCCTACCGTGCAGGTGGTTATTACCCCGGCACTGGTAGCTGGCGAGGGTGTCAATGGTGGCTCTCAGACACCTATGCCTAGGGACCTTGTAGCCGATCCAGAGGTGAACCACTTGGCCTCTGTATCATATGGGTCAAATCCTAGCGGCGTTTGACCTGGAGGGAGGAGCCACAAGGGTAGCATCAGCGTTCACTGGGTCATCGCTGGACAATGAGCAAGCCCTCGACTTTCAGTGAATGACAAACCGGTGGACATTATACAGCCCAAAGTGGTTCATCAAGCAGCAACGTCTGACGTAGCCGAAAACGGAAAGGGTGTTCTCCTTCGCAAGCAGCGAGATGGGTACAGGTTTGCGATGAGGTTTCTCATGAAACTGGTTGGACGTGTCCCAGAATCGCTGATTGGTAAGGAAAAAGTACTAAAGAAGAAGCATGAGTACAATATGCGGCGTTTTGAGCGATAACACAACATCGCAACAGATTCGCCGCAAAGTACTCATGCTGACCTAATATCAAAGGCAGAGGTGACGGACCCATCGGCTGCGATGCCTGTTCCGACGGTTGGCCTAGCCACGTCGAATCCAGGTACGGTACCCGTCAAGGCTTCTAGTGGATTAGCGCCGTCCACCGGCACGGTACCCAAGAAAGCCAATCGTGGGAACACCAAAGCATCACAGGTAAAAGAGGCCCCAGTTGCCAGCTTTATAACCGTAGTTCACAGTAAGGAGCCTACGAGCAGCAATCAAGGTAGCAGGAGCTCTGCCAAAAGGCAAAGGTCTGATGACTCCATAAAGGCATCTGAAAAAAAGGACCTAGGACCAGAAGAAATTCTGGTCAGCTTAAGTTCAGAGCCTAAACTCCAGGCGGTGATTACCGACCGAGGCGACCCAGAAGGGAAGTTTTCGATCGCTTATTGGCTCGAACTGGAAGGGGTCATCATATGAGGGCCATCAACGAAGCCATGATATGCAACCAGGATCCCTTTCTTGCTAAATGGCCAGTGTCAACGAGGAAACCCTGTGTTTTCTCAAAGGCACGTTACGCGGCTTTGGCGAACTATGACCTGGTGTGAAACTGGACGTGGTACCAACTGACCAAGTCCCAAAAAAGACGCTCATAAAGACCTGGGTCCCACCCTCAGTAATTGACAACAAAACAATGCAGGGCCTCATCCTAGGTCAAAATCAAAGCAGCGATTTGTCCTTCGTCCGAGGCACGAGACAATGATGAGGGGAAGGATCTTTGTTTCTAAATTGGATCGGAGCCCAAGAACCTCATCATGAGTAACAAGTGCCAAATGAAACTGGGGATGGGAAACATGGAGGCGATCATATTAGATCCAGATGCCAGGTCAGGAAAACAAGCTAAGAGTACAGATTAGGCTCCATCACTCCAGAGTGCCTTCCAAGGACCTGCTGCAATTTGTGGAGGATGAGATGGCTGGCGTGGCGCTTATACTGGAATCCTGGATCGTGAGTGACAGGGTTTGTGGCCTAAAGTGTCATGGATACCATCTCTTCTCCCCACAGATCGTGGGTAAGCTAAGAACTTGTATCGTGGTAAGAGCTGGGCTTAATGTTCTTTTCTCTCTTAGTTAGCGGAGACCTCACGGTAGTGGTGTGCGAGAGGAAGTTCGGTAAGAGTCCCTACCTCGCGTCCGCGTAACTTGCCTACGAAGAGGAAAATCCCCCATCTGAACAAATCAGGACATTCGCACAGCATGCGATGACTAATGGGATGGATGTGATAATGGGCTGTGATGCAAACGCGCACCACGGCCCTTGGGGAAAACAAATATAAATAAGAGAGGGGAGGCGCTGTTCGACTTTGTAATCTCAACAAATCTTGTTGTATGCAACAAGGGTAACCACCCTTCCTTCTGCAACAAGAACCGTTCAGAGGTTATTGACGTAACATTAGCGACGAACAGAGACTCCCTCACCATCAATTCAGAATTCGCTATGATAATAGAAGGAATAGGAGTAAACCAATTCTTTATAGGAATCTGAAGAGAACGGACTGGGAAGGCTTCCCAAACGCTGTTGGCCAGACACTCCCTAGCCCCTCGGTGAGGGAGTTTTCGGATCTTGACATGTTGGAGAAGTCCACTCAGACCATTGAAGAGGTGTTTAGAAGAGCTTTTCTTAAATCCTGCCCTATTAGCCGACCTCCAAGGTCCAACCGCAATGTGTGGTGGACAACGGAGCTTGGGGAAATTAGGCTGGATGCAAGAAGACTTTTCAAAAAGGCAAAATATAGAAATTGTGTGGAGGATTGGGATGCCTATTATCTCAGTTTTAAGAAACGTAAGCAAGCTAGTAGGAAGGCTAAAAGGACATTGGCCTACGTTCTGCGAGGATATCACTAACACTACAGAAGCATCCAGACTTCGAAAGCTGCTAGCAAAAGATCCAGTACAACCAAGCTTACTGTGCGGTGCAGATGGTGTATACGCTAGCAACAGTGAGAAATCTCTAGAGCTGCTCATGGGCGTACACTTTCCTGGTTGCTTTTATACTGATGGAAAAGTTGAGAATATCAACTTCAGTATCGGTAGATCAATCCTGGATGGTACAAGCAATCACGCAGTTTTAGATGACCTGATCACAGCGGAAAGGTTACTCTGGGCGATAGGGTCTTTAAAGCCTTATAAATTGCCGGGATCAGATGGTATGATATCAGCCATGCTAAAGACTGCTTCTGCATATCTTGTACCGCGGCTGATAAAGCCTTTCAGGTGAGGGAAGTCTTCATCCCCAAGGCAGGGAAGATTAACCACCATTCACCAAAAGATTGTAGGCCTATCAGTCTATCATCATTTTTACTTAAAACAATGGAGAGACTACTAGACCTGCATCTCAGAAATCAATTCGCACCACACATGTTTAGCAGTGCACAACACGCATACCTTAAGGGCAGATCGGTTGATACAGATTTACATGAAGTGGTAAGAGTTATCGAAAAAGTCTTGCAACGGAAGAAGTTTGTAATGGTGGCTTTCCTTGATATTGAGGGGGCTTTCAATAACGTCCGAATCGAATCAATCACAGCATCGCTGATCCTGTGATCACCACGTGGCTTGGTAATATGTTTCGCTGCCGGGTGATAACACTCCGACCTGGGCTTAGCGACTATAAAGAAACAGGTCACCAGACGCACTCCACAGGGAAGAGTTATATCCCCTCTTTTCTGGAACTTAGTCTTGAATGACTTTTGAGCTTACAAAGGAAAGGGTGTAGAGTAATGGCTTATGTGGATGATTTTGTTTTAATGGTGGCGGGTAAATTTTTACCCATAATCAGTGAACTATTAGAATCCTTTTTAGGGACCACTCTGCAGTGGGCTAAGCAGAATGGTCTTGGGGTTAACCCAGATAAGACCGAGCTGGTGTCATTCACAAGAAAATACAAGATAACTAGCTTCACGCTACCGAGTTTAGGTGGCTCGGAGCTAAAACTTGCGAAGGAATCGGAATACATTATTCTGGATTCTAAACTCTCTTGGAAGAGAAACACTGAAGAAAAAATGAAAAAGGCATTAGGTGCTTTCTACATCTATAGAAGGATATTTGGCAAGAGAGAGAGAGAGGGCTTTAGCCGTATGTTATCCACTGGTTTTATACAGAGGCTGTGAGACCTATCCTAACCTATGGAGCGCTAGTGTGGTTGGAGGCGGAAAACACCAATTCCCACCTACACAATCTTCATAAGGTGCAAAGAATAGCATGCCTTGGAATTACTGGATCTCTGCGATCCACCCCCCAGGCGGCTCTGCATGTTATTCTCAATCTGGCACCGGTGGGCACATATCTCAAGTACGTAGCGGCTGGAACTGCAGTCAGACTCCGGTTGCTGCATCTTCGTAAGCCCTGTGTCGCCGGCCACAGCACTATCCTACAAGCAGATGGTGGAGCATGTGACTACGGTGTGCCAGGACTAAAATGGAATGACAATTTTAAGACAAGATTCCCGGGTAGAGATGATTGGAAATGGGGTAACGTCATTTGACGCGATGAGCTCTCGATCTACACTAATGGATTCAAGACGGTAGACGGAACAGGAGCAGGCATCTTCTCGAAAGAGCTAACAGCTCAGCTATCGTAGCATCTACATGACTGGTGTAGCGTGTGCCAGGCAGAAATCTACGCGGTCTGGCAAACAACAAACTTAATTAACACCTTGGGGAGACCCCGAGGCACATATCTGTTTATGTTGTTGTCTGTCGGTCCACAGCTTCAAGAGCAAACTCATACGTAGTACGGTAGAAACTCTTAATCAGGCTCGGCAACACTTTATCCCACTCATCTGGGTACCGGGTCACTCTGGTATCGAATGAATTGAAATGGTGGACGAGTGTGCTAGGAAAGGCTCGGCAGTGCCCATGTCTCCTCAGGTTGGCTTTGGAGATAGAGAAATAGCTAGACCGATGTTCTGTTATTACTCCTTATCCCTCTTTCCCTTACCCCTTTATTTTATCAGGCAATGGGCCTTTTAGGCTTCTGGGTGAACTCGCGAGTAATTGCCTGCATTACATAACCTAACCTAACAGTCGTGTCACTTTGACATTTCATTCTGCATTTGTTATGTATTACCACGAAGGGCGTGTGATTATTGTCATTTACAAGAAATTTATACGTATTTTGTGACTGTGACAGGTTAGTAATAAAATACTAAAAGAACAAATACAGTTTCGGCATACCGTTTCTCATCAGTAAGTAGAAAAATTTGGTCTATTTGTGTGTGTTAAGGTGAACAACAGTCGAACAAGATAACGAAAATGAGCGTGTCAGTAATGTGATCTCACTCTCTCAGCATAAAGCTCCGTTACTAATACCAATGCAGAAACAGGCCACAACGAAAGACAATAGAAGCATTCTCGCAACGTGGCAAACTTGGTAAAATTGTTAAATTTCAAAACTGGCAAACAAACTTTGTGAATTTATTATAATTTGACTTATCTGCCCAAAAGTGAACTGTTTGAACAATTTAATTTAAATAACTATTGATTTACAACAAATATACGCACGTATAATACCATTTATTGTAATTTTTGTACTTATTTGAAGAAATTTACTTTTCCACTTTTTTCGTCATTTTCAGTTCACCGGCACTTTTTTTGCGACAACAACTGATTTGCCAAGTACAAACACAATTGGTTGTTCGCACAATTCAAATCAGCAAAGTTACCAATTTCACATTTTTGCCGACCTGCGACATGAAAAAGTGAACTACGTTTTTTTATTTCGCGATACAGCACACATTCGTTTGATCTTCATCAAAGAGAAAATTGGCATACGTATACCCGGTTTTTGAGCGACGACATATCAACGAGCCGGAAAATCTAGAAATAGGTAAGGTGTTATTGTTAAAGTAAACAATGCCAACAAGACGCAGGGGGGCTTATTCGAGCCGTCGAACGAAAAATAATCATCGAAAGAAACATGCAAAATAATAGAGCAGAAAGAACGGACGAACAACGAAATAACGAAAAGGCGCGTGTGAGCATGTCGAAATTGCGTGCATCTCAATCACAAGAGGTACGAGCTGAACGAAATCAACAAGGACAATTGGAACGGTGACAAGCCCGCCGGTTCGTAATAAACACAGACAGTGCAAATGACCGACAACGCCAACAAGTACATCGAGCATTTACATCCGCTTCGTTCCTTTGTCTCTCATTCGAGTATGTGCCAGATATTAAATATTCCGCTCATCTAAAAGTGCTGATTGGTGCAATGGACAACGAAGATCCCAATTTGTATGCACTCAAATTTAAACATGAGTCAGCTGGCATGTGTTGCGCATCAGAAAAAGTGCTTCTACCAGAAATTGAGACACCACCAGAGCCATTGAAAAGCTTTCTCTTCCTAAAGTCCATTCACACATTAAATTCATGCTTCTAAATGATTCTGCAAATCACAAATGCACGAATTGCAAAATGACAAACACGCTATTGTCGTCAATCCTAATAAAACACCAGTTGGAGAACATGTGCGTAGATTCAATGCGCCTGTTGTGGACGACGTTGCTGGAATCATGGTTGGCGACCGCATAGAGATTCGAGAAATTGTGATTCGAAAAAGAAACAATTATCTGAAGTTCATCGCTGACACACACCGTTCATATGACGCTCTCTAATATCCGCTACATTTCTGGAAGGGACAAAACGAATATTGCAAAAACATTACCTCATGCACACAATTTCATTTGATTTGTCGACAAAATACGCCCTGAAGAAATCAATCTACTGATCGACTACTGTTCAGTATTGTCGGATAATCATTCACGAAAAATATCAATAACGCAGACATTGACATTCACCTCTCCTGAGCAAAGTTTTCAATGCTCATATTAATGAGTGATTGAAATTATAATTTGTCCAAAAGAAACTATTTTCTACGCAATACTAGACACTATCTTAAGTTATCTTTATGAATTAACTTTCCATTAACTCTAACAGTGGATCCTAAATCCTTTTCCACTACACCTTCCACATATAATGGAGTCGATTTATTCCCCAAGCGACGGTTTGACTTTACTAGTACCCTTTCTCCCCCATTAAAGACGCGGGCGACACGGTCACGATTGTGAGTCATAAGTTCAGCTTCCTGAGCCCTCTTTAATTTATTTGATATCTCGTTATCCTGCTCAGAGATACTCGCATGGAAGATTTCTATTGGTTTTTTCTTCGTCACAGAATGGATAGTTTTGTTATATTCAATTATGGCCAAAAGGATGAGATCAACAGTGTTTTCAATACTTCTCTCAAGTTTCAGACATTTGGCTATCTCGGCCAGAGTACTATGAAACTCCTCTATCTGTCCATTCGAAGTGCTGGGGAGGGGAGGCGAATTCACAATTTTGATATCGAAATTGTTTAAAAGAATACCCTTCATTGTGTTTGAGTTTAAGGATTTTTCATTATCGCAATATACCATTTTTGTGCTGGAGAACAAATTCACAAGTTGCAAAATCTTTGGTTTAATATCTTCTACGGTTCGATTTCCTATCACTTGAACAACCGCAAACTTTGAAAACTTGTCGATACAAGTGAGAAAATGGACTGAGTCAGTTGAATAGATATCCATATGTAATATTTCCCCTACATATGTTGGAATTGGAGTCTTCTCAATCGGGTGCTTCTTTGGATGCCTATCATATTTAGATCTGGAGCAGATTCTGCAATTCAATGCTACCTCAGTCGCTTTCTTTTCCATTTTCGGAAAAAAGTTATCATTTAAGATTTGTTTGACGTTTTCCTGTGCCGCTCGATGAGCCCTACAATGTTCCTGATAAACTACCTACGAAACTTTTTGCGTACCTTAACATTGCTGCAGGAAACATTTCCACCAGTCGGCGCTGTATCTGTGCAAGTGTCGACAGATCGCAAAGCGTTAACTACCCCTGGCTTAATTACATCCTGGAGCATTTCTAGCAAATTTCCGAGTGATGTAAAGGTGATAAAATGCCTTAATTTTTTCAAAAATAGTATAATCTTTCTTTCTGATGGGTAATTCCCTTTCTAGAGTCATTTGATTTTCATAGCAATTTACCGGTTTATTTACGGAATCAATAGTGGAAGTAAGGGACTCCTCACTATGGACCGTTGTCACGTCCGAGCTTGGGTCTTGCTCTATCATATTGAAAAACTGTCGTGACAAGGCGTCCGAGACAAGATTGTCCTTGCCTGGCTTGTAGTGGAGTTTAGCATTATATTCCTCAATGAAGGCCTTCCATCTTTTTATTTTTGCATTAAGGTTACGATCTGAGACTGCGAACGTTAGAGGTTTGTGATCAGTATAGATGTGTATGGTCTTTGCCTCGTACAGATAATGCCTCAGTTTTTTAAGGGCCCAAACTATAGCTAATAATTCTCGCTCATTAGTAGCGAAATTCTCTTCCCTTTTCTCCAAAGTTCTTGATATCATCGTAAATGGTCTGCCACCCTGAGATAATACTCCACCTAAAGCATGGGACGATGCATCTGTAGTAAGGTCAAACGGTTTCCGAAAGTCAGGATATGCCAGCATTGCGTCCTCAGAAACTAGAATCTGCTTTAATTTTTCGAATGCTTCGGTCTGATTTGTGTCGAAGGAAATTTGAGTCTTTTTTGATTGGGCTGCCGTCACTCTGCCAAGTTCACCTCTAAGAATGTTGGTCAAGCGTCCAGCTATTTTTGCGTAATCCTTTATAAAACACCAGTAATATCCCGCCATTCCTAGAAAGGACCGAAGACCCCGTAAATTTGATGGTTGGGGAAAATTAAGTATCGTTTCCACTTTCTCTGGACAAGTCTTAACACCTTTGGCTGAAACTACAAATCGCAAATACTCCAATTCTTCCCTGAAAACCCTTGACTTCTCCATTGATACCCGCATGTTTGCAGCAAGGAGACTGCTGAGGATAGCTTCTACGTGCTTTATGTGTTGATTCATGTCTTCAGAAAAGATTATCACATTGTCGATGTAGACAAAACAATATTTTCCGATGTATTCTCTGAGAACGTCATCGATGGCCCTTTGGAAAATGCTCGGAGCATTTCTAAGTCCAAAGGGTAGGCGACAAAAATCGTACTTGCTGTTGAAAAGTGAAAATGCAGTTTTTTCGCGGTCCTGCTCCGCTAACTCAATCTGGTGGAAGCCAGCTTTTAAATCCAAATTGGTGAAAAACCTGGATTTCCTTAAATTTGAAATGATTACCACAATATCCGGGATGAGGTACGAATCTGCAATTGTTTTTTCATTCAGTTTCCTGAAATCAATTACAAGTCGTTTTTTTTGCACGCTATTTTCATCGATGCCTTTTTTGTTTACTACCCAAATAGGGTTATTGTATGGAGATCTTGACGGCCTTATTATGCCATCCTTAAGAAGAGACTTAATTTCTGACTTTACAAAATTATTAAAACTTATCGGATACGGATAGAATTTTGTATAGCATGGTTCTTCGTCCTTGGTATGACTTCTAGCTACAACATTCGTATTGAAAGGTAACGCTTCATTCGGGACAGCGAACACTTCAGTTTTGTCGTTTATCATACCACAGAAAGCGTCTCTCAAATTGATTGGTACCATTCTTGAGCTACATTGAAGATGGCTAACTTTCAGACTCCTGGTATAATACAACTTTTCTCGCCTAGAATTACATAAGAGCGTATCGTTGCCAGGTCAATTTTAACCCCATTTTCTTTCATTAAATCCAAGCCTATTATGTCATCGATTGATGTCAGATTTGGCAAGATGAAAAAATCCGTTGTTTTACCAAAAATATTTGCCCTACACTTATCTTAAATTATGGTCAGATCATGAATATACTTAACCGAATAAACTTTATCGACCGGTTTAATACCCTTCAGGGTAGGGAAAGGTCTGAAGTAATTTTTCGATGCTCCCGTGTCGATAAGTAATTTGACTTATTGATCTCCTTTTGTCCTGGAAACCCAAGAAGGGAGAGATTTTCCCCTAAAAATTTAATTTCGGCTATTTCTTCTGACAAGTGTTCATACTCCTGTTCGGACGGAGGCTGCTTCGCAAGGGCATCTTGGGCCAAGTGGTTTACCCGTTGGAATTTAGGGCCAGTAAAACAATCGGATTCTGCCTGACGTTTCAATTGCCCCTGAGGTTGGCTAAACTCGGTTCTAGGGTTAATAGCTGCTTGCAACATGGACCACGAGGAGGAGGGGTCAACTTCCATTGGTTCCACACGTAGCTGATTTCTGTCCCCTTGATTTCCTCGCCAATTATTCTTGACCTGATTCCCTCGCCATTAATTTTTGACTGGATTTCCTTGCCATTCGTTTCTATCCTGGTTTATCTTGTTTTTGCTGTTACTGGAAAAGTAAGGGTTTTTTTACCCCGACGAAAAGTTCTGAGTCTGAGATCCCCCCGGACTAGTAGGCGCGTTATTGTTCTTTTTCTTATTTCCACCCTCTCTATTTCGGGATGCAAAGTTTGCCGCGAACACGTATCTCTCGTGGTTTGCATCGACCTCTTAAGCCAAAACCAGCGTCGATGGTAAATCATTGGGTCGGGATGCAAAAATTATATCGCATAAAGGCTTCTTAAGACCGGAAATGAATACTCTAAAGGCGTCTGCCCTGTACTTCTCATTTAATGAATCGGCAACATCTGCATTGTAGGACATTACAGTCTTATTGGTTAATGGAACTAGTTTTTTTTCCACCTCGTCATAGAATTCTAACACCGACTGGGAACCCTGCCTCAAAGTAGAAAGCTCCTGCTCGACAAGATAAATAGGACGCTTATCAACATAAGTGAAATCTAATCTTGCCATTATTGCGTCAAAGTTTAGATCAGTATTAAATGAGGACAGAACCGCATCCGAAGCACCTCGAATTTTATTTCTCATAATAGCCACAGCTTGAAGATGTTTTGAACTTCCATTATGTTCGCGATATATTTCGTACGCATTATGGGCGGCCTCTCGCCATGAAACGTATGTTCCTAACTATCCATGGAATTTTGGGAGTGTCTTAACCACATCCAGCGTTTCATCACATTTTACCCCGGGCACTATTTTGACCCTTTCAAATTTCTTCACTACACCATTCCCTGATATCCCGGCGATCTCCTCTCGAAACTTTATTGATTCACTTTCAAATTCTACCCTTTTTAGATCCAGTTCAACCTGGATCATGGCCTTTATTTGCGATCTGGATAACATTGTTGATTGATTTGGTTGATTTAACGGTTCGGACCTGATATCAAAATCTATATTGAATTCTAATTCACTGCTGAGTTTAACCTTTTTGTGAATGTCAATGTTTTTCTTTTAATTCAACTTACTTTGGCACAGCTGTCAATTTTAATTATTTTCTCTTTCTCTCTCTTAAATTTTTCTTTGAAAATGTGTTATCACAAACTAATAGAATTTCGACTTACATGAATGTTGTTATTAATAATTATTAAGTAATATTATTCAAGTTGTTCTTCCTCGCTTTATTCGTTTCACTGCTCTTTTCCCGTTTATAAATGAAGTCCTCTTCGTCTTTGATGTATGTTGATGGATAAAGTCTTCTTCGTTGCTGGGTTATTGTTTTTGTTTCTTTTCTTTTTTTATTAGAATAATCGCTTATCTTGTTTTTGTTTCTTTTTTTTTTTATTAGAATAATCGCTTATCAATTGGTTAGATGTGTTGTTTATTCTCTTATTCTTAATTTCCAATTTGGGCATCGACGCTGATGGATTTAGTCTTTTTCGCTACTGAGTTACTGTTTTTTTTATTTTTATTATTACAACAATCGCTTATCAGTTATCAGTCGATTATAGTTGTTGGTTATTCTTTAATTTTAAATTTCCAATATGGGCATCGCCGCTAGGTTAAGTTATTTCCAAGCCACGTGTCTTGAATTTCTTCCGATTTAGTTATTTATTGTTATTTATTTAAATTGACCCCTATTCTTCTTTAAAAAAAAAACAGGTTTGTCTTTTCTAATTTTCGCGGTTGCTGAAAAGATTCTGTATAATTCTTTACTTCTTTGATAATTCTAATTTATTTAAATTTCTTGTTTTTCACTCAAGTAAATTTGTCTTTTTTAAAAGTTTATATTTCTTGGTTGATTTTTCCAAGAGAATTGAGCTCGACACACGTTTCTGTGAAGAGCCCCACGTTGGGCGCCAATTAAATACTATAGGGTAATTTGTAATTATTTATTATTGGTGACAAATCTGTGCACCTATTGAGTCGACTGCTGATTTCTAACTGACTAAAAACTAGAGGTAAGCAAAAGAGTCACACTAGAAGCCATCCATAGTTAACCAGCTGCGTCGCTGCCCTCGTCTTCGCATCGTCTCTTTATCACTTCAGCTGTTACTCCGTTTGCTTCGTGTAACTTATATACGAAAAAATTTATTAAAGAAATACTACTACAACTCGTACTACTATACTTGCAAGCCCTTCACCTTGAAAACGTTCAGCGAGTATTTATCATCAAGGCAGCTATTGAGTGAGCCATGAATCCACCAAAAACTACACCCTCAGTATTTTTCGAATTGTATAATCGTGCGGATACTTTCGGTGCCTTTACACGAACATACTCTATTCCGAAGAACTACGCTATTTTACTTGGAATCAGACAAAAAAATGGATGCCCCGCAAGCAAGGCATACCAATTAATGCGTGCCCTGGCATATTCAAATTAAACACTTTCGGCTGAGTATATACAGTCAATCCAAGGCAGACTGAGTGTTTCTATATGCGACTTTTGTTGGTTAATGTCACCGGCCCATTGTCATTTCAAGATATATCTAAAGTGAATGGACAACAGTGTCGAACGTATAAAGATACATGCCTTGCACTCGGTTTGCTCGAAGACGACAATCACTGGGACGATATGCTTGCTGAAGCAGTATTGGGTTGTACAGCAACACAAATTCGTCTACTATTCGCGATAGTGTGGACCAAAAAGATTCAATGACTGACGATATATTGCATCGAATTTGTACACGGTGCAATGCTCTAACTATTACATTCAGTGATGCAATGTATAATGAAGCATTGGTTGGTAAAGATGATCTTTGCGTTGTCATTGCCAATTTACCACCCAGTCATTTCGGTATGCGTTTGCCAAATGGAAGTGCATTTGATAATACTTATGAACACCGAAATGAATCGTGAACTGCAGTACAATACTCCACTACTGTGTCATGAACAAAAAATCATTTACGACCGTATTATGCGGGCATTTTCAGGGTGACAAGGTGGAATCTTTTTTTTTGGATGCACCACATGGAACTGGCAAAACATTTTTCATTTCGAAAATTCTCGAAATTCTCTATTGGCATCGCTTTGGCCATTGCATCATCTGACATTGCAGCAACTTTATCTGAATATTCAAAATAAGCCAGACGCTGTGTGCAACATAAAAAAAACAATCGTCCATGGCAACAGTGCTGAAACAGTGCAACATTTTCATCTGGAATGAATGCACTATGGCACACAAATAGTCTGTTGAGGCGTTTAACAGCACACAAAGATATTTTTTTTTTTTTTGTGAATATATTGTTTTTTTTTTGTCTTTATTGCTTCTCCTTTATTTTTATGACTAACAATAAAAATTCAACTCGTATAAACTAATACACTTATGTCCTTCCTGCAAGGCAGGGAAAGGGATTCAATTAGCACTACGAGTCTCTATGTAAGCAAAAAAGCTGGTCGATCGTTACGATTTAAACGAGATGAGTTCCTTGTATAGGCAAGAGCTCTGGCTAGGGGATTAACGTGTCGAGCTAGTTTGTCCATATAAAAACCTTTACGCTAAGAACATTCATCTTTTACTGGTGGCACTTCCAGGTCTTTGTGAATGCCTTCATTCCTAATATACCATGGAGCTCCTGTAATTATTCTAAGTATCTTGGACTGTGCTCTTTGTATAACTTCGGTGTTACTCGCGCTTGCGCTACCCCACAATTCAGAGCCATAAGTGCAAATTGGTTTTATAACAGAGTTAAACAGTAACATCTTGTACTCAAGTCAGACCAGATTTAAAGTTAATTAGCCAGTGAAGACTTTGTGCCCTTAGTTTCATAAACGTATTTAGCTTCTCTATTTTTCCCCCAGGTGAGACGTCTGCCTAGATGAACGCAAGATAAGTTACCTCTTGAGTTTGAGGAATTGTAGCACCATTTAGCGTTACTGGAGAGCATGTCCGACGATTCAAATTAAATGTAATGTGTTTACATATCCCCTCATTGACTGTAATTCTCCAGTTAGATAACCACTCCTGGAGGATTTTAAGATGATTATCCAGGACCATTGAAGCTTTAACTGGGCAACGGGAGGGGCTGATTATGGCAGTGTCATAGGCACAAGTCGATGTCACAATTTGAGTACTTGTTGGAATGTCAGCAGTGAATAAAACATATAATGTTGGTCCCAAGACACTGCCTTGGGGAACGCCTGCCTTTATCACAATTTCATTTGTTACGAAGTTTTTTTTGTCTTACATTATCTGCCATTATCAGCTGTTTATTGCCGCGTAAGAAAGAACAAGAACAATCACCTAAAAGAGTCCAAATTTTACCAATACTTTTTAGACTGACCATGTCAGACCAGCGAGTTCTGGCAGAACTCGCACGAGAATTCGAGTTCTGAGCTACAACAGCATCTACAAATTTCGTTCATTTTCCCTGTGGTTGTTGTAATTTGAACTCGAGTTCTCGTGCGAGTTCTGCCAGAACTCCAGTTCTGCTCTGTCTGAATGCACTATATGATTGCAGTATTTTATGCATATTTTGGGGTAAAAAACATTTAATTTTGTGAATTAAAACTTCATGCCATACTCGATCAAACGCTTGTGCTACATCAAGAAATATTTCTGAGCAATATTCTCGTTTTTCAAAAGCAGTTCTTATTTCCGAAGTAACTCTATTGACTTGCTCAATCGTTCCATGTTTTGCTCTGAATCTAAACTGATTGTCTGGGTTTGTACAACTTGTTTGTAAATGGTAGTTGCGTTTGACCTTAAGAATCTTCTCAAATAGTTTAGAAAGATATGGAAGCAGACTTATGGGTCTATAAGAAGAAGAACTTGTCCTATCCTTCCCGGGATTTGGAACCATTATGATAACTGACTTCTTCCATTGCATTGGAAAGTATCCAATTCGAAAGATAACATTGAAAAAATACGAAAGAAATGCCATTGCTGCGTTTGGAAGTTCAGTTATCATTTTAAGAACAGTACAATCATAACCTGCAGATTTCTGAAGATTCAGTTGAGTCTTAATAATTAATTTGATTTCCCTTGAGCTAGTTCTTAATGGAGACATATTTCCATAATTTGAGATTGTCTGGTTAGGAAGCACAAAATTGTTAGTGGGAGGATTTGGTTGGAACACGTACTCCAAATGGTTCGCAAATACATTAGCCTTCTCTTCGTCTGAACGTGCCCAACTACCGGTTCGGTCTCTATTAGGTGAAACTAGTTCCACAAGAGATTTTAGTGAATTTTTGGCTTTCCAGAGTGATAATCTAGTGTTTGTAGGTGATAGATTCTCAATATAGCGCCTTTGTGCCTCGACCTTATAACTTTTGCTTTGGCTAGTTTTTTTGTTGTAGTTTTTAGCCTTTGTTTAACGGCAGGAGATCTGTGCTGTTGCCATTCTCTTCTCAATCTTCGTTTAATAGTTCTTCAATGTCCCTATTGAGGAAGATTTTCTGCTGAACTTGTGCACCACAATCGCAGGCGTAGCTACCTCAGCTGCAGCTACCAATATTGAATTAATCTCATTAACTGATGTGTCAATATCACTTTCAGAGTTGATCGCAGGTGCAATTTCGATGTGAGAACTTATATATTTTTTATATTGCAAAAATTTGTTTTATTATATATAAGTCTATACGGACGATCCTCGACTATTGGATAATTGAGTTGAAGGATATCAGCGGGTGAGTGATCGGATGAGAATTCATAATGAGTATCTGCTGATATAAGGTTTCTAGGTATATTTCTTGTGATACCAAAGTCAATAGTATCAGGAATTTTTCTTTGATCTTCTGGCCAGTATGTAGGCGTACCCGAAGAAACGAAGTCTAGTTTGTTTTTTCAATTTACAAGAGTATTGTAGAGTTGCCGACCTTTTAGATTTACTAAACGAGAACCCCAAGACGTGTGTTTAGCATTGTAGTCACCGGCCGTAAAAAAACGTTGTCCAAGGTTATCAAAGAAATTTGTAAACATATCTTCAGATATTGAAAAATGTGGGGGACAATATACAGCAGATAACGTCAGATTACCATAACTCGTTTGCATCAAAATTGAGGCTGCTTGTAGATAAGTGGATGAGTATGCATCCAGAGATTGGTGTTTCATAGGTTTCCTTAATATTATGCATGTACATGTGATTTGTCGTATAAACTAACTACGAAGGCGGTTCATAAAGTACCCGTGTTTGACGATAGAGGACGTTCCTGATTGAAGTTAGTGTTATCATCGTGTGCTGCCATCTATCAGACGACGCTAATACAAATTTCAGACTGATTGATTGGTTAGTTTCGATTTGACAGCCATCCGAGTCTGACGTGTTTCGTGATTTTAGCTAATATGGAAAAAGAGCAGTATCGTTCAGTAATTCGCTTTTTGTTTTTGGATGGGAAAAAATGCGAGGAGATAAAAGCAAAGTTGGATGCTGTTTATGGGGACACGTCGCCATCTATGACCACAGTTAGATATTGGTTCAACGAATTTAAACGTGGCCGAACATCCGTTTTTGATGAGGAGCAACCAGGACGCCCGACAGACATGGTTATCGAGGAAATCATTGGAAAAGTCCACGACATGATTCTCGCTGATTGGCGAACGAAAGTGCGCGAAGTAGCAAAGGCCGTAGGTGTATCGACCGGAACGGCAATTAATATTTTACATGATAAGTTGGCGATGAAAAAATTGTCGGCCCGATGGGTGCCGCGATTGCTGTTAACTTCGAAGCAGTGTTTGGGCAATTTAAGCGAGATCCGAAGGACTTTTTGCGTCGAGTTGTCACCGTTGATGAAACCTGGATTTATTATTACACACCAGAAACTAAGCAACAATCAAAACAATGGATTTCTCCCGGTGACTCTGCACCAAAGAAGGCGAAGACGGTCTCATCGGTCGGTAAGGTCATGGCGAAGATTTTTTGGGATGCGAAGGGCGTCACCTCATGGATTTTTTAGAAAAAGGAAGAGCGATCACTGAACAATACTACAATGAGTTATTGGACCGCTTCGACAAAAAGTTAAAGGAGACACGGCCGCATTTGGCGAAAAAAAGGTGTTGTTTCATCACGATAACGCACCAGCACATTTATCTTGTGTTGTCTCCGCCAAACTGCATGAATTGCGTTATGAATCGCGGACGCACTCCCCGTATTCACCCGATCAGGCTCCCTGCGACTTTTTCTTTTTCCCTAACAAGAAATAATATAAAGAAATGGCTCGCGGGAAAAAAATTTAGCTCAAACGAGGAAGTCATCTCCGAAACAGAGTCGTATTTTGGAGAGTTCGACAAATCCTATTTTTTGGAGGGGTTAAAAAAATGGCCGGAACATTGGGAGAAGTGTACCTTTCTAAAAGAGGACTATGTTGAAAAATAAAAAAACGTTTTTGAAAAAAATGGTGTCTTCATTTCTAACACGGGTACTTAATGAACCGTCCTCGTATATAGTCTTGTATGAAGAAGTTATTTTTACTGGTCAAATGAGACTCAGAAATAAGCATCACATCTACATTACTATCCTCTAGACACTTTATGAGCTCTAGTTTGTGCTGCGAAACACCATTTGCGTCCCAAAGAATTATTTTAAAATGAGCCATTATGGTGAATTTAGCTTATCCAAAATTTTCATTTGGATTTTCATCATCTCTTGAAAAGAGTTTTGCAACATTAAGTTTGATTGATTCAGGGTCTGAAATCAGTTCACCAGCATACGTTGTTGTTCCTGTAAGGGTAGGCTCAATTCTAACACGGGTGGGATTTTTTGTGACTGCAGTCGGTTCTTGAGCTCCTTATATACTGGATAGCCTCTACAATTGGCTGTGTGATTGCCCCCACAGTTGCTACATATGTATATTCCGGACTATCTCGACTTAGTGTACAGTTTGCGGTTCCATGAAAGTCTCCGCATGCTGCGCATACTGGACGAAGGGTGCAGGATTTGCACGCTTGTAAGGCTCCTCTACTGTTACCCTACGACGAAGCAAGTATTTAAGTTTATAAATAGGATGCACTTAATTTTTTTTTTTAATGCCGCGATTGTGGGGCCAATTCAATTTTGTACATTGGCTGTGGTATTTTATTTTTATTAATAATATCTATAGCTAGTTTAACATCAAATCCGACAAAGGGTTTGATGACGTTAATAACAACTACCAGCTTTTTGCTGCTTTTGAACTGGTAGGTGTAATAGTATATCTTAGTTTCATTAAGGTAATTGGTGATAGAACGGTCATTGTTTTCAGTATAAATTTGAACTTTAGTTTCCTTAACATTACCCTAGGTAATTGGGAAAATATGGAAGTTATTGTTGCCGATTATTTTTTTCATTCCATCTACAAGCTTGTTCGAGCTTTCTTTTCGAATATATATTGTGGGAGGTTTTGCAGATTTAGGTTTTATTTGGTTTTCATCAGTATTTTTAATGGGTTCATCCTTTTCTGCAAGTAGTTGGTATCTATTACTATCACAGAGCGTTTTCTTAGCAGCATTGTTTTTTAGTGGGCTTAGTCTACAATTTTTTTGGATTTGTATATAGCGGTCGATGCCTGTCTGCACTGCTGCTTAAATATATAAAAAAAAATTACAAACAATTACAAACATTAATTTAAGGGGGGCTTTGTATGGGAGGTACTCCACCTAGTAGCCCTAGGTTCATGAAATTTACACGATTGAGGGCAATGGATTACAAACTTATAGTGTCCAAATTTCAGTTCGATATGTTAAAAAACAAAAACTATTTTTAATAAGAACATTAATTTAAAGGGTGGTTTGTATGGGAGGTACCCCCCTATTGGTCCGATTCGGCTGATTCCGACAAATATGCAGCGTATGGTAAAAATAAGTTCCAGCTATCTAGCTCAAAAACTGAGGGACTAGTTTGTACACATACAGACAGACAGACAGACGGACATGGCTAAATCAACTCGTCTCATCGAGCTGATCACAAATATATATACTTTATGTGGTCTGCGATGTCTCCTTCTGTGTGTTAAAAACTTCATGACAAACTTATAATACTATTCTCCCCCGTGAAGAGTACAAAAATGAGAATGCGTAGTTTTGTGAGCGATTTGTCCCGCTATGTTCGCTCTTAAAGTTAATGTAGTTGTAAAAATGTTATAATTTATGGAAAAAGCATTTACTGCCACTACAATATTGCAGCTTTTCATTCTTTACAAGGCAAATTTTCTTCAAATGTGATTTTTGAATTAAATTAAAGTAATCATTATTATCATTTAAGCCTAATCATTATTATCATTTAAGCCCTACTATACGGTAAAGGAAGCATTTGTTTACTTGCAATATAAGAAAAAAATGTAAAACACAAAACTTTTTATTGTAATTGCAGTTAGTTTACATCTTTTCTTATCAAAACATCAATTATGCCAAGTCGTTCAAATATAAGTCGTAGCACGCCAAACGCACACAGATTTCGTTTACTTTGGAATAGTGAAACTAACGAAGAAAGGGAAACCAGACTGTCCAATGCAAGATCAATGAGTTCTTTGCGTAGAAATAGAGAATCATCTGTCGAACGTGAAATTCGTCTTCGTTATGGCAGACATTGACGCAGATCTCAGAGAGCCCTAGAATTGTCCGAACGCAGGTCGATGAGGACTTCTAATTTGTGGTCAAATAAGTTAAATGCTGCCATGAATTATTCTATTCTATTGAATACAAGAGTGACCCTGTCGTTTCAATTGGTACAAGGTCGGTTGTCTGCGAATATTGCTCTGCTTTCTTCCTCCACCTGAACCACTATACACTCTTCTTACGGGTGATCATCCTAAATCAAAAACATTCACGCGCAGCATACGCCGATACAACAATGCATTCCAAATGCCTATGCCTACATTTAAAATACAGGGCCAAGTATATCATTTAGCAGGAAGCTTGCTACCAAATGGGTGCGAAGATCATAAATTTCTACAGATCAATTTCATATCAGATCCCGAAACACAAGCATCAGTGAGGTGTAACAGTGTCGCACAACTAATGGTTTGGTAAGACTTTTACAAGATTTGTTACATTCCCATAACAGCTACATACAGTCTTTCAAAACTGCTATTGAGAGCGTACCGCCAGGAACACCCGACTTTAATATCGCAATCCATACAAATAAAGTGCCTGCTAGAGAACACTTCGGCCGTTATAATGCCTCATCTACGAGTGAAGTTGCAGTTGTGTTAGCTGGACAAAAATTTGATAAACGAGATATTGTATTGCACAATCGACGACAACTTGCACAAAATATCCGAGTTGCACCGATCTTATGACAGCTTACAGTATCCTTTGATGCTATGTAGGGGAGAAGACGGTTATACTATAAATATTACTCAAGTTGATCCAATTAGTAGAGCACCTCTACATAAAACAGTTTCATGTATGAACTATTATTGTTATCGAATAATGAGAAGGAAGAATTTTAACCTCTTACTGAGGTATGGAATGTAAACGAACCAATGTTAACTTAGTCGATCAATATGCGAAAATTGAATCGGAGCGATTAGCTTACATCCAAAACAATCAAACTAAATTGAGGGCAGTATGCTTTACAACCTTCATCATTCACTGGAGGGCATCGATATTTACATGAAATATCACAGGATGCAATGACTTACGTGAGATATTACGGCAAACCTGATCTGTTTATAACTGCAACATGTAACCCGAACTGGGCAGAAATCAAAAAAAATAATTACTTCCTTTTAAATCCACAAGACAGAAATGACATAGGGAGCAGAGTATTCATTTTAAAAGTGCAGAAACAACTATTTCTCATAAACAATTTGGTCCAGCTCGATGCCACATGTACACTATACAATGATAGAAAAGTGGTTTGCCACATGTCCATCTGCTGGTATGGTTAATGAATAAAATTAGACCGTATCAAATTGATAGCGTCATTTCGGCAGAGTTAACAAATAAAGATCATTGCTCGTAAAAATTTTCGAAGCTCATATCAACGTAGAGATGTGCAGTTCTATTAAATCAATACAATATGTTACAAAATATATTAATAATGGTACCGATCAAGCTACATTTAGCATACAATGGCCAAATGAGGTAGACAAATATCAATATGGTTGTTACATCTGTAGCTCGGAAGCAGTCTGGAGGTTTTTATCATTCGACATACATAACCGATCGCCCACAATTACCCATCTCGCCGTTCATTTAGAAAATGGCCAGAGAGTTTATTTTACTGAAGACAAAATTACCGATGTTGTTACAAATCCGCGGGATACAACATTAACAGCATTTTTTAAATTATTTGCTCAAGATAATTTCGCAAAAACATTAACATATGACAAAGTTCCAAGCTTTGTACATGGAATAAGACTGCTAAAACCTTCCAACGTAGAAAACACGGGGCACCAGTCGAAGGGTTTCCAAAAGACAAAAAAAATAAAACTGCGCTGGGGAGGGTTTATGTAGTTTATCCCAACAACAGCGAATGTTTCTATTTGAGAATGTTACTTCATATAGTAAAATTCCCATCATCTTTCGCACAGCTCAGGACTATACAAGGCGTAACTTATAATACGTATCAAGCAGCGTGCAAAGAGATGGGTCTCTTAGAAGATGACTTCCATTTTATGAATACTGTTTCGGAAGCTGCTATTTGCTGTTCAGCGTGGTCATTGAAGTATTTGTTTGCCATTATTATAGCATTTTGCCAAGTGACCGACTCTCTATTTCTCCGGAATAAGTATCAAAAAAATATGGATGAAGACTTACTGATTCAACGGCGAAGACAAATAATGTCAGATGTCCAATATGATGACAATATTTTTAACGAAGCTAATAATATTGACGCCGAACCGCACACGCAACGATTAAACTCCCTCTAAAAATTCCTTCTCAAGATACAAACAGTGCATGTAATATTTCAAAACAAAGCAATACTGGTTAATTGATGCGCAACTGTTCATTAATTGTTTGGGACAAAGCTACAATGTCAAACAAATCTTCTGTTGAAGCATTAGATAGATCATTGCGCGATTTGCGCCGCTCAAACTCAGCTATGGGTGGGTGCACAATATTATTCTCAGGTGACTTTCGCCAAATTTTACCAGTTGTGACAAAAGAGATACGTGCTGATGAAATTAACGCTTCATTGAAAAGATCTTACCTGTGGTCGAATGTGAATATATTAGAACTCAAAATAAATATGAGAGTTTCGTTGCCTACACATGAAAACCGGAATTTTGAAGAGTTTTTGCTCGAAATAGGAAATGGACAGATGCCACAAGACAATGAAAGAATTAATCTTGAGAATGAAAACATTTGCGCTTTGGTTTATCCCGAAATTGATAACATAAGTTCTAAGAAAACATCTTGGTTAAAGGAGAGAGCTATTTTGTCACCTACCAATGATCAAATAGGTAAATTAAATGATTTAATTCTGTCAAAGATCAATGGACTGACTCAAACATACTACTCTGTAGACAATGCTATTGATCTGGAAGAGGCTGTTCATTTCCCAATGATTAAAACCATTAAGAAACTACATAATAGAGTGCACAATACTTACCGGATCTGGAACTGGAGAAGTCGTTTTAATTTCCCGGGTTCCATTAATACCAACGGATCTACCTTTCCAATTTAGATTGCAATTTCCTATAAAATGGTAATTTTCAATGACAATTAACAAATCACAAGGAAACATTCAACGTTGATTAGACCTGAGTATTGAGTGTTTTTCCCATGGACAGTTATATGTAGCTCTTTCGCGCGTCATTTCAAGACAAAATCTGGTCGTATTGTGTAATGACAAGAAAGCTGTAAACATTGTACACAAAAACATATTGTAAACAAAATTTTGTTAAAAAATTAATTTAGAAAATGTTTTGCTATCAATACCAAAGCGGTATTTTTAAATTGCACCCTTGCAAAGCAAGGCGGTTTGCTAGTCATTGATTAAACCACAATCATCATTTCTTGGTGCTTTAAAATCGTTTTAAGGATTTGTTCTGATAATATAGTTTCACGAATATTACCATAAACGTCATTAATTGTATTATCAATATTTCCAAGAGCGTGTGGCCAATGTAGAGGGGCCAACCTTTTTTTTTTTGTTGTGTTCAATTCTTGAACTGTAATATTTCATAGTTCAATGAAAGATGTAGATACTCTACTTATTCAAGTTTCGAAACCATTCTAAGGTGGGTTTTTGATACAGTTTTCACCAAAATAATAGAGGTATTAAGTTAGCAATTACCATGTTTTTATATTTAATTCACCATTTAGGCAATCTTCGCTCATCGAGTTCTTAGCCATGTTTTTACGCTTCTTACGATACTGAAGGATCTTTCTACCGATGCCGTAATGCATGGTAGCGCCAGCAATATGCCAATTTGCTTTTTGAATTTTTGGATAAAAATCGGCATTTTCGTATGCAGAAATTAAATCTGCTGGCTCTTTGTTACTCCAGTCTTTAAACCAAATATCTAGCTCATTTTCGATACCTCCAACTTCATTAAAAGTAATTGCATTACAAATTTGAGATTTGAAATCTTTCAAGCCAAGACTTTGGACATGTGCTGGATGTAAAGCACTTAAATTAAATGATGCATTATTTTCCTGTGAAAATCTTTGCTTGAATGCAGATGTCAGCTAGTCTAGATAAGGCAGAAAAACTGCTCGCCTGAAGTATTCTTTTGCCGTTGTAACATGAGGGTTCGTCCTACTTAGTTGCTTTTCTGCAATTCTGGGTACACAAACATCGAAGAAAGCTTCATGTGTTAAATCCAAACACTTTATAAATCTATAAAATCTATAAAAATTTCATTGAATATAATTTCAGGTGCTGATCTGTGTGTTTCAATTATGTACATTCAAAAATTTAAGTATGTAATGTTGACTGCATAACATTCACAACTGGTTGAAGTCCAAAATTTTTTTGCTATTATGCACATAAAATTATAAAAACACTTTGTTCAGCAGCGCTATGCAACTGGAAAGCAACGTTCCTTGTGGCAGCATTACTTTCTGCGCTCAGCTTTTTTAAGGCCACAACTATTTCTCAATAGCGTTCTTTTAATTCGATTATAATTTGATACTTTTCTGACCTGCGTTTTTCACAAAATGAGTGTACATTTGGATAAAAATGTATGATATTAATTGCTGTCAGCAACTTTATTTTTTCTTTTTTATTCAACATTTGCACTTGTATAAACCCTTGAAACAGTCTTTCTTCTTCTACAATATCAATCACATTTTTTGTATGAGTAACTGGTAATTCATTCGGAACTGGTAAACCAAATGATTCACAACTTAAATTGTGAACAATTAAAATATCTTCAATTTCCAAAAGTGCACGATTATATGCCATATTAATATCACAATTCCTTGCAAATCTTTACTGAAATATGTTTTAAATTCATTGCATAATAATAAGGCGTTTGTTGGCATATTTAATGCACATATTATTCCGAATAATTCTCTCATTTGTTTGGGTGATTTGAAGTTTTTGGCTTCCTCCAAACACTGCTTCCATTCTTTGTCGTCGGATGCTATACCTCTTGCATGTTTGCTACTGGTTTTTGTTTTTAGTATATCCACGAACCATGGTGTAAGAAATAGAGGTGGCGCTGATATAGAACGAAATGAAAATGCATTGAAAATTCTTCAAGTTCTTTAATTTTCAATGCATTTTGAAATTATGTTCAACACTTAATGCATTATTTCAGCGTTCTATATCAGCGCCACCTCTATTTCTTACACCATGGTTCGTGGATATACTAAAAACAAAAACCAGTAGCAAATACACAGACACACAAGCGTATTGCTTGAGAAGCAAATAGTCAAAATGTGTAATATGTACAAAAATGTGTAATATCATAGGGGGAAAAAAGGAAAAAAACGATCGTGGGGAGGAGATAAAATTATTTCCCGCATGTACGTGGTATCGCCTAAGGAAATTGAACTTTTTTATTTAAGAATTTTGTTATTACATGTTCGCGGTCCAAAGTGTTTCGAAGACCTTAAAACGAATAATGATCTTGTTTACAATACATTTGAAGAATTTTCAATGCATTTTCAAATTATGTTCTACACTAAATGCATTATTTCAGCGTTCTATACACTGATATGCTTATGACGTCAACAATTGAGAGTGAGTCATTTTTGAGAGTGAAAGGTCAAATTGGCGGTACCTTGTATTATTGCACCATGCCCACGAACGTTGCCGTATATTGCATGAGTGAGAGAGAGATATGAAGATTAATTATTTGTGTTGTGTTTGCCCTTGCTATCGAATCAACGAACTTTGTTGTAGATTTTTTGATGCTATTTATTAAAAATGTTAATCCTATAAAAAATATTTTATTAAAATGTTTAACAAATCAGTAGCTGCCAAACAAAATAAAAATACGAAAATCGGTAGACAAACAGATGAGTAAAAGGAGTTGGTACTATTGCCTTTGCCTATTTATATATAGATTCTCTTCCCCCCTTTGCACATCATAAAAGGCACACGATGCTTCCCCATACACATACATTTAACTTATGTCTGCTTTAACTATTTCATTCTTCTATTTTCCAAACACCCCCCACACCACCCCATTCTTCACAGGCACACGATGCTTGACCATATACTCACATATACAGCGTAACTTATGTCTGCTTTGGCTTTTTCATTCTTCCTCTTCTTCCCCTTGCATGTCTTACATTTTATGACACTGTTCGTATCCAATTTTTCAATTTTATCTAAATAATAATAATACAAAAAGTCGAAATTTCCCACTTTCCCGCTGGATTCTCCAAAAATTTTCTTTCACATTCTTCTAATTAATCTATAACGAACATAACAAAAGAAAATTCAGCCAAATAGGGCAGACATTTTTCAAGCAATACGCTTAGAAAGAAGAAATTATTTTGCATTTATTCAGATTTTAATACAAAAAATCGAAATTTCACATTTTCCAGGTGGATTCTCCAAAACTTTTCTTTTACATTCAACTAATTAGCCTATAACGAACACAACAAAAGTCAAATAGGACAATCCCTTCTCAAGCAATACGCTTTCAAAAGAAAAGTGAATTTTCCGTTTTAGTCACCTCATTGAACGCCCCTTCCCCCTTGTTGTTACAAGCGCACTATGACAAAATTCCTCTTACACGCTCAGCACAAAGAATATTTTTAGATTATACACGCCGATTACAGTTATTTTTCCAGTCGCAATATCATAATCGACATATGTACGAATAATTTTTTGTCGTGAATTTGAGCCTTTTTTTGGATTCTCTGAGTTTTTTCAATTTCAAAGAAAAAAAAAAAATACACTTTATTTTATATAATTCGTTCAATTCTGTAAAGTCTGTGCAATATTACAGGTGTTTTAACCTTTAACTTGAAGGTGTACGAATAAGTGTTTGGTGCACAGTATCTTTCTATTACGATTCATAAACGTTCGACTAGTTATATGTTGTGAAAGAAGTGACTATAAGAAAGAAGGGTAGATTCAGAATCAGCGACTTCGAATTAGTAAATATACACTAAAATAGTTCTTGTGACAAATATGCTGTTGATCATTTTTTGTCATTATTAATAATTTTTTACAACAAAATACAATTAAGTTGTAAGAACAAGCCTTTGTTTGACAATGTGATGTGGATTTACAGGACTGAATCATCAATTCTGGCAATGGTCGCTTCATCAGTTGCTGTGGGTACAATTTTAATTTTTTTTTGTCATAGCCTAATAACGTGTAACCAATAGGCTATAGTAGTGTTAGGTCATCAAATACCCATACTGATGATTGTGCTGAAGCTCTTAACAAATGTAAATGTAGAACATCTGATGTGAAAATCAATCTATATATTAATACGGACACAAAATTATATCTATATATCTTTTCGACCAATTTTACCTTACGTAATGTTGACGTATTTTCATGAATTATATGGTTAGTAAGGTATTCATCTCTAGATTGGTAAGGTGTAATTTTTATGCCAATATAAAGGGTTTTCCAATAAGAGGTGTTATTTTGAATAGCCCGCTATTTCGGTAGATGTCACTTTTGAAGCTGTCATTTTTTGACATTTGACAAGTAGAAGGTTGGTGGTTGGTTGGTTTCCGTGGCTGGCTCGTATAGTCCACTACGAGCCACAATAAGTACTAGAGTGCCGTTTTGATACCACTTTCTCGCCGAACGCACTCAGTATTACTAAATCCAACCTGTCGAATTTAGGTATTTGAGTAAATCACACGGGCATGTGACTGAACAAACCGAGAGATTGTCGATGAAGTATTTGCGCAGAAACTTATTTCTAGTCTTTGCCAAGGCGGCATTGACATAGAAAGTGGGTGAGTGACTCCTCTTCCTCCTCGTTTCCGCAGCTCCTACAATGGCTTCTAAACGGAATACCCAGTCTCTCCGCGTGAATCCCTACACACCAGTGACCGGTAAAAACCGCTGTGAGCCTTGCGGTATCCGAGCGCCTTCTGTTAATAGGTCTAAAAGACCTATTTTCGTTGCAGCAAGGCCAGGTAGCACGTGTCGCTCTGCAAGATTCAAGATCTTTCCACCGTCTGTTAGCCAGCTGGTGGAAAAACAGGAAGTTACTCCTCTTGACGACCGCCAGGGGAATCGAGACTTGTTCCGCCAACGATACATCAAGAGAAGCACCAGAACGAGCCAATTCACAGTGGTGGATTGCAGTGCTTTGAGTGCCACCTGACTATCAACGAAGATAGCTATCTTACTTAGGCAAGGACCTCCGCCTGAAGGACTGTAACCTCGTCGGGTAGCCGGAAAGCGTGGTCTAAGCTTATTTGTGGTGAGTGCACCCCTGCTCCTAAACCGCATTCCATCTTCAACCCACCCGTAAAGATTGAAATGTCAAAATCACTCTGAAAACTCTTCTCTTTCCATTCCATCCTGGTAGGAAATTTTACCTTGAAGTCGCTCTCAAAGCTATTGTGCGCCACTATATAGTCTGTTGTTTTCTTGAACATAGGATTATTAACCACTCCTAGTATTTTACTATGTCCATATGGTCGTTCTGCCCAGCAGCCGGTTTCTTTTCACCTTACCGCGCTGTTGCAGACCACGTTTTTGATATGGAGGTCAATTGGGAGAAGATATAGCAGTACATTCAGTGCTGCCGTGGGGCACGTGCGCATGGCTCCTGTGATTCCTACACATGCCGACCTCTGCACACCGCTAAGTTTGTGCACTATATAGCTCTTTCCTAGAGCTGGCCACCAGACAATTGCCCCGTATGCAAGAATCGGACGTACTATCGCTGTGTACATCCAATCTTTTGCAAGAGTAATGGGCCACAGTGGCTTTCCTAGCCCGTAGCTCTATAAAGAATTTCCAACTGAGTTTTGCGTCCAGCATAACTCCCAGGTACTTGGCCTTGTTGAAAAGATGAAGCTGTTGCCCATTCAGAAGAGGAAGGGGAAAAGTCGGTATTTTGGTTTTCGTTGTGAAAAGCATCAGTTCTGTCTTGCTTGGGTTAACGTTTAAGACACATCCTGTGGCCCATTTTAACAGTCTTCCCAGAGCTCCCAGCATGATGTTGTTTATCACACTAGGAAACAGCCCTGATACCATGATCACAACGTCATCCGCATAGGCGATTACCCTTGCCCCTGTCTCCTCTAAAACCTTGAGAATGTTATCTATGACTAACAGCCACAGCAGTGGAGAGATTACCCCGCCCTGTGGTGTCCCTCTACTGACATATCTGGTTAAAGTCGAGTTTCCTTACTTTGACTGTACTGTTCTAGTTTTTAGCATATTTACTATCCATTTCCCAATGTGTTCCTCTAAGCCAATTGTCTTCAAGAGGAACGATGTTAGTCTGATTGGCCTGAAATCTGTTGCGAACTCATAACTAATCTTCCAACCCTTTGGTATGAAGACTACCTTGACTCTTCTCCAACTCATTGGTATATGGTGTACGCGGATGCATGCCCTATAAATCAACCTTAGCCAAGGGACTACCTTGTCCCGTAGCTTCTGTAACATTATCGGAGGTATTCCATCAATGCCAGGCGATTTATAGGGCGAAAACGTATTGATTGAAAGCGTGATCTTGTCCTCTGTGAAGATCGAGTAAACGTCTTGTTAAGATTGCTGTAACCATACGGGTACTTCTGAATCGGTAGTCACATCTTTACAGTCAGGGAAGTGTGTTTTATGTAAGAGGTCAAGTGTCTCAGCAGATGATTCTGTCCATATTCCATATTCCTTTTTCAGGAAAGAAGGGCTTACCCGTTCCTTAGACAGAACCTTTCCTAGTCTTGCTGAGACAGAAGTAAACTCGATCGACTCACAAAATTCCTTCCAGCCATTATTTTTGGCATTCTTGATGGCTTTTTTGTAAGTCTTGAAACAGTCTTTGTATGCTTGGTAGTTGTTATCCCTATAACACTTGTTAAAAAGCTTTCTCGTTTTCTCTCTGTTCTTCGAGAGCTCTTTGTTCCACCACTGTGGGAAACTTTTATGGTTCCTTCTAATTGGACAGGATATCTTGTACGCTTTGCCGAAAGCTTCCTCAAGATATTTAACCCTCCTTTCAATTTCGTCCCTGGAGTCAATGTTTGCATGTAAAGGTATTCAGGTTTGATTTAGCTACCCTTGTAAAAACATCCAATCTTATATTGCGTGGGTTTCTAAATGGAACAGAGTCCGTTGTCCTCCAATTCAAGTTCTAGAGTATCCAACTGTGATCCGAGAAAGATATTTTGTTGGACACTCTCCAGTTTTCAACCTGAACCTCTGAATTTACGGACAGAAGGGTTATATCTAGTACCTCTTCCCACCCGGATAGCCTTCTGTACTAGGGAATGTGAAGGTTGTAGTATTTCCTCTATTGCAAACTAACAGACTGGAACTACTAATAAAATTAAAAAGCTACTCACCCCTTTTGTTATCCTCGGTGCTTCCCCATAGCGTATGGCGTGCATTGGCGTCGCATCCCAGGAGTAGGGTAGTGTTGGTGGATGTGGCACTGGCGGACAACTACACAGCCTCGTCCGGAGGTGCATCACTGTTGTGCACCAAGTAGACAGATGCTACCAGCATGTCTTTTTTATCTGCCACTTCGACTTTTACCACTGTCAAATCACCTGTGCAGAATTGAGGACAAAGGAAAGCATTGATAATGTTTTTTACTAAAATTTCATCCTGAAGCACCAGGTCGTCCATCAGCCTGTCGGCAACCTCTTCGTCTGACGGCCGGAAAACCTTAAGCTTGGCGTACCCTACGCCAAACCTCAATTTGTAGTCAGACTTCTCCAACTCCTTAACGGAATCTTCGTTCATGCTGCTCTTTTACTGACCTTCGTTTTTAATTACAGCCCAATCACTCATGGGCATGGAAAGATTCTTTCACTGCAGAAGATGTAGTACCTTGTCGTGCTCCAGCTTCATGACAGGTAACCAAATGCGAGCTCTCGGCCGCCTTGGAATGTCCCGAGACCTGGTATTTGGCTTTGTCCGGGAGGTCGAACACGTGTACCGTCCCACTCTCCTCATTCTTAGCAATCTTGCTTAGGATGAATCGAGCTTTCTGGTACAAGTTCTTTCCGACCATCGCTTCCGTTTCGCCTTTTTTTGGCTTGGATGCGCTACGGCTGGCGCTATCCTTAGCCACTTTTGTTGATGTTGTCGGTTATTCACTACAACCCGTAGCTATCGACGTTGTTTTTTGTGCTGTTGATTTCGCTACAGCTTTCCCGCTGTCAGCGGTGACTAGTTCCTGGCTTGAGGCCAGTAACTCGTCCTCGGAGCTCATCCCGAGCTCCATTTCGTTTTCTGTTATGTCGTTGCTATTAATTTTTGTTGTGCTAGTTTTGTTCATATTTTGGTCCCACAAGTGTAGGGGAGAGTAGGTGCACAGGGGCATAGCCCCTGTACCCCGGCAAGGTTCAAAATGAAACCGGAGGTCGCCAGGTATCCGGAGTTCACCGTTCTAAGACACACTCACGCAGTGCCATGCATCCCATGGGCACGGAAGTTCAAAACCCGGGATTGCGGGTTTTATCGAGTTAACTTCTCTAGATCCGCCATATTCAGTCAACAGCAGGGACACCTCTAGCAGGATGTGGCTCTTCACCACGTATGGACGGTCTTGAGCACTAAGCTCCTGGCTCGTTAACACAGAATCTTGCCCTCGGACCTCAGTAGTACGTTATAATCATTGTAGCGGTCCATTATTTGATATGAAATAATAGTTCATGCATGAAACTTTGTTTTGTATAGACACTCTAGTAAGTGGTTGGACTTCTGGGATATCAATTTAATATCCATCTTCGCCCCGACAAAACATCATATTGTAGGCTGTCATATGAGCGCTGTAGTTCCAAAATTTTATGAAGATTTTCATCGCGGCTTCGTAGTACTATACCTTTTTTGTCGAATTACTGTCCAGCAATTACAACTGCTACTTCACTTGTAGAGGGGACATTATAACGCCCACGGTGCTCACCAGTAGGCACCTTGTTAACGTGAATCACTACATTGTAGTCTGGGACATCAAGAGGAACACTTGCCACGATTTTACATAGCTGCTATAGAGCTATGAAGTGGTGATCTTGAATTAATGTTACTTATATTGCATCGCGTTGCTGTTTGAATTTCAGGAATAGCAATAAAATAAATCTGCAAAAATTTGTGGTCATCAGGTCGATGCGGAAGAAGGCTTCCTGCAAAGTGGTAAACCTGTCTCTAGATTTTAAATGCAGGCATAAACCCGTGTATAATCATCCGTTGGCTTTTGAATGACGTCACCTGAAAAGCTTTATTGTACCGGCGAATATTACGTATGAATTCTGAATGTGTTGGTCTTCCGTGAAGCAGAGAATTTAATGGGTCTGGTGGTGTGACTATCTCGTTTAGTTTTATCTTACCGTTGGAACAACATTTACCTTTGCACTCATCTTTCCATCTCAAAGCTGAGTAGTATTGACAAACAACAGAAGGAGAGCTTATCGGTATCACCGGATCGTATCTGTAATCAATTGTTGAATCGTAATTCAATGCAGAATATTCTTTAATGGACCATCTATTGATATTTTGTGTTGTACCTCGATTAGTTTGTACATTAGTCCTCGAATTTCTTTGCCGAATACGTTGGTTACGTAATCGGAGTTGTCTATCTTCAGACGTTTCTGTTTACCTTTCAGCATTATGCCTATCACAGTCTAAAGACAAACGGACATTACGTTTAACGGGCGACTGTCGCTCTCTCTGGGAAATATGTCGTTCTCGGTATAATGATAAACGAACTGTACGATCCACCGACGACTCTTGTAATCTTTGGGAAACATCTTATTCATTACTTCGAATCAAATGACGTCTTCTGGCAGCTGGCGTACTGCTTCCTATACTATTTTGTCTACGTCGAGGCATGATTACTTAGTGTACTTAAAAATATCACAAAGATTCCAAAAATCAGTTTTTAAGAATCCGAATCAGCAACGACACAAAATAAAAATGCGACTTTTAAATGATTCACTACGACACCAATACAATTGCAAAAAATGATTTAGACAACAATAATATGTTGTAAAAAAAGCTTAAAGCAATTATAACCAACAGCGAATATTAAAATTTATGTATACTTATATGTATGTATGTATGTATGTCTATCACTCGCCAATAGACAAAATAGAAGTTTAAATATGGGATGGGCCATTGGTCTAAGAATAAATTGGGATGGAATATATATCTGGAATGTAGATTTGACATTTGATTTTGAATTTTATTAACTTAGGAAAGAATACAGGAGAGAACAATACTCGTCGCTAGGACTTGTCAATGAAAATTAAATTGTGCTCTGTTCTGCATATCACCACAAAGGCACTACATCCTGGCAGAACATTCGTCTGCTACATAGCAAACATCAACTGCTGGACGCTAGCGGCGAATGTCCGCTATATAGCGGGTCACCCAACGGGACTGTGGCTAAAGTGCGAGGAGCGTTTCTATAAAACGCGTCTGCACAAGCGGCAACGCGCAATGCATCCACTCGAAAGTTGATATAACGAATATTTCTGCATAATTAACTCAAAATTCGTATGTCTTGAGTCATGATAATCTTGCAGTAAATGAGCGATATATAGAACACAGAAATAACGAAGAGCGCAATACACTTGTGCGTACTCAGGTATGAATAAATACAACGACACACAAAATTCAAAAACAGCAACGCATAAAACATATGAAAATCTTTGTGCATGGTTTTGAGAACAGCTTAATCCTATAAAAATCATATTTATTGTGAGCCGATTGGAATTGAAACAAAGACAGAAAGGTTACTTATGAATCACTTCGTTTATTGGTGAAAGCCATATGAAAATGCTCTCGGTACTTTTTGAGTTTTTAGCGAACAGACAGACAGACAAACATATCTGGGGACTTTGTTTTATAAGATTTATAAATTTATTTATAACTTATGACAAATTACTGTCACAAAAGAGAACATTAAAAAAAACTTAAAATAAAGCTTACAAATAACAAAATAAATCTAAAAACAAGCCTGTCTCTGACCCGGTGGGGGAATTTTATTTGCTAAATCAGCTAGCTGTGCCCCTACTCACAGCCATAAGAGGTCAAAGACAAATACTAGCATCAGAGGCAGCCAGGACCAATAAACAACGTTCGATAAATCTAGCGCGATCCGGTTCCTATAGGCAGCGAAGGACGATGCTGGAAAGTGCAGATGGCGAGATCTCAGGCGAGAGAACGTGATATAGCTTGTTATAAAACGAGCATAAAACTCGAAAAGGATCGTTTAGTGCACAGTTAGTAGTGCATCTATCTACAGCTAAGGGGACAAAATTTCTAGTAGGACGACTAGGGATGAAAAAGTTCAACTGATTTAATAGCTCAGGAGAGTCAATTTCTCCGATTACGAGCTTATGAAGAAAGTTAATCCCTAAAGCTATCCTGTGATGCGCCAAAGAGAGAAGACTGATAAGAAGAAGCCTATCAGAGCATGATGGCAAACGGGAATTAGGATTCCAGTTTAGGCCACGGAGAGCAAGCAGAAGGAATTGTTTCTGCACAGATTCAATTCGATCTTGATTCTTTATATATTACGGTGACCAAATGCAAGAGCAATACTCAAGAAGTGGATGCACAAGAGATACAAAAAGAATCTTTGTGGTATAAGGGTCATTAAATTCAATTGACCAACGTTTAACGAAACCGAAGACACCCTTCGCCTTATTTACAACGAAAAAAATCATCATCATCATCGTTTGGCGCTACAGCTCCTTGTGAGCTTTGGCCTGATGAACAATATGCCTTCATGTTACTCGATCTTTTGCCGCCCTTTCCCAGTTTTCCAGTTGTAGTTTCTTCAGGTCTTCGTTTAGTTCGTCCATCCATCTTGATCTTGGTTCAAGTTCGTCATTCCTTTTTATTCTCCATTCATCAGGCCCAGTTTTAACTGCGCCGAAGATTTTTCGGAGAATTTTTCTTTCGAAAGTCAGCAATTTTGTTTTGTCTTTTTCGCTCATAGTCCAAGTTTCAGCTCCATAGCACAAGACTGGTCGCACCACTGTCCTATACAGTGTTAGTTTGCAGGATCTGTTAAGCAGTTTTGATTTGAAGAGTTTTATAAGTGATGCGAAAGATCTACTGGCTGCTTGTATTCTTTCTTGTTACGCTCATAGAGTTGTCTGCTATCAGTTTGTAGCCAAGATATGTGAATGTGCTTACTACTTCAAATTCATATTTTCCAAGCTTAATTGTTTTTAATGTTTGCCTGTTTTTCGCTCTGGACATGAGCATATATTTGGTCTTTTCTTCGTTGATTTTTAGTCTTATTTTTCCAGCTGCCGTTTCAATATCAGAGAAAGTGTTTAAAAGTGCGCTTTTATTTCTTTTTACTATTGCGATGTCGTCCACGTATGGCTCTGTTTAATATATGTCCAGTCCGTTTGGCACACTTCATCTATTGCGCAGCACAGCAATAAATTAAAAATTATTGAAGAGAGTGTATCGCCCTGACGAACCCCGTTCTGTATCGAAAATGCTTCTGATTTTATGTCTTGCATCATAATTTTTGATATGGTGTTACGCAAGGCCATCATTATTAATCTTAATTAATTAATTATTTTTTCGGGGATTTTACATATTTTAAATGCTGCAGGAATAGTCAATCTGTTTATAGTATCGAATGCTTGTTTGAAATCAATGAATAACAAATGTACGTTGATGTTGTGTTCGTAACATTTTTCCATTGATTGCTTGATTGAAAAGATTTGGTCTGTCGTCGATCTTCCTGGCCGAAAACCGCATTGATATTCCGGTAGTATTTTTTCAGCGTATTGTATAAGTCTGTTGTTGAGGACTCTTGATAGAATTTTGTACGTTGTGTTGAGAAGTGAGATACCGCGGTAGTTTTTACAGATGGTTTTTTCTCCTTTTTTATGGATTGGTATTATAAGCACTGTATTCCAATCGTTGGGTAAGGTTTCTTGGTCCCATATTATCGTTATTAGATGGTGCATTCTTTCAACAAATTTTTCGCGAGCATTTCTTAATAGTGCAGCTGTTATTACAACGAAAGAAATATGCTGGTTAAAACACAGCTTAGGATCAAATAGCACACCAAGGCCATTAAACGTAGAGACACGCTCTGGTTGGATGTTATAAATCTTTTAAGTAAACAAATTAGACTTACACCGATGATACTTCATGAACTTACATTTAGAAATATTTCGATATAAATTATTTGTTAAGCACCAATAATAATAATATAAAGAATCAAGATCCTTTTGAAGTCTGAGGTGAGAGGCACCATCATTAAATGACAGGCACAATTTCACATCATCAGAGTACATGAGCACGCGAGAATGTGAGGTATAGATGTGCAGATAATTAATAAGCTGATTAAAAAGAAGTGGTCTACCAGTGGTCTAGTGATGACTACCTTGAGGAACCCCGGATGTAACGTGGATAATTTTTGAAAGTGAAAACATAAACAACATTCTTTGAACACGATTTTTATACTCTTCACGGGAGTGAATAGTATTATAAGTTTGTCATGAAGTTTGTAACACACATTTTTTTTTTTTTTTTTGTAATTAATTATTATAATATTATTGCAAAAAGAGCATAAAATATTGTTGTGGTGAGGGCGATTACATCGCATTATAAATTTATCTAGGTGGTAATCTTCCGTATAGAAGGCCATTAGGATGAAGCCTCTTTAAACGACATCGCCTGATCCCATGGGTTAATGCCGCCGCAAGGCTCTTTGGGTGGTTTTGTATCCTCTGCTGATAACGGTTACAGCATTGCATGATTTCATCTCTCACAGTGGGCATATTGAGAACTCTGTGCAGAATGGTGTTGCGCACAAACCATGGAGCCCCAACTATGCAACGCAGTGCCTTGATTTGACAGGCTTGTACTCTTTGGATGCTGCTGGCAGCAGCGGTACCCCAGATTTGTAACGCGTAGCGCCGAACAGGAGCAACTACTTGTCTGTATATTGTCCTTTTGTTGTTGAGCGACAACTTGCTGGATGGACGCAGCAACCAGTCAAGCCTGCGCAGTTTTGCATAACAGCATGCGGTAATGGTTCTAAAGTGTGCTCGCCATGTAAGCAGCTTGTCCAGAATAAGTCCGAGCTAACGAACTTGGTCCACCTGCGGAATGATTCTGGAGTCATAGTAGACAACTGGACAAGTGCCACGTCTTAGGGTAAAAACGCAGTTCACCGATTTCTCTGGATTTATTCCAATATTCCATCGCTTGGCTCAGGCCTGAAATCTTCACAAGAAATCCTGTATTGATTCAGATGCTTCTTGCGCCAAGTAAGAGTTTACAAGGATTGCTGTGTCATCAGCATATGTAGCGATGGTGGATTCATCATGGTCAACTGTTAGGATTTCTGCCGTATATAGCGAGTAGAGAAAGGGTGCTAGTACACTGCCTTGTGGCACACCGGCTCTACAGCTTCTTACCGATGACTTCTTGTCGCGCACGTTAACGAAGAAGGTTCGACCACAAAGATAGCTTTGCAGTAGGTTGAATTGATTAGCTGGAAGGAGGCATTTTATCTTGTGAAGCAGACCATCGATCCATACCCTGTCAAAAGCCTGCTTGACATCCAGGAATACCGTAGAGCAGTATTGTTTTAGCTCAAATGCAGTGAGAATGTGCTGAACAACACGATGCAGCTGTTCTGGCGTTCCATGTTGTGCTCTAAAGCCAAATTGATGGTTAGGTATAGCTCTTTGGATATCCTGTATTTCCATCATTCTACTAAAAAAAAAAAAAAAATTCTTTCAAATATTTTTGAGAATGTGGGGAGTAGAATTATCGGTCCATAAGACGCAACAATGTTTTCCGGTTTACCAGGTTTGGGAACCATAATGATCGATGCTCACTTCCACTGAGTAGGGAAGTGGCAGATACGTAATATAGCATTAAACAGAGTTACCAATAACAGTATACCTTTACAAGGGAGGGCTTTGGCCACTTTGGCATCGATTCTGTCATGTCCAGGACATTTCTTGTATTTCAGCAGTCGGATCTGCAGCCTTACCTGACTGGGGGTGATGTGTTTTGTGAGGCATGGAACCCCGTCGTTTCTTGACAGGGTTTCGGTTGTTTCCTGGATGTCTGCAGCATCGGTCAGTTGCAGAGGTGAGAATCTGTTCTCTAGCTCTTCTGCAAGGGCCTCAGCCCTTTCAGTCTCACTTTTGCGTCACTTATTACTCGCATCTTTGATTGGGGCATGTCTATGCGGTTGCTGTTTTATACATTTGGTGGCCCTCCTTAGGTTAAAACCGACTTTTTTGTTCGGGTCAGCATTAAGCAACAAGTTGTCAAACTTTTCGCCTCTGATTTTATTTAAAAGCTCTCTTGGCTTTCCCCAGGCAGCCTTATCACGGATGTTTCGACCCCTATTGTAGTGCCGGCGTAGACTACGCTTGTATCTCAGCAATTCCAGAACCTCTGGATTTAAAGGGGCCAGAGGTTGATTCGGAGGATGAGATGGCATTTGCGGGGTGGAATACTCTGCAGCTTCATGTATGTTCCTCTCAAGTAGTCCTACAGCATCATCAATATCATCCGCAGAGGTCAACTTGATGTTCAGGTTGATGTGGGAGTCCAACCAAGACTGGAATCGCTCAATATTTGCATACGCAGGCAAATGTCGCTGCAGTGTTGGGTATATGTCACCTGCTATATACATATAAATGATCAGAGCCAGATGGCAGAGCTGAGATCCAGATTTTCTCTAATTGAAAGTGCGCTGGAGTGGATGCCGGTATAGACTGCAAAGTCAATCGCATCTGGACGGTTATCACTAGCATACGGATATATGGTTGGAGCTCGAGTTGCCAAAACCCCCATTCTGCTGTATATTATTTTATTATATAATTCTTTGCCTTTAGGGGTGGCTCGTTGCGATTCCCAGAGGCAGTGTTTTGCTTTCCAATCTCCACCAACCAGAAACTTTGGTCCGAGTTTATCGAAGTAGTCATGGAACTCCTTCTCTTTAAGTATGAACCTGGGATCAGTGGAGATATTCACAGCAGCAGATTGGATGGAGCACGTGCGTATTGGATCCAGTGGGAAGTGCCTTAAGGCGGATTTTATGATCACCGCAGGTCCTCCACGCATGCGATTATCATCCGGGTGGTTGGCTGTATAGATCTCATATCCGTATAGTTGTTAGAGGCCAAAAATGTCTCTACCTCATTTTACCGCTGCAGCAGACCGTCAGCGTTCCAGATCGCTACCTTCAGTTGTTGATGCGACATTTTTTTGATGTTATGGCGAGGATCGCGTTCATTATCATCGTTTGCATTTCCACCATCTTATTCATTTTAGAGAGCAGTGACTCAAGGCGTGCGTCGCTAGTGTTAATCATTAAAGTTTGTTCTGTGATTGGGTGGAGATTTTCTCTGTGTCTAGGTCGATAAAGAAATTGTTGTTGTTATGACGGTTGAGGCTGTTGGCTTAGCTGAGTTGTTACTGATCGTTGTGATGGCAGCTGACATTGTTGTCGCTGGCTCCGCAGAGGCTGTTGCATCCGTGGTTGTTACCAAGTTGTTGTTACTGGGCGCAAGGTCGACAAAAAACATATGAAGCGGTTGTTTACTTATTCGACCAATCGGGTCATGAACATTCCTGACTTGATATCCAAGTTTGTTCAGTTCGTCTTCAACATCGCCCTTGGGGGTAGTGTGGTGTAAAACTCTTATCACGATCCTAAACGAGCGTTCGTCCTTTAGTTTAAAAGTTTGGTAAGTCACTTTTTGTTTGTCGAGGTGTTTGGTGATATAACGGAACGCTTTAGATGTGGAAGGTAGGACTTTGATTTCACTCTTGCTCATTGTTTTAACAACATATGAGTTTGGCTCTGTAATTGAATCTAACACATCCAGAAGTCCGATTATTTTGACGACCCCAAGGGAGGGGGTTTTGGAGTTTTAGGTTGTTGCTGAACGCTTGTTGGGCAGTTGTCTGCATAAATTTGGTTTGCGTCTGTTTCTTGTTGCATTTCACTATCAGACTCAGTTTCTGATGGTAAATTGATTGGTAAATCAATATCCGCGTCGCTACTTAAAGCATCAAATCTGTTGATGTTCACAATACGACTACCAGTATCCTTTGGTGTGGCTGGAACATCCTCATTGTCAGATGAATTTTTGTGGCTATTGCTGTTGGTGCGACTTATTTTCCTTTGTTTTGAAAAAGTTGGTGACTGCAGGGGTCTTTTAGCTCGTTGGTTTATTTTAATACTTCCTGGTGAAAACCAATCACTTAGATTTATGGTACATTTATTAGATATTACTGGCATGATGCAACCCGACCGGTCACCCATATCGGCAGTGACCAGCCGCGACAACGTGTCAATCGAACAAAACGCAAAGAATGACCGGAAAATAAATTGAAAACAAAATTTAAATTTTTAAAAATGGAGAATAGCAGAAGGAGACATCGTAGACCACATAAAGTATATATACTTGTGATCAGCTCGATGAGACGAGTTGATTAAGCTATCTCCGTCTGTCCGTCTGTATCAAAACTGGTCCCTCAGTTTTTGAGAACTGAAATTTTGCACATAGGTTTCTTTTTACCTTACGCAGTTCATTTGTCGGAATTAACCGAATCGGACCACTAGGAAGGGTACCTCCCATACAAACCCCTTTCAATTAAAGTTCTTATTAGAAAAAGGTTTTTGCTTTTAAACATATCGAACTGAAATTTGGACGCTATAAGTTTTTGATCTATAGCCATCAGCCATGTATGATCATCATGATCCTAGGGTTACCAGGAGGAGTACCTACCATACAAACCCCTTTAAATAAATTTCTTATTAGAAATTTTTTTTTGTTTTTTGACGTATCGGACTGAAATTTGGTCTATATATGTTTCTGATTCATATTCATTAACCATGTCAATTTCATGATCCTAGGGCTTTCAGGAGGGGTACCTCCCATACAAACCCCTGTTTAAATTAATGTTCTTATTAGAAAAAAGATAATTTAGTGATTCTAAGAAAGGAAGGTTGGATGCAACCCGCAGGAGCGTGAAGAGTATTACACCTTTGGCATAGCCAATGATAGCCTTCTTTCTGGTTTAAGTAAGATTTAATCCAATTTAGAAGATTATATGGAAAGCCCATAATATTAAGTTTATACAGAAGATGGCAATGATTAACAGAGTTAAAGACTTTAGGAAAGACAGTATAAATGATATCAGTTTGTGACCAATTGTTGAAACCTCGATTAACTAACGAAGTAAACTGAAGGTAGTAAGTAGTTGCGGATCTACATTTCACAAATCCATGCTGTGATGGAGAAATAATTGCCTTAAAGAACACCTGTATAAAAAGGACGATTCAGTCTGCGCGAGCATAGTAACTCTATGTACGTCTCAAAATTTCCTTTACAAAAACAAAGATGCCGCTGAGGAAGAGGTGTTCTCTTTACAGATTAATAATACATAAGACCAAGAGAAATTTGTAAGAATGGGTGATATGGGTCCACGGGAAGAGATAAAGGAAAGGTATTAGAGACCACCGTGACAGTGCTATCGTTAGTCAAAACTAAAACTAATAACCTGTGAAGGTGATTTAATACAGAATTCATCTGGAAGAAAATATGGTATCCCGACGGAACAAGGTAACACGAAGGTCCGAAAAAGGACTTAGAAATAGTAGGCAATATTAAATCACCAAGCACAACCAAGATATCGCGATTACGGATAAGTTTGGAAACAGACATGATAGCATCAAAATTATGCATATAAATATCTAAACTATAACCTGGAGGAATATAAGAGCAAGTAATAGAGGTCTGCATGATGGCAAAAAAAAAACTACGTTCGAATCAACAATGTTCAATATAAACTGAGTGAAATAGAATGAGACGCCGAAAGAATTCGAGTGAATTTTTTATATATTCCAAACAAATAATCGCCTCGCAAATCCTGTTACTGACGTCATTGTTCTTATCCATCCAATAAGCAATCAGGAATAAATCTTATCAAATTGTGAAACAAGTGTCTACTTGCATATAGCAATGTCCCACTCACAAGAAATGAATACTGAATCAGACGAGGAGTAATTACTCCGCTCGTCTGACAGTTGCGATGAAAACGATTTGGATGCAACAATGATTTTCAATGGTGAGAAGCGGGCAACGGTTCCTACCGTGCAGCGGGTCATACGCCAGCACTGGCAGCTGGTGTGGGTGCCATTGGAGGCCCTCATTCTATTAAACCAATGGTCGTTGCCTGTGTTGACGAGGAAACCCTGTGTTTTCTCAAAAACACAGTACGCGGCATTGGCGAACTATGGCAAAACTGGACGTGGTATCAACGTACCAGGTCCCAAAAGAGACGCTCATAAAAATATGGGTCCACCCACAGTAATTGACAACAAAACAATGCAGAGCATCATCGTAGGTCAAAATCTTCCACTTGGAAGCAGCGATTGGTCCTTCGTCCGAGGGTTAGCACGAGACAATGATGAGGAGAAGGATCTCTGGTTCAAAATTGGATCGCAGTCCAAGAACCTTGTTACGAGTAACAAGTGCCAACAGAGTAAGAGTACAGATTAGTCTGCATCACTCCAGAGTGCCTTCTGAGGACCTGCTGCAATTTGTAGAGGATGAGATGATTGGCGTGGCACTTATACCGAAACCCTGGATCGTGAGTGACAGGGTTTGTGGCCTAAAGTGTCATGGATACCATCTCTTCTCCCCACAGATCGTGGGTAAGCTAAGAACTTGTGTCGTGGTAAGAGCTGGGCTTAATGTTCTTTTCTCTCCTCGTTAGCGGAGACCTCACGGTAGTGGTGTGCGAGAGGAAGTTCGGTAAGAGTCCCTACCTCGCTTCCGCGTATCTTGCATACGAAGAGGAAAATCCCCCAACTGAACACATCAGGACATTTGGCTAGAATGCGATGACTAATGGCATGGATGTGGTACTGGGCTGTGTTGCAAACGCGCACCACGACCTTTGGGGGAGTACACTATACTCTCAACAAATCTTGTTGTATGCAACAATGGCGACCATCCTACCTTCTGTAACAAGAACCGTTAATAGGTTATTGACGTAACGTATAAGAATAAACCAATGCTTGATAGGAATCCAAAGAGAACGGACTGAGAAGGCTTCTCTTACGCTGTTGACCAGACACTCCCTAACCTGGGGGAGTTTTTGGATCTTGACATGTTGGAGAAGCCCTCTCAGACCATTGAAGAGGTGCTAGGAAGAGATTTTCTTAAATCCTGCTCTATTAGCCTACCTCTAAGATCCAACCGAAATGTGTGGTGGACAACGGAGCTTGGGGAAATTAGGCTGGATGCAAGAAGACTTTTCAATAAAGCAAAATATAGAAATTGTCAGAAGTATTGGGATGCCTATCATCTCAGTTTTAAGAAACTCAAGAAAGTTAGTAGGAAGGCTAAGAGGGACTCCTGGGCAACGTTCTGTGAGGATATCACTAGCACTACAAAAGCATCCAGACTTCGACAGGTGCTAGCGAAAGATCCAGTAAAACCAGGCTAACTGTGTGGTACAGATGGTGTATACGCTAGTAACAGTGAGGAGTATCTAGAGGTACATGACCTGATCACAGTGGATAGGATACTCTGGGCGATAGGGTTTTTTAAGCCTTATAAATCACCAAGACCAGATGGTATAATACCAAAATGGTTCTGCATATCTTGCACCTAGGCTGAAAAAGATTTTCACGGGGTGTCGTCTCACAGGGTACATTCCTGAAAAGTGGAGAGTGATGAGGGTTATCTTCATCCCCAAGGCAGGGAAGATTAACCACAATTCACCAAAAGATTGTAGGCCTATCAGTCTATCATCATTTTTACTTAAGACAATGGAGAGACTACTAGACCTGAAGAGACTACATATCAGAAAAAAACTCGCACCAAACATATTTAGCAGTGCACAACACACATACTTTAAGGGCAGATCGGTTGATACAGATTTACATATAGTGGTAAGAGTTATCGAAAAAGTCTTGCAACGGAAGAAGTTTGTTTTGGCGGCTTTCCTCGACATTGAGGGGGCTTTCAATAACGTCCGAATCGAATCAATCACAGCATCGCTGGAAAATATTGGTTCAGATCCTGCGATCATCAGGTGGCTTGGTAATATGCTTCATTGCCGGGTGATAAGCTCCGACATGGGCTCAGCGACAATAAAGAAACAGGTCACCAGACGCACTCCACAGGGGGGAGTTATATCCCCTCTTCTTTGGAACTTAGTCTTAAGTAACCTGCTTTTGAGCCTACAAAGGAAAGGGTGTAGTGTAACGGCTTATGTGGATGATTTGGTTTTAATGGTGGCGGGTAAATTTTTACCCATAATCAGTGTACTATTGGAATCCTTTTTAGGGACCACTCTGCAGTGGGCTTAGCAGAGTGGTTTTGGGGTTAATAAGATAAGACCGAGCTGGTGTTATTCACTGGAAAATACAAGATAACTAGCTTCAGGCTACCGAGTTTGGGTGGCTCGCAGCTAAAACTTGCGAACTTGAATTTCTACGATCCACCCCCAAGGCGGCTCTGGATGTTATTCTCAATATGGCACCGGTGGGCAAATATCTCAAGTACGTACCGGCTGCAACTGCAGTCAGACTCCGGTTGCTGCATATTCTTAAGCCCTGTGTTGCCGGCCACAGCACTATCCTACAAGAAGTGGGAATTCAAGCTGATGGTGGAGTATGTGACTACGGTGTGACAGGACTAAAATGGAATGACAATTTTAAGACAAGATTCCCGGGTAGAGATGATTGGAAATGGGGTAACGTCATTTGACGGGATGTGCTCTCGATCTACAATAATGGATCTAAGACGTTAGAAGGGACAAGTACAGGCATATTCTCGGAAGAGCTAACAGCTCAGCTATCGTAGCATCTACCTGACTGGTGTAGCATGTGCCAGGCAGAAATCTACGCGGTCTGGCAAGTAACAAAGTTAATTAACGCCTTGGGGAGACCCCGAGGCACTATCTTTTTATGTTGACAGCCAGGCTAGCATCAAGGCTCTATCGTCCCACAGTTTCAAGAGTCATACGCAGTGCGGTTGAAGATCTTAACCAGGCTTGGCAACACTCTAACACACTCATCTGGGCCGCCATTGGGCTGATGTGTGATTTCCCCTAACCCCTCTTAAACCTCTTTCCCTTACACGTTTTTATCAGGCGTCACAATAACCTAACCAAACCCCGACGCAACTGGCGATGTTGTCTATAAATTACAAAATGATAAGATGTAAGTGATGTTTCAGAAAAAACAATAATATCGGCGACAACCGAAAAGCTATCTCTATACAAATTATCAAGCTTGGACAGTAAACCTCTAACGTTTTGATATATAATAGAGATATACTGAAGGCAGGTGTCGAACTTGGGGCCGAAGGAGAACTAGTAAGTACCGGCAACCTTACAGAACCAGATCTATTCCTATTCTACGGTTCAAATTCTTGAACTACCATATTTGGCCAGCATTTAGGATTACACAACTCGTCGAACGAATAGAAAGGCACGCTAATCTTTAATGACGAAATATCCCTTTGTTGCGAAAAATTGAATTTTTCCACACTAACCTTCACTTTAGACTTGGAAGCAATAAACCTATTAATATCATCACAGGTAGTATCGCAAGAAAGTCTCGAAAGGAAAATAAGTTTCCGAGGAGCCACTACCGACATTTGTAGGTCAGTAGGGCAACTGTATTAAAACAGTAATAGTGGGCTCAGACAGCGAGTTCTGATTGTGCGAGTTCTGATTACCGTTTTTTGTAACCGAGGTCTGAGTTGCGAAATCTGAACAACTGTTTTTTGTTTTATTTTTGTTTTCATTATACACACAAATGCACAAATGGAACGTTGTGGCAATTGTGAGAAATAAAAATTTAAATTTTGTGAAAAATACATGATTTAGAACATTTTGCAGTATCTGCACATAGTTGTGGCATTTCCCTTTTTCATTCCTGCTACGTATTTTGTTAATAGATTACAAAAAAAATTACAATTAAAATTTTCCTTTATTATATTATCTACCATCATCAGCTGTTTATTTCCGCGCAACAAAAAGAAAGAACAAGACTATCGACAATCACCTAAAAGAGTCCAAATTTGACTAACACTATTTAGACTGACCATGTCAGAACAGCGAGTTCTGGCAGAACTCACACGAGAATTCGAGTTCTGAGCTATAACAACAAATACAAATGTCTTTCATTTTCTCTGTGGTTGTTGTAATTTGAACTCGAGTTCTCGTGCGAGTTCTGCCAGAACTCCAGTTCTGCTCTGTCTGAATACACTATAAGGCATATACTTATACTAATTAGCATTTTAATATTCAAAGGTAATTGACTTTTTTCTGCAAGCAGTGCATACACTGATGGCATAGATCGTATAATAAATGAAAAGACTATTAAAAGTTGTTGCTTTACATTGTGTGCGCATTGAAAGAATATTGAAGGAAGTGATCTAATTTATTTATGCATGTGTCTAAATTGAAATTGAAATGAAATTAAAAGAAGTGATCTGGTTTATTTATGCTTGTGTTTAAATTGAATTGAATTGGGTTTAGATTCAACCAATCAGTTGTTATAGGTTGTATTAGATTTGCAGTTGAGTTCTGTGATTTCGTTTGCAGTGCATTTGAAGATCAAAGAAGATTGAATTAGACAAGTGAGGGATACTTGCCTATATTTTCGTCTAGACACGTAGGTATTTAATTTTTTTTATAGCAAATAATATAATTGATATATTGTTGTGCAACTGAAGCGAAATGACAAGAAGAATCTAACTTCAGTGCGTAAAGGTTTATTGAGCTCTTTGAATCGTAGTATTAACTACGTCACCAATAATGGTACGGCGATGACGATTGCGGATTTAGAATCGAGATTAGGTTTAGTTGAATCTCAGGGTATAAGTGAAGCTCATGTAAGCTTTTGTTAGAGTTTTGGGGAGATATACTGTGCGGTGAAATTATAAATATTAATATGCATGTTCAACGATCAACCATGTACAGCTATAAATCATACGCCCTTGGAAGGATTGCATTCCCCTAGAAGGTTGCTTCAATAACAATGACTACTTTTTCTGGCAAGTTTGCGGAGTGGTCGAATTGGTATAACACTTTTATGGCGTTGATAGCTTCTAGTAGCGAACTTGATACTTTATCAAAGTTTTTACACTTGCGATCGTCTTTAGGACCCATACCATACAATATAATAGAATCTTTAGAGCTTACGTCTTCAAATTATGATAAGGCGTTGCAGAAAGAATCGTTTTGAGAATTAAGCGTTTTTTATTCAAGCTCATGTCTGGGAGCTATTTAACTTAAAGAAAGTCGCTAAGGCGGATGCAGATTCCCTTAGGCGCATTGTAGACGTAGCAACGTCTCAGTTAGCTTCATTGCATGAATGGGGTTCGATGAAGGATATTTTAAGTGCAATCGTGGTGCACCTATTTTGCAGCAAGCTATATGAAGAAACATTACAACGGTGGCAGCTTGATTATAGCAGTGAGCAGTTGCCTAGTTGGGAAATATTCTCAAAGTTTATAATTCATCGGAACACTAATATGATAGGTCGCGAACTAAATCAGGAACGGTCATCGAATCAATCAAAGTTATGGAAAGGTTTCACACAACCGAACCACGTTGAATTCAGTAATTAAGGAAGGAAAAGGAACTTGCTTTAAGTGTACTGGTGCTCATAGGTTGTCGGATTGCCCCAAATCCTAGGACTGGATGTGATGCAAAGGTATCAGGTAGTGAAGAGATTGGCGTTGTGCATCAATTGTTTTAGCAAACGCCATAGCACAAACGCTTGCTCTAATACACGTTTCAAAATAAGTAAGGACCTTCATCATGCACTTTTACATAGAGGATCTTCCTCAAATAGTACTTGTAACGAGGTTCATTCAGCAGTGCAATCGGAAACTAGTTCACTGAATAGTTCGCTCTTATCAAATGGCCGTGCTTGTTACTTGGCAACAGTATTTCAACACGTATATCAAATTTTGGCAACTGTAAAGCAAACTTTGTCAGGGCGTTTTATAGGTCGCTTGCCATTTAGGGCAGACAAGTCCAGTTTAGGTGACTCGTATGATATTGCGTTTAATCGATTTATGAAATTAGAAAATAGATTTAATAGAGACGAGCTTTTTAAAGAAGCATATACGAAGTTTATTGAGGAATCATTAGAAATCGTTAATTCCGAGGATGTTTCTCAGACTCGTCATTTCATACCACTTCATCCGATTATACGTCCTGACGTCGTATCCACCACGTTACGTGTGGTATTTATAAATTTATTAAATTTATAATATGTAACGCAGGGTAATGATGAGAGAAATAAGATAGTATGTAGGGTTTGCATGTCAATTGCATGTCACGCATTCCTGGTCAAAGGACAAGCCCTTCTCAAGCAATATGCTTACAAAAAAAAAAGATAATTTTCAATTTTAGTCACCTTTTTGAATACCCCTCCCCACTTGTTGACATAAGCGCACAATGACTACTTGGCGCTACGACTTTTGAGTCACGAGATATATTAAAAACAAAGGGAAAATTTTTGAAATGCGTATACATGCCACAATGCGCCGCTCTTTCAGAATTTTTTGGAAATTGTGGCTTTTGTTTTTAATATATCTCGTGGCTCAAAAGTCATAGCGTCAAGTAATTTTATATATCTTGCTGCAGCAAGAGTGCAAGAGGTATTTTTTCTAGGTGCGCTTAGGTCAACAAGGGGGGAGGGGCGTTCAAAGAGGTAACTATAACTGAAAATTCACTTTTCCTTTGAAAGCGTATTGACTTTTGCTGTGTTCGTTATAAGCTAATTAAAAGAATGTGAAAAAAAATTTCCACCTGGAAAATGTGAAATTTTGATTTATTGTATTAAAATTTGAATAAATACAAGAAAAGTCCTTCTTTTTAAGCGTATTGCTTGAGAAAGGTCTGCCCTATTTGGCTGATTTTTTCGATTTATTCGACTTTTTGTATTATTATTATTTAGAAAAAATTGAAAAATTGGATACGAACAGTGTCATAAAATGTAAGACGTGAAAGGGGTAGAAGAGAAAGAATGAAATAGTCAAAGCAGACAATAAGTAAAGGTATATATGTGAGTATGTGTATGGTCAAGCATCGTGCCTGTGAAGAATTGCAAAGTGGTTGGGTGGGGGGTGTTTGGAAAATAGAAGAATGAAATAGTCAAAACAGACATAAGTTAAATGTATGTGTCAGTATGTGTATGGGGAAGCATCGTATGCCTTTGATTATGTGCAAAGGGGGGAAGAGAATAAAAATTTAAATAGTCAAAGCAGGCGTAGTTCAAGCGTATGTGTGAGTGTGTGTATAGGGCGATTCCGCTAGAGACGATGCTCGACATTAATTTTGAAATCTCAATATTTGTTGTAATTTTTTTTCGACATGAGTGCAAAGTAGAAAGTTTTTTTTACAGAAATTAAGTGCTAACATCTTGAAACTTTTCAAAAGTAAGAAGATATCAAAGGCAAACATCGTTTTCAAAAGTATGATGTTAGCCGAATTAAAATAAACGTTGATTGTTGACAACTAACGTTTTTGACTGAAATACTTATATTTTATTATATTGCTATGCCTTTAATAGTAATATGAGTAAACATTTGGGAAACGCAAACACTAAAAATATTAAAAATAACTGTTGAAAGACAATTCCGACCTTAGGTCAAAAAAGAAAGGGACAGGTGAAGGCGCACAGAAAAGCGATCACTTAGCACTAGATGAACTATAAAACTGCACTGCTAAATTCAAGCTGCACTCTTTTTTTTTAAAGTTCGTTGCAATTACTTTTAAAATGCAAGATAAGTCCTGACCAGTGATGAAACTATTGTACTAATAGACTTTGCCGAGAATTATGAGCTGATCAATCAAGATAAATACAATCAGCACATTAGTTTCAAGGGCATGTTACACTTTTCTATACGTGCTGTATTTGGACTACCTATAAACTGCATTCAGTGGTCATAGTTAGTGATGAACTAAGCCACAATAAATATGTATACTGAACATCTCTTTTTACAAAAAGTTTTTGAGTACATCGAGTCAATCTCTGATGACATTACATTTTTATATATCTTCAGCGATAAATGCGTTGCTCAATTCAAGAGTCGATTTATAATGGCAACCATTAATGCATTCAAAGCAAAATACGGATTCACTCACCTCGAATGGTACTCTTTGCTGCCTCACATGGCAAAGGTGCCGTAACTTAGTCTTCTTCTTTGGAACTTAGTCTTAAATGACCTGCTTTTGAGCCTACAAAGGAAAGAGTGTAGTGTAACGGCTTATGTGGATGATTTGGTTTTAATGGTGGCCGGTAAATATTTACCCATAATCAGTGTACTATTGGAATCCTTTTTAGGGACCACTCTGCAGTGGGCTTAGCAGAGTGGTTTTGGGGTTAATAAGATAAGACCGAGCTGGTGTTATTCACTGGAAAATACAAGATAACTAGCTTCAGGCTACCGAGTTTGGGTGGCTCGCAGCTAAAACTTGCGAACTTGGATTTCTACGATCCACCCCCAAGGCGGCTCTGGATGTAATATCTCAAGTACGTACCGGCTGCAACTGCAGTCAGACTCCGGTTGCTGCATATTCTTAAGCCCTGTGTTGCCGGCCACAGCACTATCCTACAAGTAGTGGGAATTTAAGCTGATGGTGGAGTATGTGACTACGGTGTGCCAGGACTAAAATGGAATGACAATTTTAAGACAAGATTCCCGGGTAGAGATGATTGGAAATGGGGTAACGTCATTTGACGGGATGAGCTCTCGATCTACACAAATGGATTCAAGACGGTAGACGGAACAGGAGCAGGCATCTTCTCGAAAGAGCTAACAGCTCAGGTATCGTAGCATCTACCTGACTGGTGTAGCATGTGCCAGGCAGAAATCTACGCGGTCTGGCAAGCAACAAACTTAATTAAAGCCTTGAGGAGACCACGAGGCACATATCTTTTTATGTTGACAGCCAGGCTAGCATCAAGGCTTTATCGTCCCACAGTTTCAAGAGTCATACGCAGGGTGGTTGAAGCTCTAAACCAGGCTTGGCAGCACTCTAACACACTCATCTGGGTGCCGTGTCACTCTGGTATCGAAGGAAATGAGATGGCGGACGAGTGTGCTAGGAAAGGGTAGGCACTGCCCATGTCTCATGTAGTCGCTGATGTTTACAGACCCTTATCAGGCAAAAAGTGGGCAAATGAGTCTGTCTGCACTGTCGCAAGGACACTCTGACCTTGTTATCAACCAATGAGAACCTCCTTGGGCTCATCAGGTTGGTTTTAGAGAAAGAGGTTGATATCTGGACCGACCTTGGACTGATGTGTGATTCCCCTAACCCCTCTTAAACCTCTTTCCCTTACACGTTTTTATCAGGCGTCATAATAACCTAACCTAACTCAATGCCGGCTGGCTGAACAATTTGAATTACTTAGAACGAAGATTTGAATTAACTGCAATAAGAACACTACCACCCCGACGCAACTGGCGATATTGTCTATAAATTACAAAATGATAAGATGTAAGTCATGTTTCAGAAAAAACAATAATATCGGCGACAAAAGAAAAGCTATCTTTATACAAATTATCAAGCTTGGACAGTAAACCTCTAACGTTTTGATATATAATAGAGATATACTGAAGGCAGGTGCCGAACTTGGGGCCGAAGGAGAACTAGTAAGTACCGGCAACCTTACAGAATCAGATCTATTCCTATTCTACGGTTCAAATTCTTGAACTACCATATTTGGCCAGCATTTAGGATTACACAACTCGTCGAACGAATAGAAAGGCACGCTAATCTTTAACGACGAAATATCCCTTTGTTGCGAAAAATTGAATTTTTCCACACTAACCTTCACTTTAGACTTGGAAGCAATAAACCTATTAATATCACCACAGGTAGTATCGCAAGAAAGTCTCGAAAGGAAAATAAGTTTCCGAGGAGCCACTACCGACATTTGTAGATCAGTAGGGCAACTGTATTAAAACAGTAATAGTAGGCTCAGACAGCGAGTTCTGATTGTGCGAGTTCTGATTACCGTTTTTTGTAACCGAGGTCTGAGTTGCGAGTTCTGAGCAACTGTTTTTTGTTTTATTTTTGTTTTCATTATACACACAAATGCACAAATGGAACGTTGTGGCAATTGTGAGAAATACAAATTTAAATTTTGTGAAAAATACATGATTTAGAACATTTTGCAGTATCTGCACATAGTTGTGGCATTTCCCTTTTTCATTCCTGCTACGTATTTTGTTAATAGATTACAAAAAAAATTACAATTAAAATTTTCCTTTATTATATTGTCTACCATCATCAGCTGTTTATTTCCGCGCAGCAAAAAGAAAGAAGAAGACTATCGACAATCACCTAAAAGAGTCCAAATTTGACCAACACTATTTAGACTGACCATGTCAGAACAGCGAGTTCTGGCAGAACTCACACGAGAATTCGAGTTCTGAGCTATACAACAAATACAAATTTCTTTCATTTTCTCTGTGGTTGTTGTAATTTGAACTTGAGTTCTCGTGCGAGTTCTGCCAGAACTCCAGTTCTGCTCTGTCTGAATACACTATAAGGCATATACATATACTAATTAGCATTTTAATATTCAAAGGTAATTGACTTTTTTCTGCAAGCAGTGCATACACTGATATCATAGATCGTATAATAATTGAAAAGACTATTATAAGTTGTTGCTTTACATTGTGTGCGCATTGAAAGAATATTGAAGGAAGTGATCTAATTTATTTATGCATGTGTCTAAATTGAAATTGAAATGAAATTAAAAGTAGTGATCTGGTTTATTTATGCTTGTGTTTAAATTGAATTGAATTGGGTTTAGATTCAACCAATCAGTTGTTATAGGTTGTATTAGATTTGCAGTTGAGTTCTGTGATTTCGTTTGCAGTGCATTTGACGATCAAAGAAGATTGAATTAGACAAGTGAGGGATACTTGCCTATATTTTCGTCTAGACACGTAGGTATTTAATTTTTTTTATAGCAAATAATATAATTGATATATTGTTGTGCAACTGAAGCGAAATGACAAGAAGAATCTAACTTCAGTGCGTAAAGGTTTATTGAGCTCTTTGAATCGTAGTATTAACTACGTCACCAATAATGGTACGGCGATGACGATTGCAGATTTAGAATCGAGATTAGGATTAATTGAATCTCAGGGTATAAGTGAAGCTCATGTAAGCTTTTGTTAGTTTTGGGGAGATATACTGTGCGGTGAAATTATAAATATTAATATGCATGTTCAACGATCAACCATGTACAGCTATAAATCATACGCCCTTGGAAGGATTGCATTCCCCTAGAAGGTTGCTTCAATAACAATGACTACTTTTTCTGGCAAGTTTGCGGAGTGGTCGAATTGGTATAACACTTTTATGGCGTTGATAGATTCTAGTAGCGAACTTGATACTTTATCAAAGTTTTTACAATTGCGATCGTCTTTAGGACCCATACCATACAATATAATAGAATCTTTAGAGCTTACGTCTTCAAATTATGATAAGGCGTTGCAGAAAGAATCGTTTTGAGAATTAAGCGTTTTTTATTCAAGCTCATGTCTGGGAGCTATTTAACTTAAAGAAAGTCGCTAAGGCGGATGCAGATTCCCTTAGGCGCATTGTAGACGTAGCAACGTCTCAGTTAGCTTCATTGCATGAATGGGGTTCGATGAAGGATATTTTAAGTGCAATCGTGGTGCACCTATTTTGCAGCAAGCTATATGAAGAAACATTACAACGGTGGCAGCTTGATTATAGCAGTGAGCAGTTGCCTAGTTGGGAAATATTCTCAAAGTTTATAATTCGTCAGAACACTAATATGATATGTCGCGAACTAAATCAGGAACGGTCATCGAATCAATCAAAGTTATGGAAAGGTTTCACACAACCGAACCACGTTGAATTCAGTAATTAAGGAAGGAAAAGGTACTTGCTTTAAGTGTACTGGTGCTCATAGGTTGTCGGATTGCCCCAAATCCTAGGACTGGATGTGATGCAAAGGTATCAGGTAGTGAAGAGATTGGCGTTGTGCATCAATTGTTTTAGCAAACGCCATATATATCTCGTGGCTCAAAAGTCATAGCGTCAAGTAATTTTATATATCTTGCTGCAGCAAGAGTGCAAGAGGTATTTTTTCTAGGTGCGCTTAGGTCAACAAGGGGGGAGGGGCGTTCAAAGAGGTAACTATAACTGAAAATTCACTTTTCCTTTGAAATCGTATTGACTTTTGCTGTGTTCGTTATAAGCTAATTAAAAGAATGTGAAAAAAAATTTCCACCTGGAAAATGTGAAATTTTGATTTTTTGTATTAAAATTTGAATAAATACAAGAAAATTCCTTCTTTCTAAGCGTATTGCTTGAGAAAGGTCTGCCCTATTTGGCTGTTTTTTTTTTTGTTATGTTTGTTACACATCAATTTAAAGAATGTGAAAGATTTTTAGGAAATCCACCGGAAAACTGGGAATATTCGACTTTTTGTATTATTATTTAGAAAAAATTGAAAAATTCGATACGAACAGTGTCATAAAATGTAAGACCTGAAAGAGGAAGAAGAGGAAGAATGAAATAGTCAAAGCAGACGTTAGTAAAGGTATATAAGTGAGTATGTGTATGGTCAAGCATCGTGCCTGTGAAGAATTGCAAGTGGTTGGGTGGGTGGTGTTTGGAAAATAGAAGAATGAAATAGTCAAAACAGACATAAGTTAAATGTATGTGTCAGTATGTGTATGGGGAAGCATCGTATGCCTTTGATTATGTGCAAAGGGGGGAAGAGAATAAAAATTTAAATAGTGAAAGCAGGCGTATTTCAGGCGTATTGGTGAGTGTGTGTATAGGGCGATTCCGCTAGAGACGTTGCTCGACATTAATTTTGAAATCTCAATATTTGTTATATTTTTTCCACATGAGTGCAAAGAAGATAGTTTTTTTTACAGAAATTAAGTGCTAACATCTTGAAACTTTTCAAAAGTAAGAAAAAATCAAAGGCAAACATCGTTTTCAAAAGTATGATGTTAGCCGAATTAAAATAAACGTTGATTGTTGACAACTAACGTGTTTGACTGAAATACTTATATTTTATTATATTGTTATGCCTTTAATAGTAATATGAGTAAACATTTGGGAAACGCAAACACTAAAAATATTAAAAATAACTGTTGAAAGACAATTCCGACCTTAGGTCAAAAAAGAAAGGAACCGGTGAAACGGCGCACAGAAAAGCGATCACTTAGCACTAGATGAACTATAAAACTGCACTGCTAAATTCAAGCTGCACTCTTTTTTTTTAAAGTTCATTGCAATAACTTTTAAAATGCAAGATAAGACCTGACCAGTGATGAAACTATTGTACCTACTAATAGACTTTGCCGAGAATTATGAGCGGATCGATCAAGATAAATACAATCAGCACATTGGTTTCATGGGCATGTTACACTTTTGTATACGTGCTGTATTTGGACTACCTATAAACTGCATTCAGTGGTCATAGTTAGTGATGAACTAAGCCACAATAAATATGTATACTGTACATCTCTTTTTACAAAAAGTTTTTGAGTACATCGAGTCAATCTCTGATGACATTACATTTTTGTATATCTTCAGCGATAAATGCGCTGCTCAATTCAAGATCGATTTATAATGGCAACCATTAATGCATTCAAAGCAAAATACGGATTCACTCACCTCGAATGGTACTTTTTGCCGCCTCACATGGCAAAGGTGCCGTAGATGGTATTGGTGAAAGTATCAAAAGATCAGTATGGACTGCTGTTAAGTCAGGAAGATGCATAGTCAACAGTGCTCAAGAATTCTACACAGTCTCTCTGACAATATTTACCTTATGTTCGTTTCAAAAGAAGAAATTAAAGAAGGGATGGCCATATTGGATGATAGATGGCAAGGGTTGAAAATTATGCCAGGCATTCAATCAAAATATTTTTTATAAATGCATCAAAAAAGAAAATACTGAAAGTTTAGATACTTTAAATTGACAAAAAATATACTGAACGCATAACTACAAATTCTTCAATTACTATAGGTTTACACATCTCCCGTGTGATTCGACTCACATTGGTGTTTTTTTTTTCATTGTGTATAAAAAATTTTTCATTTCTATGTATTGTAGTTTTCTTGTACATGTATTGGTATTTGCTCTTCCATAAGCATTGTTTGGGCACCTCTGATATAGATCATTGCAGCATGCATTGTCGATTTTACCAAAAAACGAAAATAAAAAAACCAACTCAAATTTCCGCGACAAGATTTGGACCCGGTTCCTCATTTATGTTGGCCAGCGCCTTTACTCACTGAGTCAATGAGGCCTGCGGCTCTCCGTTGTTTACTTATGTATTTATTATAGGCATAAAAAAGCAGTCGCTTCATTATAATGGAAAAGCACATTGTGGTTTGCTAACAAATAGACGCCAAATCACAATTTTATGCTCTGATACATTTTACATGCTTATTAATGTGTTACAGTTCATATAGTTATACTTAAAAAATATAGTTAAAACATATAAAAGTAAATTTATATAAAAACTAGAAAGAAGGCTATCATTGGCTATGCCAAAGATATAATACTCTTCACGCACCTCCGGGTTACATCCAACCTTCAGTTCTTAGCATCACATCAGTTTGAGTGGCAATTTTATTGTACATTTATTCTTTAAACTAGCAAAGAGCTGTTTGATGTTGTAGTAAATTACTAATACATGTTTTGGTGAATGTCAAACTCAGTATTGCTGCCTTTAGTGAATGACAAATATGGATAATTAATGATAATAATCATAATTACTTTTATTATTGAATCAATTATTTATGTACATGCAAACTTCTAACTGTTCTTTAATTAACAGTGAAAACCGTATCAAAATACGTTGCGTGGTTTAGAAGTAATCAGTATTCTAACTTCTTGAAATTTCGACTTTGCTTTATACTATGTAAAGAAGTTTGCCATTAATTTTGGGTTTGTAAGGGAGGTACCTTTCCTGGTAATCCTAGGATCATGAAATTTATATGGTTGATGAGTATAGATCAAAAACTTATAGAGTCCAAATTTCAGTTCGATACGTTAGAAAACAAAAAACTTTTTCTAACAAGAACATTAATTTAAAGAGGGGGTTTGTATGGGAGGTAACCCACCTGGTAGCCCTAGGATCATAAAATGTACACAATTGATGGCTATGAATTACAAACTTATAGTGTCCAAATTTCAGTTCAATATGTTAAAAAACAAAAACTTTTTTTAATAAGAACATTAATTTAAAGGGGGGACCCCACCTGGTAGCCCTAAGATCATGAAATGTACACAATTGATGGCTATGAATTACAAACTTATAGTGTCCAAATTTCAGTGATACGTTAGAAAACAAAAAACTTTTTCTAACAAGAACATTAATTTAAAGAGGGGGTTTGTATGGGAGGTACCCCACCTGGTAGCCCTAGGATCATAAAATGTACACAATTGATGGCTATGAATTACAAACTTATAGTGTCCAAATTTCAGTTCAATATGTTAAAAAACAAAAACTTTTTTTAATAAGAACATTAATTTAAAGGGGGGACCCCACCTGGTAGCCCTAAGATCATGAAATGTACACAATTGATGGCTATGAATTACAAACTTATAGTGTCCAAATTTCAGTTCGATATGTTAAAAAACAAAAACTTTTTTTAATAAGAACATTAATTTAAAGGGGGGTTTGTATGGGAGGTAGCCCTCCTAGTGGTCCGATTCGGCTGATTTTGACAAATGTGCTGCGTATCGTAAAAGGAAACCTATGTGCAAAATGTCAGCTCTCTAGCTCAACTGAGGGACTAGTTTGCATTCATACAGACAGACAGACGGACATGGCTAAATCAACTCGTCTCATCGAGCTGATCACAAATATATATACTTTATGTGGTCTGCGATGTCTCCTTCTGTGTGTTACAAACTTCATAACAAACTTATAATACTATTCACTCCCGTGAAGAGTATAAAAACCAACTCAAAAAATTTCTGCGACAAGATTTCAACCCGGGTCCTCATTTGTGCTGTCCAGCGCCTTTACTTACTGAGCCAACAACCCTTGCAATGGTTCGCTGCTTAACCCATTAAAGACTGACCATAGATCGGCTCATACGATTTTGATGAAATTTTTATTGGCGTGCGTGGTGAACCATAGAAGTTGAAAGAAAAAATAATTTTTTTTTTATCTGCACCCACACCTGAGATATGGTATGGGTATTTAAATACCCGACAGGCCATGGTGTGACCTGCTTTCGCTTTAACTTTTTTGCCAAAAAACAATCCGCGGCATTTCGTTCGCATTATGTGTTCTAGCGTTATTTGCAAAGTATAGAAAAAGGGTTTTCCCCGAAATAAGCTAAAGAAAGTATGCGTACGAAAACATGAGAAAGCTTTTCATTGTAGTGGTGGTCATTGAGTAGTGCTGTTTTTAGCTTGAGGTATTTTGAACTGAAAATGATTCGTCGACAACAAATTTTAACAGCTGCTGAAGTGGAAGCTTTTCTCAATGATTTATCTGATGGAGATAGTGATGGAGAAGAGGTAGGTCAACATGCCGACTTTATTAATGTTATTATAACGCCACCCGATGCCGTCGATGCTGTAAGTGACAATGAGGAATTGGATGATGATGTCCAATTGTTGTGCGATGAGCGGGAACTGCCCCGTGAGATTGCCGGACAGTTTGAAATTGAATGTATTTACGATGATTGGAACGAAAATATGCCATTGGAGGGTGATGATGAGGAAAACGAAGCCGAAATTGACCAAGAAAATGATGCGGATATGTCCTCAACATCTAAAGGTCGTGGCCGCAAATCGCTATCGAAATCGAAAAAATCGACAAAACGACCCCGAATTGATGAAGAAAGTAAGCCAAAATGGTCCCGAAAGGAAAACTATGAATTCGATAAGATTCCGTTTGACGATACATCTGATTCTTACAAAGCGTTATATGAAAACATTGGTGCTATGGATCCTGTGCAGCTTTGGGAAATGTTTATTGACGAGGAATTGTTGCAATTGTTGGTCACCTCTACTAATCAATATGCTGCGGAAAACAATTGTCTATCATTCGCTACTTCAATTAGCGAAATAAAAATATTTTTGGGCGCATTGTACATCACAGGATACCACACCTTGCCGCAAACAAATTATTACTGGTCAAATCGAGAATCGCTAGGCTGCTCGCTAATAAAGGAATGTATTTCGCGGGACAGATTCAAAAAAATCAAACAATACTTTCACGTCTGCGACAACTCAGCGCTGGATCCGAAAAACAAATTTGCAAAAGTTGCACCATTGAATAATTTATTAAATAAAAAATTCCTTCAATTTGGCATATTTTCTCACAATCTTTCGTTTGATGAGCAAATGATAGCCTACTATGGCCGACATTCATGTAAGATATTCATCAAAAGTAAACCAATTCGATTTGGATACAAGTTTTGGTGCTTAGCCTCGACAGAAGGATACTTATACCAGTTTATCCCGTACGCTGGTGCATCAGAGCAAAAAGATCCCGACTTTGGACTTGGAGAACGAACTGTCTTATCACTTTTGTCGCATCTAGAGGACCGCTCTAAGCACACTGTAACGTTTGACAACTTTTTCACAAGTCACAAGCTAATGACGCGTTTATCAAAGGATGGATACTTCGCTTTGGGAACTGTACGTGATAATCGGACCAATCATGCCCCATTGATAAGCATCAAAGAAATGCGCAAGAAACCTCGCGGGACTTTTATTTTGATAGAAACAATTCAATACTTGCAGTGCGTTGGAACGATAATGCAGTAAGTTATTCTCAGAAACGTTCCATTTTGTCCCAGCGTTACTCATTATTTCTATATTTTCAGGTTGTAACTTTACTATCGAATTTCATGAGCCATACGCCAATATCTTATGCAAAGCGGTATGATCGAAAGCAACAAAAAAATGTTCTAATTGATCAGCCTCATTTGGTCAGCCAATATAATAATCGCATGGGTGGTGTGGACCTTTTTGACAATGCAATAAATAATTATCGAATTCGGATTCGAGGCAAGAAGTGGTATTGGCCGTTGATAACAAATGCGTTAGACGCGGTCATGGTAAATGCGTGGAAGCTACACTGCTTTTGTCGCAAATATGAAAATAACTCCTTGATGTCTCAAGTAGAATTCTGAGTGGCGGTTTGTGAATCCATTATGGTAAAGCGCACTTCTCATCATCCAGGAAGAAAATCGACTTCCGGGGCCGAACTAACAACGCGTTATGATCGAATGGATCATTTGATCGGAAAGCTCAACACTCGTCATCGTTGTTCGCAGTGCGGCGGTAAAACTGAATATGGATGCTTGAAGTGCCAGACAAACTTGCATTCAGCTCCTTGCTTTTCGGACTACCATAAAGGTGTTGCACCAGACCAACAAAAAAAAGCAATGGCTCAATAAAAATTTTTTTTATAAACATTGCCAATTTTTAATAAAATAAGAAAAATTCAAATTTCTATGCGCTTTTTATTTACTTCAATTTATATTTGTCATACAACAAAAAATTGCATTTTGACTACACACCATGGACTGTCGGGTATTTAAATACCCATTTTCAAAATATCTCGTGTGACGACCAGGTTTGTTAGCGCATTTTTGCTTGATTGTCTCTATTCTAAAAAGGATACCTTAGGCCACCTAGAAAGAGTGCGCGTTTTCCATTTTTTCCCATTTTTCATTTATTTGGGAGCACTTTCCTAAGCATTTTCCGGCTCTGAAAAAAACAGAATTTTCAATGGTACAAAACTTAAGGAAAACCTAGGAAAATTTGTATGGTTTTATTTTTTATTTTTAGGTTTATCTTTCCTCTTCACTATTATGAAAAAAATACCTCGATGTCTATTTCCTAGTTCGTGCTAAAATTTTTTAAGTTTCAAACTTTTCTTGGGTATTAAAATACCCAATAGACTAAAATGGGTAAATTACATATTAAGATCTAAACGTATATATTTAGATTTAAACTTGATTTTTGCACCAATACACTCTCATATACCTCACACCGATTTCGTCTTACTCTGTTTTACATCTAATTTGTGAAACGAGATTTTTACCCTCTGAGCCTAAAGATGTGTACACATCAAAAAAAAAAAATAATAATAATAATAAGGATGTTTCTCAGATTCGTCATTTCATACCACGTCATCCGATTATACGTCCTGACAACGTATCCACCACGTTACGTGTGGTATTTATAAATTTATTAAATTTATAATATGTAACGCAGGGTAATGATGGGAGAAAGAAGATGGTATGTAGGGTTTGCATGTCAATTGCATGTCACGCATTAGGTTATATCTAGACGGTTCCCGGTCAAAGGACAAGCCCTTCTCAAGCAATATGCTTACAAAAAAAAGATAATTTTCAATTTTAGTCACCTTTTTGAATACCCCTCCCCACTTGTTGACATAAGCGCACAATGACTACTTGGCGCTACGACTTTTGAGTCACGAGATAAAAACAAAGGGAAAATTTTTAAAATGCGTATACATGCCACAATGTGCCGCTCTTTCAGAATTTTTCGGAAATTGTCGCTTTTGTTTTTAATATATCTCGTGGCTCAAAAGTCGTAGCGTCAAGTAATTTTATATATCTTGCTGCAGCAAGAGTGCAAGAGGTATTTTTTCTAGGTGCGCTTAGGTCAACAAGGGGGGAGGGGCGTTCAAAGAGGTAACTATAACTGAAAATTCACTTTTCTTTTGAAAGCGTATTGACTTTTGCTGTGTTCGTTATAAGCTAATTAAAAGAATGTGAAAGAAAATTTCCACCTGGAAAATGTGAAATTTTGATTTTTTGTATTAAAATTTGAATAAATACAAGAAAATTCCTTCTTTCTAAGCGTATTGCTTGAGAAAGGTCTGCCCTATTTGGCTGATTTTTTTTTTGTTATGTTTGTTATATATCAATTTAAAGAATGTGAAAGATTTTTAGGAAATCCACCGGAAAACTGGGAATATTCGACTTTTTGTATTATTATTATTTAGAAAAAATTGAAAAGTTGGATACGAACAGTGTCATAAAATGTAAGACCTGAAAGGGGAAGAAGAGGAAGAATGAAATAGTCAAAGCAGACATTAGTAAAGGTATATAAGTGAGTATGTGTATGGTCAAGCATCGTGCCTGTGAAGAATTGCAAGTGGTTGGGTGGGGGGTGTTTGGAAAATAGAAGAATGAAATAGTCAAAACAGACATAAGTTAAATGTATGTGTCAGTATGTGTATGGGGAAGCATCGTATGCCTTTGATTATGTGCAAAGGGGGGAAGAGAATAAAAATTTAAATAGTCAAAGCAGGCGTAGTTCAGCCGAATGTGTGAGTGTGTGTATAGGGCGATTCCGCTAGAGACGATGCTCGACATTAATTTTGAATTCTCAATATTTGACATTTTTTTTTCGACATGAGTGCAAAGAAGAAAGTTTTTTTTACAGAAATTAAGTGCTAACATCTTGAAACTTTTCAAAAGTAAGAAGAAATCAAAGGCAAACATCGTTTTCAAAAGTATGATGTTAGAATTAAAATAAACTTTGATTGTTGACAACTAACGTTTTTGACTGAAATACTTATATTTTATTATATTGTTATGCCTTTAATAGTAATATGAGTAAACATTTGGGAAACGCAAACACTAAAAATATTAAAAATAACTGTTGAAAGACAATTCCGACCTTAGGTCAAAAAAGAAAGGAACCGGTGAAACGGCGCACAGAAAAGCGATCACTTAGCACTAGATGAACTATAAAACTGCACTGCTAAATTCAAGCTGCACTCTTTTTTTTTAAAGTTCGGTGCAATTACTTTTAAAATGCAAGATAAGACCTGACCAGTGATGAAGCTATTGCACTAATAGACTTTGCCGAGAATTATGAGCGGATCGATCAAGATAAATACAATCAGCACATTGGTTTCATGGGCATGTTACACTTTTGTATACGTGCTGTATTTGGACTACCTATAAACTGCATTCAGTGGTCATAGTTAGTGATGAACTAAGCCACAATAAATATGTATACTGAACATCTCTTTTTACAAAAAGTTTTTGAGTACATCGAGTCAATCTCTGATGACATTACATTTTTGTATATCTTCAGCGATACATGCGCTGCTCAATTCAAGATCGATTTATAATGGCAACCATTAATGCATTCAAAGCAAAATACGGATTCACTCACCTCGAATGGTACTTTTTGCCGCCTCACATGGCAAAGGTGCCGTAGATGGTATTGGTGAAAGTATCAAAAGATCAGTATGGACTGCTGTTAAGTCACGAAGATGCATAGTCAACAGTGCTCAAGAATTATACACAGTCTCTCTGACAATATTTATCTTATGTACGTTTCAAAAGAAGAAATTAAAGAAGGGATGGCCATATAGGATGATAGATGGCAAGGGTTGAAAATTATGCCAGGCATTCAATCAAAATATTTTTTATAAATGCATCAAAAAAGAAAATACTGAAAGTTTAGATACTTTAAATTGACAAAAAATATACTGAACGCATAACTACAAATTCTGCAAGTACTATAGGTTTACACATCTCCCGTGTGATTCGACTCACATTGGTGTTTTTTTTTTCATTGTATATAAAAAAATTTTCATTTCTATGTATTGTAGTTTTCTTGTACATGTATTGGTATTTGCTCTTCCATAAGCATTGTTTGGGCACCTCTGATATAGATCATTGCAGCATGCATTGTCGATTTTACCAAAAAACGAAAATAAAAAAACCAACTCAAATTTCCGCGACAAGATTTGGACCCGGTTCCTCATTTATGTTGGCCAGCGCCTTTACTCACTGAGTCAATGAGGCCTGCGGCTCTCCGTTGTTTAGTTATGTATTTATTATAGGCATAAAAAAGCAGTCGCTTCATTATAATGGAAAAGCACATTGTGGTTTGCTAGCAAATAGACGCCAAATCACATTTTTAATTTTATGCTCTGATACATTTTACATGCTTATGAATGTGTTACAGTTCATATAGTTATACTTAAAAAATATACCTAGTTAAAACATATAAAAGTAAATTTATGTAAAAACCAGAAAGAAGGCTATCATTGGCTATGCCAAAGATATAATACTCTTCACGCACCTCCGGGTTACATCCAACTTTCAGTTCTTAGCATCACATCAGTTTGAGTGGCAATTTTATTGTACATTTATTCTTTAAACTAGCAAAGAGCTGTTTGATGTTGTAGTAAATTACAAATACATGTTTTGGTGAATGTCAAACTTAGTATTGCTGTCTTTAGTGAATGACAAATATGGATAATTAATGATAATAATCATAATTACTTTTATTATTGAATCAATTATTTATGTACATGCAAACTTCTAACTGTTCTTTAACACAGGTCAACAACGTTTTGTTCTAGGAGAGTGTACGGTCATTTTCGAAGTAATTTTTTGCGTAGAATCCGCAAAGGATATCTCAAAGTCCTGACGTGATAGAGCAATTTAAGCCCCGGATTCGGATTCTACGCAAAAAATTACTTCGGAAATGACACTACACTTTTATAGAACATTCCGAACCCATTTTTTTGCAGACCTGTGTAATTAACAGTGAAAACCGTATCAAAATACGTTGCGTGGTTAAGAAGTAATCAGTATTCTAACTTCTTGAAATTTCGACTTTGCTTTATACTATGTAAAGAAGTTTGCCATTAATTTTGGGTTTGTAAGGGAGGTACCACTCCTGGTAATCCTAGGATCATGAAATTTATATGGTTGATGAGTATAGATCAAAAACTTATAGAGTCCAAATTTCAGTTCGATACGTTAGAAAACAAAAAACTTTTTCTAACAAGAACATTAATTTAAAGAGGGGGTTTGTATGGGAGGTAACCCACCTGGTAGCCCTAGGATCATGAAATTTACACAATTGATGGCTATGAATTACAAACTTATAGTGTCCAAATTTCAGTGATACGTTAGAAAACAAAAAACTTTTTCTAACAAGAACATTAATTTAAAGAGGGGGTTTGTATGGGAGGTACCCCACCTGGTAGCCCTAGGATCATAAAATGTACACAATTGATGGCTATGAATTACAAACTTATAGTGTCCAAATTTCAGTTCAATATGTTAAAAAACAAAAACTTTTTTTAATAAGAACATTAATTTAAAGGGGGGACCCCACCTGGTAGCCCTAAGATCATGAAATGTACACAATTGATGGCTATGAATTACAAACTTATAGCGTCCAAATTTCATTTCGATATGTTAAAAAACAAAAGCTTTTTTAATAAGAACATTATATCTTCAGCGATACATGCGCTGCTCAATTCAAGATCGATTTATAATGGCAACCATTAATGCATTCAAAGCAAAATACGGATTCACTCACCTCGAATGGTACTTTTTGCCGCCTCACATGGCAAAGGTGCCGTAGATGGTATTGGTGAAAGTATCAAAAGATCAGTATGGACTGCTGTTAAGTCACGAAGATGCATAGTCAACAGTGCTCAAGAATTATACACAGTCTCTCTGACAATATTTATCTTATGTTCGTTTCAAAAGAAGAAATTAAAGAAGGGATGACCATATTGGATGATAGATGACAAGTGTTGAAAATTATGCCAGGCATTCAATCAAAATATTTTTTATAAATGCATCAAAAAAGAAAATACTGAAAGTTTAGATACTTTAAATTGACAAAAAATATACTGAACGCATAACTACAAATTCTTCAAGTACTATAGGTTTACACATCTCCCGTGTGATTCGACTCACATTGGTGTTTTTTTTTTCATTGTATATAAAAAATTTTTCATTTCTATGTATTGTAGTTTTCTTGTACATGTATTGGTATTTGCTCTTCCATAAGCATTGTTTGGCACCTCTGATATAGATCATTGCAGCATGCATTGTCGATTTTACCAAAAAACGAAAATAAAAAAACCAACTCAAATTTCCGCGACAAGATTTGGACCCGGTTCCTCATTTATGTTGGCCAGCAGCGCTTTTACTCACTGAGCCAATGAGGCCTGCGGCTCTCCGCTGTTTACTTATGTATTTATTATAGGCATAAAAAAGCAGTCGCTTCATTATAATGGAAAAGCACATTGTGGTTTGCTAGCAAATAGACGCCAAATCACATTTTTAATTTTATGCTCTGATACATTTTACATGCTTATGAATGTGTTACATTTCATATAGTTATACTTAAAAAATATACAGTCGGGCCTCGATTATCCGTGATCCGGTTAACCGGTAACCCCGATTAACCGTGATGGCCAAAGATCAGTCTATTGTTTTTTGTTTGCAATGTTTTCAAATTATTCGCTTCGATTAACCGTGATTACCTCTATTATCCGTGATGGCAGAATTTTTATTTAGAATTTTTTTTATTAAGCACAGAAGCAACTTGGAAGCAAACGCTCTCACAAGTCTGTATACATACATAAACTCCTTGAATTAATTTTTTTTAATGTAAATATGAAGTATGTACACCAATGTTCACTGGTTAAATAATAAAAATACATATTAAAAAAAAACTGTATAATCAAAATTGTTATTCGATTAACCGTGAAAATCGATTATCCGTAATGCTTCTGGTCCCGACCATCACGGATAATCGAGGCCCGACTGTAGTTAAAACATATAAAAGTAAATTTATATAAAAACCAGAAAGAAGGCAATCATTGGCTATGCCAAAGATATAATACTCTTCACGCACCTCCGGGTTACATCCAACTTTCAGTTCTTAGCATCACATCAGTTTGAGTGGCAATTTTATTGTACATTTATTCTTTAAACTAGCAAAGAGCTGTTTGATGTTGTAGTAAATTACAAATACATGTTTTGGTGAATGTCAAACTTAGTATTGCTGTCTTTAGTGAATGACAAATATGGATAATTAATGATAATAATCATAATTACTTTTATTATTGAATCAATTATTTATGTACATGCAAACTTCTAACTGTTCTTTAATTAACAGTGAACCGTATCAAAATACGTTGCGTGGTTTAGAAGTAATCAGTATTCTAACTTCTTGAAATTTCGACTTTGCTTTATACTATGTAAAGAAGTTTGCCATTAATTTTGGGTTTGTAAGGGAGGTACCACTCCTGGTAATCCTAGGATCATGAAATTTATATGGTTGATGAGTATAGATCAAAAACTTATAGAGTCCAAATTTCAGTTCGATACGTTAGAAAACAAAAAACTTTTTCTAACAAGAACATTAATTTAAAGAGGGGGTTTGTATGGGAGGTAACCCACCTGGTAGCCCTAGGATCATGAAATTTACACAATTGATGGCTATGAATTACAAACTTATAGTGTCCAAATTTCAGTGATACGTTAGAAAACAAAAAACTTTTTCTAACAAGAACATTAATTTAAAGAGGGGGTTTGTATGGGAGGTACCCCACCTGGTAGCCCTAGGATCATAAAATGTACACAATTGATGGCTATGAATTACAAACTTATAGTGTCCAAATTTCAGTTCGATATGTTAAAAAACAAAAACTTTTTTTAATAAGAACATTAGTTTAAAGGGGGGTTTGTATGGGAGGTAGCCCTCCTAGTGGTCCGATTCGGCTGATTTCGACAAATGTGCTGCGTATCGTAAAAGGAAACCTATGTGCAAAATGTCAGCTCTCTAGCTCAACTGAGGGACTAGTTTGCATTCATACAGACAGACAGACGGACATGGCTAAATCAACTCGTCTCAACGAGCTGATCACAAATATATATACTTTATGTGGTCTGCGATGTCTCCTTCTGTGTGTTACAAACTTCATAACAAACTTATAATACTATGCACTCCCGTGAAGAGTATAAAAACCAACTCAAAAAATTTCTGCGACAAGATTTCCGGGTCCTCATTTATGCTGTCCAGCGGCTTTACTTACTGAGCCAACAACCCTTGCAATGGTTCGCTGCTTAATTACATATTAAGATCTAAACGGATATATTTAGATTTAAACTTGATTTTTGCACCAATACACTCTCATATACCTCACACCGATTTCGTCTTACTCTGTTTTACATCTAATTTGTGAAACGAGATTTTTACCCTCTGAGCCTAAAGATGTGTACACATCAAAAAAAAAAAAAAAAAATAATAATAATAATCAAATAGCGAGATATAAAAAAAATCAGCCAAGTGTGAGTCGGACTCGCCAACGGAGGGTTCCGTATCATCGTACAAAATTTTTTGCCGCAAAAATGAATTATGTATTCAATAACTCAATGCTCGAGCAATTCTAAACACAATGAATATGCATTTATTATGAAATTGACAAGAAGATCATGCTTCAAATATTAAATTATTGATTGGACTTATGGTTAGAGTAGGATCAATATTCATACTGCATATCAACTTTGATTTGAAAAGTGAAATGTTCTTGCAGCCTAAAAGTATACATATAAATAACAACAAGGTAACACGAAGGTCCGAAAAAGGATTAAGAAATAGTAGGCAATATAAAATCACCAAGCATAACCAAGATATCGCGATTACGGATAAATTTGGACACGGACATGATAGCATCAAAATTATGCATATAAATATCTAAACTATAACCTGGAGGAATATAAGAGCACGTAATAGAGGTATGCATGATGGCAAAAAAAAACTACGTTCGAATCAACAATGTTCAATATAAACTGAGTGATATAGAATGAGACGCCGAAAGAATTCGAGTGAATTTGTGCAGACTCAGTCGCACAACATTCACACAAAGATGCATGAATTGAATAAGTGAGAATGAGAGGTTGTTTTCGAATTAATTCGAATGCCTTCATTTTGTTTGCATAAGAACAAAGGGCTTTTGTTGTTTTGCTCTGCGTAAGGAAAAGAAGAAAGAAAACAACGAAAACAACATATGTAGTACGCATATACATACACACAACCACTTACATACGTCTGCGTCTTATTCTCCGCTCATTTCCTTGTACGATCGCACGCTTTACTCAAATCAAACGTAAATTCGAATTAATTCGGATGTGTTCGGCTATGCTGAAGTTTTCATTTCGTTTTTCACGCTAATTCTTTCTAACTCATTTCACAGAATGCAGACGGCTTTCCAACTCAGTCGCATTCATCTTCATTCATTTCGTATCTCTCTCTCACTCATTTCAATTCAATTCGAGTTCATTCTTTGGACTTCAGTTGTGGACAAAGCCACGCAGCTGTCTAGCACGTAAAAAAAACCGCGACATGGGGAAAGACTACTTTGACGCTAATTAACTCAATGCCGGGAAAAATCTGGAAAGACTTTTACCTAGACGACACATGTCGTTTACTTTGCTCGGGAGTTTCTTGCTTTTTGATCTGTAAATCTTAATTTGTGATAATAATTTTGGAGGTGTAGTGTTAGTAATATATTTACTTACAAATTCGTGTACCAGCGTAGGTGCAGTGTGTTTTTCCAAGTGTTTTTTAAATTTTGAATTTTTATATATTCCAAACAAATAATCGCCTCGCAAATCCTGTTACTGACGTCATTGTTCTTATCCATCCAATAAGCAATCAGGAATAAATCTTATCAAATTGTGAAACAAGTGTCTACTTGCATATAGCAATGTCCCACTGACAAGAAATGAATACTGAATCAGACGAGGAGTAATTACTCCGCTCGTCTGACAGTTGCGATGAAAACGATTTGGATGCAACAATGATTTTCAATGGTGAGAAGCAGGCAACGGTTCCTACCGTGCAGGGGGTCATACACCAACACTGGCAGCTGGTGAGGGTGCCATTGGAGGCCCTCATTCTATTAAACCAATGGTCGTTGCCTGTGTCGACGAGGAAACCCTGTGTTTTCTCAAAAACACAGTATGCGGCATTAGCGAACTATGGCAAAACTGGACGTGGTATCAACGGACCAGGTCCCAAAAGAGACGCTCATAAAAATATGGGTCCACCCACAGTAATTGACTACAAAACAATGCAGAGCATCATCGTAGGTCAAAATCTTCCACTTGGAAGCAGCGATTGGTCCTTCGTCCGAGGGTTAGCACGAGACAATGATGAGGAGAAGGATCTCTGGTTCAAAATTGGATCGCAGTCCAAGAACCTTATTACGAGTAACAAGTGCCAACAGAGTAAGAGTACAGATTAGTCTGCATCACTCCAGAGTGCCTTCTGAGGACCTGCTGCAATTTGTAGAGGATGAGATGATTGGCGTGGCACTTATACCGAAACCCTGGATCGTGAGTGACAGGGTTTGTGGCCTAAAGTGTCATGGATACCATCTCTTCTCCCCACAGATCGTGGGTAAGCTAAGAACTTGTGTCGTGGTAAGAGCTGGGCTTAATGTTCTTTTCTCTCCTCGTTAGCGGAGACCTCACGGTAGTGGTGTGCGAGAGGAAGTTCGGTAAGAGTCCCTACCTCGCTTCCGCGTATCTTGCATACGAAGAGGAAAATCCCCCAACTGAACACATCAGGACATTCGGCTAGAATGCGATGACTAATGGCATGGATGTGGTACTGGGCTGTGTTGCAAACGCGCACCACGACCTTTGGGGGAGTACACTATACTCTCAACAAATCTTGTTGTATGCAACAATGGCGACCATCCTACCTTCTGTAACAAGAACCGTTAATAGGTTATTGACGTAACGTATACGAATAAACAAATGCTTGATAGGAATCCAAAGAGAACGGACTGAGAAGGCTTCTCTTACGCTGTTGACCAGACACTCCCTAACCTGGGGGAGTTTTTGGATCTTGACATGTTGGAGAAGCCCTCTCAGACCATTGAAGAGGTGCTAGGAAGAGCTTTTCTTAAATCCTGCTCTATTAGCCGACCTCTAAGATTCAACCGAAATGTGTGGTGGACAACGGAGCTTGGGGAAATTAGGCTGGATGCAAGAAGACTTTTCAATAAAGCAAAATATAGAAATTGTCAGAAGTATTGGGATGCCTATCATCTCAGTTTTAAGAAACTCAAGAAAGCTAGTAGGAAGGCTAATAGGGACTCCTGGGCTACGTTCTGTGAGGATATCACTAGCACTACAGAAGCATCCAGACTTCGAGAGATGCTAGCGAAAGATCCAGTAAAACCAGGCTAACTGTGTGGTACAGATGGTGTATACGCTAGTAACAGTGAGGAGTATCTAGAGGTACATGACCTGATCACAGTGGATAGGATACTCTGGGCGATAGGGTTTTTTAAGCCTTATAAATCACCAAGACCAGATGGTATAATACCAAAATGGTTCTGCATATCTTGCACCTAGGCTGAAAAAGATTTTCACGGGGTGTCGTCTCTCAGGGTACATTCCTGAAAAGTGGAGAGTGATGAAGGTTGTCTTCATCCCCAAGGCAGGGAAGATTAACCAGATTCACCAAAAGATTGTAGGCCTATCAGTCTATCATCATTTTTACTTAAAACAATGGAGAGACTACTAGACCTGGAGAGACTACATATCAGAAAAAAACTCGCACCAAACATATTTAGCAGTGCACAACACGCATACCTTAAGGGCAGATCGGTTGATACAGCTTTACATGAAGTGGTAAGAGTTATCGAAAAAGTCTTGCAACGGAAGGAGTTTGTTTTGGCGGCTTTCCTCGACATTGAGGGGGCTTTCAATAACGTCCGAATCGAATCAATCACAGCATCGTTGGAAAATATTGGTTCAGATCCTGCGATCATCAGGTGGCTTGGTAATATGCTTCATTGCCGGGTGATAAGCTCCGACATGGGCTCAGCGACAATAAAGAAACAGGTCACCAGACGCACTCCACAGGGGGGAGTTATATCCCCTCTTCTTTGGAACTTAGTCTTAAGTAACCTGCTTTTGAGCCTACAAAGGAAAGGGTGTAGTGTAACGGCTTATGTGGATGATTTGGTTTAAATCGTGGCGGGTAAATTTTTACCCATAATCAGTGTACTATTGGAATCCTTTTTAGGGACCACTCTGCAGTGGGCTTAGCAGAGTGGTTTTGGGGTTAATAAGATAAGACCGAGCTGGTGTTATTCACTGGAAAATACAAGATAACTAGCTTCAGGCTACCGAGTTTGGGTGGCTCGCAGCTAAAACTTGCGAACTTGGATTTCTACGATCCACCCCCAAGGCGGCTCTGGATGTTATTCTCAATCTGGCACCGGTGGGCAAATATCTCAAGTACGTACCGGCTGCAACTGCAGTCAGACTCCGGTTGCTGCATATTCTTAAGCCCTGTGTTGCCGGCCACAGCACTATCCTACAAGTAGTGGGAATTTAAGCTGATGGTGGAGTATGTGACTACGGTGTGCCAGGACTAAAATGGAATGACAATTTTAAGACAAGATTCCCGGGTAGAGATGATTGGAAATGGGGTAACGTCATTTGACGGGATGTGCTCTCGATCTACACTAATGGATCTAAGACGTTAGAAGGGACAAGTACAGGCATCTTCTCGAAAGAGCTAACAGCTCAGCTATCGTAGCATCTACCTGACTGGTGTAGCATGTGCCAGGCAGAAATCTACGCGGTCTGGCAAGTAACAAAGTTAATTAACGCCTTGGGGAGACCCCGAGGCACTATCTTTTTATGTTGACAGCCAGGCTAACATCAAGGCTCTATCGTCCCACAGTTTCAAGAATCATACGCAGTGCGGTTGAAGATCTTAACCAGGCTTGGCAACACTCTAACACACTCATCTGGGCCGCCATTGGGCTGATGTGTGATTTCCCCTAACCCCTCTTAAACCTCTTTCCCTTACACGTTTTTATCAGGCGTCACAATAACCTAACCAAACTCAATGCCGGCTGGCTGAACAATTTGAATAACTTCGGAACGAAGATTTGAATTAACTGCAATAAGAACACTACCGCCCCGACGCAACTGGCGATGTTGTCTATAAATTACAAAATGATAAGATGTAAGTCATGTTTCAGAAAAAACAATAATATCGGCGACAAAAGAAAAGCTATCTCTATACAAATTATCAAGCTTGGACAGTAAACCTCTAACGTTTTGATATATAATAGAGATATACTGAAGGCAGGTGCCGAACTTGGGGCCGAAGGAGAACTAGTAAGTACCGGCAACCTTACAGAATCAGATCTATTCCTATTCTACGGTTCAAATTCTTGAACTACCATATTTGGCCAGCATTTAGGATAACACAACTCGTCGAACGAATAGAAAGGCACGCTAATCTTTAACGACGAAATATCCCTTTGTTGCGAAAAATTGAATTTTTCCACACTAACCTTCACTTTAGACTTGGAAGCAATAAACCTATTAATATCATCACAGGTAGTATCGCAAGAAAGTCTCAAAAGGAAAATAAGTTTACGAGGAGCCACTACCGACATTTGTAGGTCAGTAGGGCAACTGTATTAAAACAGTAATAGTGGGCTCAGACAGCGAGTTCTGATTGTGCGAGTTCTGATTACCGTTTTTTGTAACCGAGGTCTGAGTTGCGAGTTCTGAACCACTGTTTTTTGTTTTATTTTTGTTTTCATTATACACACAAATGCACAAATGGAACGTTGTGGCAATTGTGAGAAATAAAAATTTAAATTTTGTGAAAAATACATGATTTAGAACATTTTGCAGTATCTGCACATAGTTGTGGCATTACCCTTTTTCATTCCTGCTACGTATTTTGTTAATAGATTACAAAAAAAATTACAATTAAAATTTTCCTTTATTATATTGTCTACCATCATCAGCTGTTTATTTCCGCGCAACAAAAAGAAAGAACAAGACTATCGACAATCACCTAAAAGAATCCAAATTTGACTAACACTATTTAGACTGACCATGTCAGAACAGCGAGTTCTGACAGAACTCACACGAGAATTCGAGTTCTGAGCTATAACAACAAATACAAATGTCTTTCATTTTCTCTGTGGTTGTTGTAATTTGAACTCGAGTTCTCGTGCGAGTTCTGCCAGAACTCCAGTTCTGCTCTGTCTGAATACACTATAAGGCATATACATATACTAATTAGCATTTTAATATTCAAAGGTAATTGACTTTTTTCTGCAAGCAGTGCATACACTGATGGCATAGATCGTATAATAAATGAAAAGATTATAAGTTGTTGCTTTACATTGTGTGCGCATTGAAAGAATATTGAAGGAAGTGATCTAATTTATTTATCATGTGTCTAAATTGAAATTGAAATGAAATTAAAAGTAGTGATCTGGTTTATTTATGCTTGTGTTTAAATTGAATTGAATTGGGTATAGATTCAACCAATCAGTTGTTATAGGTTGTATTAGATTTGCAGTTGAGTTCTGTGATTTCGTTTGCAGTGCATTTGAAGATCAAAGAAGATTGAATTAGACAAGTGAGGGATACTTGGCTATATTTTCGTCTAGGTTCGAAGGCATTTAATTTTTTTTATAGCAAATAATATAATTGATATATTGTTGTGCAATTGCACCGAAGCGAAATTACAGGAAGAATCTAACTTCAGTGCATACAGGTTTCTGGAGCTCTTTGAATCGTAGTATTAACTACGTCACCAATAATGGTACGGCGATGACGATTGCGGATTTAGAATCGAGATTAGGTTTAGTTGAATCTCAGGGTATAAGTGAAGCTCATGTAAGCTTTTGTTAGTTTTGGGGAGATATACTGTGCGGTGAAATTATAAATATTAATATGCATGTTCAACGATCAACCATGTACAGCTATAAATCATACGCCCTTGGAAGGATTGCATTCCCCTAGAAGGTTGCTTCAATAACAATGACTACTTTTTCTGGCAAGTTTACGGAGTGGTCGAATTGATATAACACTTTTATGGCGTTGATAGATTCTAGTTGCGAACTTGATACTTTATCAAAGTTTTTACACTTGCGATCGTCTTTAGGACCCATACCATACAATGTAATAGAATCTTTAGAGCTTACGTCTTCAAATTATGATAAGGCGTTGCAGAAAGAATCGTTTTGAGAATTAAGCGTTTTTTATTCAAGCTCATGTCTGGGAGCTATTTAACTTAAAGAAAGTCGCTAAGGCGGATGCAGATTCCCTTAGGCGCATTGTAGACGTAGCAACGTCTCAGTTAGCTTCATTGCATGAATGGGGTTCGATGAAGGATATTTTAAGTGCAATCGTGGTGCACCTATTTTGCAGCAAGCTATATGAAGAAACATTACAACGGTGGCAGCTTGATTATAGCAGTGAGCAGTTGCCTAGTTGGGAAATATTCTCAAAGTTTATAATTCGTCGGAACACTAATATGATAGGTCGCGAACTAAATCAGGAACGGTCATCGAATCAATCAAAGTTATGGAAAGGTTTCACACAACCGAACCACGTTGAATTCAGTAATTAAGGAAGGAAAAGGAACTTGCTTTAAGTGTACTGGTGCTCATAGGTTGTCGGATTGCCCCAAATCCTAGGACTGGATGTGATGCAAAGGTATCAGGTAGTGAAGAGATTGGCGTTGTGCATCAATTGTTTTAGCAAACGCCATAGCACAAACGCTTGCTCCAATACACGTTTCAAAATAAGTAAGGACCTTCATCATGCACTTTTACATAGAGGATCTTCCTCAAATAGTACTTGTAACGAGGTTCAGTCAGCAGTGCAATCGGAAACTAGTTCACTGAATAGTTCACTCTTATCAAATGGCCGTGCTTGTTACTTGGCAACAGTATTTCAACACGTATATCAAATTTTGGCAACTGTAAAGCAAACTTTGTCAGGGCGTTTTATAGGTCGCTTGCCATTTAGGGCAGACAAGTCCAGTTTAGGTGACTCGTATGATATTGCGTTTAATCGATTTATGAAATTAGAAAATAGATTTAATAGAGACGAGCTTTTTAAAGAAACATATACGAAGTTTATTGAGGAATCATTAGAAATCGTTAATTCCGAGGATGGTTCTCAGATTCGTCATTTCATAGCACGTCATCCGACTATACGTCCTGGCAACGTATCCACCACGTTACGTGTGGTATTTATAAATATATTAAATTTATAATATGTAACGCAGGGTAATGATGGGAGAAATAAGATGGTATGTAGGGTTTGCATGTCAATTGCATGTCTCGCATTCCCGGTCAAAGGACAAGCCCTTCTCAAGCAATATGCTTACAAAAAAAAAAAGATAATTTTCAATTTTAGTCACCTTTTGGAACACCCCTCCCCCCTTGATGACATAAGCGCGCAATGACTACTTGGTGCTACGACTTTTGAGTCTCGAGATATATTAAAAACAAAGGGAAAATTTTTAAAATGCGTATACATGCCACAATGTGCCGCTCTTTCAGAATTTTTTGGAAATTGTGGCTTTTGTTTTTAATATATCTCGTGGCTCAAAAGTCGTAGCGTCAAGTAATTTTATATATCTTGCTGCAGCAAGAGTGCAAGAGGTATTTTTTCTAGGTGCGCTTAGGTCAACAAGGGGGGAGGGGCGTTCATAGAGGTAACTATTACTGAAAATTCACTTTTCTTTTGAAAGCGTATTGACTTTTGCTGTGTTCGTTATAAGCTAATTAGAAGAATGTGAAAGAAAATTTCCACCTGGAAAATGTGAAATTTTGATTTTTTGTATTAAAATTTGAATAAATACAAGAAAATTCCTTCTTTCTAAGCGTATTGCTTGATAAAGGTCTGCCCTATTTGGCTGATTTTTCTTTTGTTATGTTCGTTATATATCAATTAAAAGAATGTGAAAGAAAACTTTTATGAAATCCACCGGAAAACTGGGAATATTCGACTTTTTGTATTATTATTATTTAGAAAAAATTGAAAAGTTGGATACGAACAGTGTCATAAAATGTAAGACCTGAAAGGGGAAGAAGAGGAAGAATGAAATAGTCAAAGCAGACATTAGTAAAGGTACTTATATAAGTGAGTATGTGTATGGTCAAGCATCGTGCCTGTGAAGAATTGCAAGTGGTTGGGTGGGGGGTGTTTGGAAAATAGAAGAATGAAATAGTCAAAGCAGACATAAGTTAGATGTATGTGTGAGTATGTGTATGGGGAAGCATCGTATGCCTTTGATTATGTGCAAAGGGGGGAAGAGAATAAAAATTTAAATATTCAAAGCAGGCGTAGTTCAGCCGAATGTGTGAGTGTGTGTATAGGGCGATTCCGCTAGAGACGATGCTCTACATTAATTTTGAAATCTCAATATTTGTTATTTTTTTTTCGACATGAGTGCAAAGAAGAAAGTTTTTTTTACAGAAATTAAGTGCTAACATCTTGAAACTTTTCAAAAGTAAGAAGATATCAAAGGCAAACATTGTTTTCAAAAGTATGTTGTTAGCCGAATTAAAATAAACGTTGATTGTTGACAACTAACTTTTTTGACTGAAATACTTATATTTTATTATATTGTTATGCCTTTAATAGTAATATGAGTAAACTAAACTATAAATATTTAAAAAGAAATGCGCATGTGCCATTGTACACGTGATAGAAGTGAAACTTCTTAAAACAGACAGGGTGATCATCTCAAAACAATTATTTTTATTTTCACTATGAAATTTTGTCACCGCACTTTCAAGCATATTGTATATGCATAAAGATTTGGCATTCTCTCATTGTTTTAAAAAATGTTTTGCTCTCTGATGGTCATATAGAAAAATTGTCAAGCTCTCGTACTATTGCTTGAATAGTATTATAAGTTTGTCAAGAGGTTTATAATGCCAGCTACATATTATGCGTCTTATTGTGCAATTTCATTTAAATTGTGGGCACTCGCAACGTGTGTGGGGAGGGTACATGGCACGATTACATGGGAAATCAAAATCTTTTGATCTTGACCGTACAATCGATCGCATAATGTGTGGCTGGCATAACACACAGAAGGAGACAAAGAGAAACCACATAAAGTAAATACATACATATATTCTTCATCACCTCGATTTGTCTCTCTGTCATTCTGTCTGTCTGTCATTCTGTCCGTCTGTCTATTGCTTTTGGTTCCTTTGGCGTGTGTAGTTGTTGTTGTTGTGTTAAACAATGTGTTTACGTTTGCCGTCTGTTGTTCCCTCTTGAACAAAAATAAGATCAACTGTGAGCTTCTATGTGTGTCCTATTCTCTTTTCTTCGTACATTCGTTTGTTTTTGTACAACACATGCTGGTTGCTTGCATGTTGCTGTTATAAACATTTTTATACACACAAACTGCATGTTGTTGTTGTGGAAATGTAATGTCCTTATTAAGACTTTTCTGGTGTATTTTCCAAAAATTAGTCCGGTTCATGAGATACAGAAATCTCAAAACGTAACATTTTGTATTTTTTCACTGAAAATTTCATACTAAATTTTTGTCCAACGCCGCTAAAGAAGTTTCACTTCAATAACTGTTGAAAGACAATTCCGACCTTAGGTCAAAAAAGAAAGGAACAGGTGAAACGGCGCACAGAAAAGCGATCACTTAGCACTAGATGAACTATAAAACTGCACTGCTAAATTCAAGCTGCACTTTTTTTTAAAAGTTCGGTGCAATTACTTTTAAAATGTAAGATAAGACCTGGACCAGTGATGAAGCTATTGCACTAATAGACTTTGCCGAGAATTATGAGCGGATCGATCAAGATAAATACAATCAGCACATTGGTTTCATGGGCATGTTACACTTTTGTATACGTGCTGTATTTGGACTACCTATAAACTGCATTCAGTGGTCATAGTTAGTGATGAACTAAGCCACAATAAATATGTATACTGTACATCTCTTTTTACAAAAAGTTTTTGAGTACATCGAGTCAATCTCTGATGACATTACACTTTTGTATATCTTCAGCGATAAATGCGCTGCTCAATTCAAGATCGGTTTATAATGGCAACCATTAATGCATTCAAAACAAAATACACCTCGAATGGTACTTTTTGCCGCCTCACACGGCAAAGGTGCCGTAGATGGTATTGGTGAAAGTATCAAAAGATCAGTATGGACTGCTGTTAAGTCCCAAAGAAGCATAGTCAACAGTGCTCAAGAATTCTACACTCTCTGACAATATTTACCTTATGTTCGTTTCAAAAGAAGAAATTAAAGAAGGGATGGCCATATTGGATGATAGATGGCAAGGATTGAAAATTATGCCTGGCATTGAATCAAAATATTTTTTATAAATGCATCAAAAAAGAAAATACTGAAAGTTTAGATACTTTAAATTGACAAAAAAATATACTGAACGCATAACTACAAATTCTTCAAGTACTATAGGTTTACACATCTCCCGTGTGATTCGACTCACATTGGTGTTTTTTTTTTTTCATTGTATATAAAAAATTTTTCATTTCTATGTATTGTAGTTTTCTTGTACATGTATTGGTATTTGCTCTTCCATAAGCATTGTTTGGGCACCTCTGATATAGATCATTGCAGCATGCATTGTCGATTTTACCAAAAAACGAAAATAAAAAAACCAACTCAAATTTCCGCGACAAGATTTGGACCCGGTTCCTCATTTATGTTAGCCAGCGCCTTTACTCACTGAGTCAATGAGCCTTGCGGCTCCCCGTTGTTTACTTATGTATTTATTGTAGGCATAAAAAAGCAGTCGCTTCATTATAATGGAAAAGCACATTGTGGTTTGCTAGCAAATAGACGCCAAATCACATTTTTAATTTTATGCTCTGATACATTTTACATGCTTATGAATGTGTTACATTTCATATAGTTATACTTAAAAAATATAGTTAAAACATATAAAAGTAAATTTATATAAAAATAAAACTGCAAATTGATTAAAAACAAAAATAAATCCAGAAAGAAGGCTTTCATTGGCTATGCCAAAGATGTAATACTCTTTACGCACCTCCGAGTTGCATCCAACATTCCTTTCTTAGCATCGCATCAGTTTGAGTGGCAATTTTATTGTACATTTATTCTTTAAAAGTTTGCCATTCAATTTGTGTTTGTATGGGAGGTAACCCACCTGGTAGCCCTAGGATCATGAAATTTACACAATTGATGGCTATGAATTACAAACTTATAGTGTCCAAATTTCAGTGATACGTTAGAAAACAAAAAACTTTTTCTAACAAGAACATTAATTTAAAGAGGGGGTTTGTATGGGAGGTAACCCACCTGGTAGCCCTAGGATCATAAAATGTACACAATTGATGGCTATGAATTACAAACTTATAGTGTCCAAATTTCAGTTCGATATGTTAAAAAACAAAAACTTTTTTTAATTAGAACATTAATTTAAAGGGGGTTTGTATGGGAGGTACCCCTCTAGTGGTCCGATTCAGCTGATTCCGATAAATGTGCTGCGTATGGTAAAAAGAAACCTATGTCCAAAATTTCAGCTCTCTAGCTCAAAAACTGAGGGACTAATTTGCATACATACAGTCAGAGAGACGGACAGACGGACATGGCTAAATCAACTCGTCTCATCGAGCTCACTCTGTTCGATTTTCCCACTTGGAACCAATGGAATTATATTGTCAAAAAGATTTGTTGTTCAGTGAATTCCTAATATTGGTAATTAAAATGAAAAGGAATAAACTTATCAAATAAATGCACCACTCACTTCGCTTTGTTTTCTTTTCTACTTACTTTACGCCAACAACAAATATTTTTTTTTTCACTTTGTCTCTGCGCACGCTCCTTCTGAACTAAATGCATACACAATAAAGAATAGCGCGAACGACAGCAAATCAAATACCAAAAATTTTGTGTTTGTACCGTTTGTCAGTTAAACCGTTGGTTACCTCTATTGCTTATTATTGGAAATTATCTATTTATCCGTTTCATGTCCGAAATATTCCCGTGAACGTTTCTGAGCATGAATCAGATGTTGTTGCGTCACTACTTTTTTTGTTGGTATGTTGTCGTCTCTTTTGCCTATTTTTTTTATATATCCGTTTTGTACGGACGAAACGCTCATTTCTGCGCCCGTTTCAGCTGGTTTCAGCGGAGGTCCGCTCGACATACGATGCTTGGCACAGTGGGATACTACGCTTTGACGAAGAGTGAGAGAGAGAGCGAATTGAGAGAATGTGCACAATCGTGGTTGTTTTGTTTGTGTGCTACGTCCGCTCACTTCGCACCGCTCGTACTATGTATACTTGCAAACAAGAAAGAAGTAAATACATTTTTGCTTATAGTACATAAATAAAATGTGCAATACGCACCTAATCGTTTCAAAAGATTAAGATTAACTACTAGTAATCATTTGCAGTTAGTACATAAAAGAGATGTACATTTCTCTCGCATACGAATTTTACTATGTACGTTGAACGGTGTTATATTAAATAACACTACATATACTACTACGCAGTACGGTTATAATCATTGCACACCTCTAGTATACATCATTGGAAAAGTATGAAAGAGTATGGCCGCGTTTGCAAAAGTTGACGCTTCATTGCAATATTTTCGCTTTCAAAATTTTTGTATATTGAAGTATGCAGACCAAGTTGGACAGTGTAGCACCTAATCGTAAGTATACCATCATACCAAGTCTACATGCATCATCGTTTAATACTTGCTCAAGGAAAAAAAGAAAGAAAACAACAAAAAGGAATGGACAATTTTGTTTGGAATTTATTTTGCTTATTTCTTTTTATCATACATATTTTATTTTATATAAACATATTTAATATATGTTTGAATAGAGAAATATAATTTTATTACTGTTTTCTGGATTAGTAGCTAATAGATAACGCTTTTCTGTGATTATAAAAGTAAATTAAGTAAATGATCTTTCAGAATTCGCGGGAATACAAATTTTGCAGCTTACACATAGTGGGCATACAATGATTCGAGTAATTCGAATGCTTGCGGCTATGCCGAAGTTTTCATTTCGGTATGCACACTAATTCATTCTAATTCATTTCACAGAATGCCGACTGTCAAACTCAAAACACTCTCGCATACATATTCATTCATTGTGTGCCTTGCTCTCACTCAATTCGATTTCATTCTATTGGATAGAAGCTGTGAGTGCGGCCACGCTGTCTACTCATAATCAATCAATGCTCACAAAACTGATAAAATTACACTCAAACAAGACAACTGGTTATTCGTTCTATTGGTTACATGAGTTTTTGATTTTCATTCATTGCTACTACGGGGTGAGTGATAATGATAATAGGTACACCGTTAAATTTGTCAAATCTGTTTTTGGAGTATTTCAGAACCTTATATCTTCTAATATATAAAAATGAACTGTCTTTACGAAATTCGTAAACGACGCCATCATTGAAAATGACCTTACACACACTCACACATACGCCTTAACTTATTTCTAAGTTAAGTTAAGTTAAATAGTTTCTATTAACTATTTCATTCTTCTCTCTTCCTCGACTTGTGCGCCATCACATTTCAATTAATAAGATCTGCACACTCATACATACACCTTTACTTATTATATTTATTTCATTGACCCACAGCTCACATCTCTTTGCTAACACATGTACCTTAACTTATTTCTGCTTTACTACTTTTTCCTCTCTTGTATTCCTTCCTTTCTGATGCTTTCCTATACACATACTCACACATACACCTTAACTTATTTCTGCTTTACCAGCTCTTTAACACTTCATTCTCCTCTCTTGCTCTCTTGTATTCATTTCATTCGATGCTTGCCTACACACATACATACACCTTAACTTATTTGTGCTTTATCAGCATTTCATTCTTCTCTCTCCTCGACTTCCCCACCGCCCACACGTAACAGATTTTCGTAACGCAATTTTTCAAAACAGCAGCCCTTAATCATTTTCAATGATAAAATCTCATCTAATATATAAAAATCTTGTGTCACGGTGTTAGTGTATAAATTCCTCCGAAACGGCTAGGAACAGTTACCCCCACCCCCATTTTTTAATCACGATTTTTGTATTTTCGTATTCCAAATAATTAGAAACAAATTTTAAAATCAATCAAGTAGCCTTTGTCAAATATATAAATAATTATGTCAATATTAATACTTAATTGATTCGTCTGATTTTTCAAATTATTTCTTATTAGTTTTAACCGTCGCGCGTCGTATCATTTTGAAATTTCATTCTGCATTTGTTGAAATCTAATTGATGTATATAAATGATAAAATTTTCAAAAAAAATTGTATCTGCTTCATGAATTTGCCAGGCGTAATATACTATTAAAATGTTCAGCCAAGGAAAACCGAATAATATGCATACTACTAAAACATTCATAATGGAAAAAAAAAACATTTATTTCATTTCAATAATACTAATATTTGAGACTCTTCACTAAATCGTTTTAAAACTTTACGTGGCAAGGAAATTAAAAGTGCGTTTTTTAATGCAGGAAAGAATATTTCCGCCCCCTTTAAAACTACCTCAGATTTACTCTTGTCAAATCCTTGTCCTTCCATAGCTTAAACCATAACTCTGCTTCATTATCAAAATATTCTAAATGGTAGTATTGGAAACATTTGAAAGTCTATTGAGAATTTCTTCAGAATGTTCATTAAATATAGCAACATTCTTATATTTTTGTGACCATGTTTGTAATCGTATTTCGTGTTTCTGGAACTTTATTTAAATCATTCACGATCAAATTAAGTCTGTGGCTTGCGCAATGAAAAACAAGGCTTTTTCATATTTCTCTTTAAACAATTTTTAAACACCGCCAATATTGGTTTTTTATCTTCTTCATAAAAACGTATTCCAGCCCTTCCTGCAAGTACCCGGCTACGCTCTGGTATCCAGTAATTGTTTGGGAAGGAGTGGCAGAGCAACGACTGCCCAGGTATCTAGTACTTTATGTATTTTGGTTCTTTATTATTATTAAGGGCAATTTACATTCCGAAGAGGCTTAAAAAAATATACAGTTTCTAGATCATTACCCTTTCCACCTCTTGCTTGATATTTTCAATATTCAATGGGTGATTGCTATTTTTATGGGTGTCATCGCTCATTTTAGACATCTAGTATGACCTGATTGGCTTTATACGGGGAATATTCGCACGTTATTACCGCCACGGCTTGTAGTCATAATAACGATGGTTTGCATGCTTTGTGCTACGTTTGCATTGATCTTCATCATTTTCTGGGCGGTACAAGCTAGGTTTATTTTTGTTGTTGAAAAAATATGTTAGAACATGTTTGAACGTTACAATGCAACATGTATGACCGTTTGCTATTTTGTTATTTCTTTATTTCCTTTTGTTACTCTTTTGTATGAATTATGATATTTAGTCGCTAATAAACTATCCTAAACAACAGGTTATGGGCCCAGGCAACGGCTTGCGTCGGCAAATGAAGTTAGCAGTTTTATAAAGTAAATGACTATGCATGCGTTATACAATATATATAAACTTGAGGAAATTAATTATGATACCTGGAGTGTCCAAATGCGTAGTGGTGCATTCGGAGCTATGGGGCGTGGTATCGGCAGTTATCAAAAAAGACAGTATTTCTGTGGAATTTAACTGAACTAACATGGACCAAAAGACGCTGGCCATGATAATCCTCAATATGAAGAGATGAGCGATGAGCTACGAGCCATCATTCTGTTGTCTAGTCTGTCAAGTGAGTACGAAAACTTTGTTGTTACCATTGAGACGCGTGATGTTTTCCAGCATTCGACATTCTTTGTATTAAGTTGAAGGAAGAAGGGGAACGGAAATGCCGTTTGAATGTGAAAGAGAACGCTCAAGCATTTGCAGCTGCATCAGTTCACTAACGACCCAACACACAACCAAAGAGGAATTACAGAAACGTTTTTTGTTATAAGTGTGGTGAGCGTGAGCACATAAAAAAGCAATGTCTCAGCGAAGGAACAAAGTATGAGTGCAAAGAGCAACAAAAGCATTGCAGTCTGTTAGGTATGTTAGATGCCGTTAGTTTTGATTGTTCGATGTGGTGTCTAGAAAGTGTTGCGACTAGTCGTATGTGTTGTGATAGAGAATTGTTTACGAAATTAGAAGAGTACAAAGAAATGATTGGTTTGGCAGACGCTGGCTCCTTACGAGCAGAAGGAAGAGGCGAAATAAAACTGAAACCAATTTCATGTCTGTGAGTCAAGCAGTTGAAAACGGCTGCAGTGTTCGTTTTGAGAGTAATTGTGCCAATGTTGTGCAAGGTGGCGAGTGTATATTGAAAGTCAAGAAAGCTGGTAGCCTATACATGTTTGGTGGAAAGCGAAATGTGTGTCTTGCTGCAATTGGGAACGACGGAACCTTGTGTCACAAAAGGTATGTTCATTTGAACTACTCTAGTTTAACGGAAGCTGTTTAGAAGTATATGTTAAAAGGATTGGAAAATGTTGATTTTTCATCTCCGTTGGCATGTAAGACATGTATGGTCAGCAAGAAACACGTGCATCCTTTCCCAAATGCTATGGATAACCGAGCTACTTAGTTGTTGGAGTTGGTACACACTGATGTGTGTGGTCCTTTTGAAACAAGTTCAATTGGTGGCGTAAATATTTTTTGACGTTTATTGACGATAAATCTAGATGCATATTTCTCTATTTCTTAAAACGTAAAGACGAGGTATTTGAGAAGTTTGTCGATTTTAAGAATTTGGTGGAGCGTCAGACTGAAAGAAGCTCAAGTGTATTCTTAGTGACAACGGTCGTGAATATGTAAACAGAACATTAAGAGAAAATTGCATTGCACGACAACTGATAGCCGCATATACGCCGCAACAAAACGGCGTGGCAGAACGGGCTAATCGGACTTTGGTAGAGATGGTGCAGTCTAAACTAGGTGAGGTATTGTGGGCTGAGGTTAATCACATAGCTGTGTATATGAGAAACCAGTCAGCCACAAGTACTCATGTCAACATGCCACCCATGGAAGCGTGTACAGGTAAGAGACCATCAATCAGTCATCTAAAAGATTTGGTTCTGTTGCATTAGCGCTTGGCAAAGGTCACCACAAGACCAAGTTTCAACCAAAAGGCAAAGAGTACCGAATGGTTGGGTATTCGAGATCAGCCAAGGCGTATCGGTTGTATGATACTGAGAAGAGACCAGTTGTCGAGAAACGCGATGTTATGTGTGATGAGGATATCAGTGTGTGGCAGGCTGATGACGAGCCCATTACTTTTGATTTGTCAATGAACAAAAGCGGTGATAAAATGACAATGGTCATTAGCTATGATGCTGCACAGGCCAGTAAAGATGGGACGTCGTTGACAATGACGTGGTCGCTTGTGGCAGCAGCGAAAGAAACAGCACTGATGATTATGAAAGTGCAAAAGTACATGCTGAGAGGGATGCATCAACAGAGCGTGTAGGCCCCGGCAGCACCAAATTGCTTCGTACAGGACAGCCAGGTCGTCCACGGAAGCAATACAACATACTTGGTACTTTGGTTGCTATTGACGTATTGATTCCAACGTCCTACAATGAAGCACACAACAGTGTCTCTCAGCATGCATGAGAGTGGCGTGATGCAATGCAGAAGGAGTATGACGCTTTGATGATACATCAAACCTGGGTGTTAACCAAGTCACCAAGGAATGAGAAAGCTATTGGCTGCAAATGGGTATATAGTAAGCGTAACGCAGACAGCAAGGTAGAACGTTTCTAGGCGTGTTTGGATTCAAATGGATGCTCGCAACAGTACGGCGTTAAGTTCATTGAAACATTTGCACCTGTATATAGGCTGGAGAGCATACGGTTGGTACTAGCGATGTCTGCTGCATTAAAGCTGTATCTGCATCAGATGAACGTGTGCACAGCATACCTTAACAGTGATCTTAAGGATACTGTTTACATGAGACAACCGGAGGGATATGCAGATGACAGGCAGCCAGGAAATGTTCTGTTACTGAAAAAGGCCATATATGGGCTGAAGGAGAATTTGGTAAGAACACCCTGGCAAAGACGCATTATATATATTTATTGCAACGCCATGGCATTGAAAATTGCATACCTGCGGCCATACCGTTAGAAGCTGGTCATCAGGTAACATGTGACAACAGTCAATGTCGAATGGCAGATGCGACGGCATACCAATCAGCAATTGGCGAGTTATTGGCGTTAATGACTATGCCTGATATTTTGCAATCAGTTGCGAAATTAGTTCAACGGAATCAGGATCCTCACATTGAGCATCTTGCGGGTGTGAAGCACGTGTCTTGCAGCTACAAGCAACGTGAAGCTGAACTACAAGGAGTGCAGGAAAGTATTTGCTGGCTACGTCGACGGTGACTGGGGTGGTGACAAGGTCGACCGCAAGTCATATACTGGCTATGTGTTTTTCTTAGCTGGTGGTCCTATTTCATGGAAGTCGGAGAAGCAACATAGTGTGGCACTCAGGAGCACTGAGGCTGAATACATGGCATTATCGATTGCATGTAAGGAAGCGGTTGCCATGCGACGACTCATTATTGAGATTGGATGCGGAGATGGCAGTACCGAAACGATTGTGAATGGAGACAATCTGTGCGCACAACAACTAGCGAAGAATCCAGTGCATCATGCAAGAACAAAGCATATCGTTATAAGGTATCATTTTGTGCATCAAATTATTAATGAAGGTCATGTAAATTTGAAGTATGTATCAACTGATGCAATGATAGCCGATGTGTTTACTAAAAATTTATGTAAGAATAAACACATCGAGTCTGTAAAGTTGTTAAATCTAAAGTAAATATGATATTGTAAACATGCTTCCATTGAGGAAGGGTGTTGAAAAAATATGTTAGAACATGTTTGAACGTTACAATGCAGCATTGAAAATTGAAAAATTTGAAGAATTTTCAATGCATTCTATAAACTGATATCCTTCAAACTCTTCAATTTTCAATACATTTTCAAATCATGTTCAACACTAAATGCATTATCTCAGCGTTCTATGCACTGATATGCTAATGACGTCAAATATTGAGAACGACACATAACTGTAAAAAATTGGCGCCACCTCTATTCCTTACACCATGGGCTCACATTTTCGAAATACTTGAAATGAACAGACGTGAGCGCTAGTAGGAAATATTTTAAAAGTGCCGACGGCTAGTGTGAAATATTTATGAATTGCCGTCGGCACTTTGAACATTTGAAACTGCACGCACGACGCACATTCAATCGTTTCAACTCACACATGGACAAATGTTTGATCATGCACGCAGCACCGTGTCTATGGAGAGTGTGTTTAATAGCCAATGCACACCGGACTAAATCACGATGATTCACTTTTGCGTTCACAATGGATTTTTCGAATCATGAACATCTGTTTTTTGTTTTGGTTATACACACACGTGGAGCTTTGAGCGCACTTTGGCTAAATTAAAACTGAAAATTTGTGAAAAATTGATGATTTAGAACATTTTGCAGTATATGCACATAGTTCTTGCAGCTCCCTTTTTAATTCCTCATTCGACAGCCCCGGCGTTATTTGGGTATTCCCCTGTGATCTTCTCGTTCACATTGATCTGTAATCCATAATTTATTATAATAATAATTATTGAGACATCTCCGCTACACAGAGCTATTGTCCACTCGGTGGCTTTAATAAAGGATATTAGGCTGAAAGGTTGGTTGTCCGAAAACGTTCTCAGGTGCCGAATACTGCATTGCAACAACCACAGGGAAAATAAACGGAATTTGTAGTTGTTGTTGTAGCTAAGAGTCCAAGTTCTGTGCGAGTTGTGCCTGAACTCGCTGGTCTGAAATGGTCAACCTGAAACAGTGTTGGTAAATTTGGTCTCTTTTTAGGTGATTTTCGACTCTGTTGTTCATTCTTTTTTGTTGCGCGGCAATAAACAGCTGATCATGGTGCATAATAACTTCAAGTACAATTTAAATTGTATTTTGTTTTGTAAAATATTAACAAAATACGTAGCAGGAATGTTCTAAATCATTCATTTTTACCATTATTTTAATTTTTATTTCTCACAATTGCCACAAAGTTCCATTTCTGTGTATAATCAAAACAAAAAACAGCTGTTCAGAACTCGCAAACGGTGAACGGCTAACCAGAACTAGTATAATCATAACTTGCTGTCTGAACTCAATATAAATTGTTCCAGTATATTGCTCCTGAAAATTCTTGCTGGGGTTGTTATTGTAATTGAAGGATAATTAAAGGAAAACTGCTCACATTAGTCAATTTAAATTTCGTTATTTCACAACATCTGTTTTTTGTTTACTACAACGTATTGTATGTAACACTATTTCTTTTGATGTCGTCAAGCGTACGTCGAATACATACATAATATACTGTCGCAGCAAAGTTGAAAGTAGCTCAACTTTTCAACGCATACGTTGCTGACGCAAGGCATGTACGAAACAATACAATTAACCTTTCATCTGACGCAAATTTTTGACTGACGCAAATTTTTAACTGACGCTATTCATGTAACTGGACCTTAGTTCCTAAGAAAATTTGGTTTCATCAGCATTTGTTGTTAAATTATAACTTTGAACAGTATATAAGATGCCGATGCGTTCTATGAAAATATACAGTGCAAATGATATCAAGGTAAGTTACAATATGAAAAGAAGCTTATAATTAAATAAATAAATGAAATCCAAAGCGAAAACTTGAATTTGAACCGGACCGAGATTTGGGATCTAACCCACGTATTAAAAAAATAAAACATTTATCTAAAACCCAGCGCATGTACTTGGAAGTTTCCCGTGAGAGTCAGGAACGTATACTTCATAGTCGCTTTCCTGCATTTAATCTAAATTATATACCTGCAACTCTTGATACAGATTATCAGAAGTATCCAAGTTATAAGTTTTCCATACCGCAGCCAATTTATGTGTCAAATACACGTACTAGGTACTCAGAAACATGTCAGCGTCGTCCATTTGCATTGGAATTGTGGCGTAGGCGTTTGTTTTTCTTAAGAACAAGTTATATGAGTGCCTTGCGAAGTAAGTAAAAGACTAACGTTTTGTTGTGTATTAGTTGTCTGTTTATTATTTATGACAATTAATTGTTAGCAAATCATGGCTTGAAACATTGGGAAAAGATGGGGTCCTATCATGCAAAAGTCTATGAATTGGCCGAACATAAACATATTAATCCAGATCCATACTTTGATGGTACATATGATTTTTATTATACTGGAGGTAATTTAGCATTGTTGCCGAGTGCATCGCAAATTAATTCACCGTTAGTAATGCATTCATATGGACGCCAATTAAATAAATTCGGTAATATAAATTTTATTTTAATTTAGGCATTGATAATAATTTTATTTTAAAGCCATTTCAGATTTTGTGCTATCTAATTCAACTTTTAATCTCGGTCCTGTTCATACAGGACGTTGTAATGAAATAAGTGAAATATTTGAAATGAAAAAACTTAGTTGTTACGACATAAATCGTGATATATTTGCGATACGTCAACTTAACAAGATTACACTGCAAGAAGTACACTGCCGTAAGCCGTACCAGGACAAAGAAGCAATTGAAAGAGACAATGATAAATATAATCTCGAACCCGAAGTATTTAGTACAACACCACTCATGGAATTTAAATGTAATACTCCCTTCATAAGTTTTACGCAAACATCTATTAATTCGCAGAAGTTTCTCATAAGCAATATGAAACAACAAGTGCGATTGTACGATCTTAGTCATCATAAACCACACATGACTAACATGTACAAATTATCACCAGACGACACCATCAGCTATAATATTTTACGACCATGGCTGGGTGAGACAGTTCTGTATGCAAACAAAAATTTTTTGTGCCCTATGGATCTACGCACCGAACTTAAAGAATGGATAAATAAAAGTGTATGTTCCGATAATTCAACTTTTCTTGAATGTGATATGATTACAACGTTCTCATTGAGTATCAGCAATTGGAATAAAGTCTATGCTGCGACCAGCCACAAGTTACATTGCCTTGACATTCGTTACATGACTGGCACTTTGGGTGGCAAAGGCTCAATTTCTACATATACGCATCAATTGGAAAATGCACCAAAGCTTATTGATGTTTATGCCAATGAGTATAATGAATTTGTTGCTTTATCAAGCGCAAAACCCAATGATCTATGTATTTGTGAATTTTCACATGCAATGCAACGTGTAGACCAATCACTAATCGAAAGACGCTTGATAATGCCCTACCAACCTTTATCAATGGAGAACGCATTACAAAGTGCACGTCAAGCAGCATTTTGTCTGGACCCTACGAGTCAAATAAAGCAGCGTATACAAAGCTTTACAACAGGACTTGCGTTCTATGACATAAATGAAAAGAATGGTGAGAAGTCGTGTATTCCAGCTTACTTAATGTGTTCAAATTCAATTGGCGATGTTAATGCCCGTGTAGTGAACCATCGATGTAAACAAGAGAATGATAAATCAAACTTTAATAGAAATGTATGCGATATTATGGATAAATATTCTGACAAAATTATTGAGAATACACCTCAATCATTCCTATGTAGTAGTTTACACAATTTGAATGGCAAGTAGCAATTGACTGTTTTTTTTATGGTTAAACTTGTATTTCTACAAAATAATTGTCTAAAAATTCATAACATTTTAGCTCTACGCAAAGTCTTTAAAAGTGAGGTGTTTTCATTGTCAGAACCAGTGGAAAAACAAAAGCAAGTTGATAATAAATTTATTCATATAAAACATGGTCAATCTTGGCGTAAACCTATGTACACATTAACCAAATATGCTGATTTATTAGCTAATGATTTGCATTCCATATGGGATATTAATGTTGAGCGTATAACAACAATTTCTACTATCGATAAAAATCTGAAAGAAGAAAAAAATACGAATTTCATTTCTGAATGGGTTGAGAAACAAGCGAACACTACATTACAACAGCCAATACCACCAAATCGTAGTGTTAAATGTGAGATAGCATCGAAACGAACAATGGCGAGAAATTTGTTTGTTGATGGAATTAATTGTGAGCCACCTGAATCTCCTATATCCACACGTGAACATGTCATGGTAGTTTTACCTTTGAAGACTCTGGTCGAAAACTCAACTAATAAAAACAAAAAAATGCTTTTGGCACAGAAAAAGCAAAAGGGGTTCTAATTTGAACTTATCCATTTCTATATATATATATATTAAACTCCTGGCACGCTAATTGATAATATATTAACTTCTGTTCAACGAACATGGATACATATATGCAAAATAGTTTATTAATTATAGTGTATTTGATTTAGTCTTATGCGGTTTATTAAATATTAATTATTCTCTTATCGGCTGCTGTCCGCTTTACAACTGTTCTCTTCAATAGCTGCTTCAAGACTGTCTCCTCTCGCTGCTGCTTGTTATATAGATCAGCAGCACACTGTTGCTATACTTCCTTATATTCGGCCCTCCTGCTCATTTTCATCCGTCCCGGAAGATAACAAATCCTCATTGCTGCAACTTGGCTCTTACCGAAAGGAATTTCTTTCGAAGTGCACAATATTCGCTGGGATGTTCTGTCAACAAAGCATTACAACTCGTTTGCACGCAAATATAGTCATACTCGTCTTGAAGTTTATACCGAAATTCACAGGACTTATCATCTCCCATTGAATGCATTTTTGAATGGTTGAGGCATCCTGTTCGCGCCATTCATTAGTTGTTGAGTCGTGTTTTTTATCAGTGTAATAGAAGAAGTTCAGAAGGGGATGAAAACAGCTTTTTATTACACACTATTTTTTATCAGTTATGTTAAGTAAACTTGAATTATGTGTTAGTCTTTAAAGAATAAGTCATAGTTCGCAAATAACTGTTATCATTTATTTTCAAAGTGGACCCGAAAAAATTTAAATATTTCTGGTTCTCTCCGAGCGGTCCACTTATTTTCCAAGTTTTTCGGTTTTTCACTGGCCGTTACACTTATTTTTCATTTTTTTCGGTAAGTTTTCAACCACTTTCGATAAGAAAGTTAAGTTCCCAAAATAACAGTTAAAAAGTAACCTTTTGCTCAATCTCACATAAAATAAATGACAATGTTGTCCCGAAAAAAAAGGTCCGCGCGAAAAGGTCTCGTTTTGTTGTGGTGTGACGTGAGTTAACTGCGTCGTAGAGAGGAAAGAAGAGGGGATGAATAGAAAACAACAGCACGCAAATGACGTCGCGAATTGTAAGCAATGCAATGCAATGTAGGTAACAAAAAAAATGTCTTCTTTTGTTCTTGTGTGACCCGATTATAGGAGAGAGAGAGAGAGAGTCTGTGATAGAAAGAGTGGAGGAGAAAGTGGCAGAAAGAGAGGAGTATGGACAACAAAGCAGATATTACCCAGCAATCATTTTGTGTAACTTATAATAGTAATAATATGTTTCTTATTATTATTATTTATTATAATTATGAATTAATATTTGTTGATATCTTTATATATATAATTCAAGTGTAAAAAATTTTGTGACTGTTTTGCTCATAAACAGCTAGGCCAATTTTTTTGTTGCACTTATGGGGTCACCACGATGGTTTATGCTTCAGTTGGACCCGGTAGGTGGCGCTGTTGTCGAGAGACAGACACTTTTTTTACCAAATTTTTAACATTTTTGTATCTATCGCAGACTATACTAAGCCGATTTTAATATTTTTTTTTGATATGACAAATGCTAATGAAAAGAGTTGCATGCTTATTTTTTCACTTTTCAACTTTTAATATAATATTTTTAAGTATTAAGTTTTTTAAAACCACTGCAAGAGCAAGCATAAAAAGTTTTGTACCTTTTTTCGTTCTTAATGCTTTAATTGTTGTTATTGTTGTATTTTCCTCTCTGAGTACGCACTTTTTCCGCTCTGTATTTAATGTTTATTGTTTCCTTCTCTTCTTCTTTCGCGTATTTTTTTTTACTTTTGTTGAGTGGGGGGAGTGAGTAATTTGAAAATATTAGAAATTTGAAATGGATGTATGCAATTTTTATTGTTTTTGCAAACTTGTTTTTACTTCTTCGTTGCTAATGCTTTGCTCCTTCTTGAATTGTGTGTTGTTGTCGCACACTAACATTTGTAATCACAACAAGAAAGAAGGCTATCATTGGCTATACCTTCCTTTCTTAGCATCACATGAGTTTGAGTGGCAATTTTATTGTACATTTATTCTTTATAAGTTTGCCATTTAATTTGAGTTTGTATGGGAGGCACCCCTCCTGGGGTTTTGATTCCGAAAAATGTATGAAGAAACCTATGTGCAAAATTTCAGCTCTCTATCTCAAAAACTGAGGGACTAGTTTGCGTACAGACGGACATGACTAAATCAGCTCGTCTTATCGAGCTGATCACATACTTATATATATACTTTATGCGGTCTGCGATGTCTCCTTCTGTGTGTTACAAACTTCATGACGAACTTATAATACTATTCACTCCCGTGAAGAGTATAAAAAGGAGTCAACAATATTTAGTAAGACGACTATTGAAAATGCAATCATCAAAATGTTTGTTGGGTAACACATAATAGTCGACTGCAACGCACAAGCAGACAGACATATGTAAAAATTCATACATACGCACGAAAGACCTTTTGACTAACTTCTCTCAATGAATCCTTTAGTGGTTGGCCCTGGCATAAACAAACAAAAATAATTGTTATCGCTTGTACAAGTTAACATAAGTTAACATATCCCACAATTATGCTGACACCATGTCTGGCAAAACGAAAGAATGCGCCAGCTACCATCGGCTTAAATAACCATCATCCGGTCCCACGAATTATGCTGACACCATGTCTACGGTAGTAGCGATCACACAGCAACCCAACACCACACATGAGGCGATAACAACATTGGCGAGCTTACGTTTTAAGTTAGATTATGAATAATAATTTAGTTCGTAATTGACCCTTGCGAAATCAAGTAATCTTTAAAAAATAATAAACTTGCGAAGGCAAAAGAATAAAACATCAAATCTTAATAATTTCTTTTATAAATCTTGTTAATTGGCGCCCAACGCGTGTGTGAGCCTCGATTAAAATCAAATAAATAAAAAACAATAAGTTAACACCATCGAAGAAAGTATCAACGACTTCAGAGTGTGAACCGCGATTAAAATCGAATGAATAAAAATCAATAAACCAACACCATCGAAGAAAGTATCAACGACTTCAGAGTGTGAATCGCGATTAAAATCGAATAAATAAAAAACAATAAGTGAACAGCGATTAAAATTGAACAAATAAAAAACAATAAATCAACACCATCGGAGAAAATATTAACGAACTCAGAGGGTGAACCACGATTGAAATCGAGTAAAAAAAAACAACAAATCAACACCATCGAGGAGAACAACAACTTCAAAAGGACGGAAATAAGACGATCAAGGAAAACATCAACAACTTGTTAAAGTTAATTGTTTTAATCTAATTCTAAAACCATTGTGGAAGGAAAATATAGTTGTTTTATTTTTAAGAAATAATCAAACAAAAATCTAAATAAAGAATCAAAAAACACCTAATAAAGAAGAATTTAAATAATTTTATAAGAGTATTGTGTAAAAATTTGATGAGTGATTATAAACTAGATAAGCTCTTCGAAAAGTTAAAGGTAGTGTCAGGTATTAAGGACTCGACAATGGACGCAAATCAATTAAGAATAATTTTAGAGACAGCAGTAAAGTCTGCACTAGACCAACAGAAAACGACATTTGAGACTCAACTGAACGAATTGAAACGGACACTTGATCAGAAATTACTAGAGACAGTAATCGAAACATACAAACCGGCTACCTTACCAGCAATAATAACAGGTGAAATACCAATTGACTTAGTCAAGTCCTTACCAGAACTCGATGGAACTCCATCAAAATACGTATCCTGGCGACAGGCAGCTCATACGGCATACCAGCCATTTTCAGGCAATAACACGGTTCTTAATTTTAAGGCCATCACTGCTAGGCTAGACTTCACCTATTCGGATAAACGTCCGATATATCTCATAGAACAGGAATTGTCGACATTAAGGCAAGGCAGCTTATCAGTTCTGCAATTCTATGATGAAGTTGAGAAAAAGTCAACGCTATTGATAAACAAAACAGTAATCTCATATGACAGTACAGTAGCAACTCCTATGTGTGAAAAGTATAGGGCAGATGCCTTGCGGGTACTCATTTCAGGGTTAAGAAAGCCTTTATGCGATATTCCTTTCGCGTCTATACCTTCAGACTTACCAACCGCTTTAGCTATAGCTCAGGAAGTAGAAGTAGCTGCCCGAAATGACGAGAATAAAAACAATGGTAGGAAGTTTGAAAATAACAAGCCACTAGGACAGGGCCCCAACAAAAAAATCCTTATTATAGCAACCGTCAAAAAGTTGGAAGTGGTAACGGAAACAACATACAGGAACCTCTCATACCAATAAAGGTGGATCCGTCGGAGTCAAAACTTCGAGTAAACATGCAGCAACGTAATCAATCACTAAGGACATTTCAGGGCCAATAACCTCGTGGTAGTGGTTCCCATGCATTTCGACAATGGCAACATGGCGGTGGATTTAATGCAGCCAAACGACAGCCGGAATCCGAAAGGGGCGGAGTGCCAAAAATACAGAGGATCAACCATATTGACCAGGATCCCCAAGATCCCGACCTAGAGGAGATGTATGAAACTGACGCAACATAGGAGGTTGAGGAAATTGATGCAGAACAGCTAAATTTTTTAAAAGCCAGTCCCTGCTTCCGTAGGTCAGTAGGACACTAGGGGAGACAGGGAAAGAAATAAAATTATTAGTGGGGCTTCGAAAAATTATATTAGGCCATTCCCGGAACTAAAGGGGGTAATGAACATACCCAAACCGTTTATTGTAAAATCTATTCATGGTAATAATGCAATAAAACAGAAATGTAAAATGCATAATTTTGGGAAAAATAATGATTTCTTACTTTTATTGAATTTAACCACATTCGATGGCATTATCGGCCTCGATCTTTTGAATAAAATAAACGCCAAAATAGACCTGAAAAGTAAGGTAATAAAGCATGATTTTGGGAGGGAAAAACTCTTATTCTTAGAATGCAAAAACGTTAATTTTCTGAAAATTCAGAGCGAGGAGATCCCTGTTACCGTAAGGGATCAGTTCTTTGCAATGATTAAGGAAAACGGAAATGCGTTGGCTGACCTCACCGAGTCACTCCCATACAATACTAATATAGTTGCAACAATCCGAACTAACGATGAGCAACCTGTTTATTCGAAGTGGTACCCCTACTCAATGGGAGTTACCGACTTCGTGAATTCTGAAGTTACACAGCTTCTTGCTGATGGCATCATAAGACCATCAAGATCACCATACAACAACCCCGTTTGGGTCGTTGACAAAAAAGGCGTCGAATTGGGTAATAGAAAGAGACTTTCGGAAGTTCAATTCAAAGACAACTGATGACAAGTATCCAATTCCGAATGTGACAACAATATTGTCAAATATGGGCGATTGTCAATATTTTTCAACTCTCGATTTAAAATCAGGGTTTCACCATATTGAACTAGCGGAACGAGATAGGGGAAAAAAACCGCATTCTCTATAAACAATGGCAAGTACGAATTTTGCACACTTGCTTTCGGCTTAAAAAATGCACCAAGTATTTTTCAAAGAGCCATCGACGACGTTCTTAGGGAGCAGATCGAAAAGACCTGCCATGTCTACGTGGTGGAGTACCTGGGTTTCATCGTTTCAAGAGGGGGTATAAAGTCATGTCCCGATAAGGTTCAAGCAATAAAAAATTATAGGCAACCAAGAACACTATTTGAACTTAGGTCATTCCTTGGCTTAGCTAGTTACTACAGATGCTTCATAAAAGATTTTGCTAGTATAGCGAGACCCTTGACCAATATATTGAAGGGCGAAAATGGCACAGTAAGTGCCCAACGATCAAAAAAGGTAAATATTAAACTGTCTGAGGAACAAATTCGGACATTCAACACACTAAGCGATATATTGACATCAGAGGACGTCATGTTGAGATATCCAGACTTCCGGAAACCTTTCGATTTAACGACAGACGCATCATCAACAGGCGTAGGTGCAGTCTTGTCTCAGGATGGAAAACCGATAACCATGATATCTAGGACAATACGGGGTAGAAAGCTGCACTATGCAACCAACGAGAGAGAGTTGCTAGCCATAGTATGGGCACTAAAGAGTCTTCGTAATTACATTTACGGAGTTAAGAACCTCAACATATTTACCGACCACCAACCGTTAACATTCGCTGTCTCGGACAGAAACCCGAACGCAAAGATAAAACGTTGGAAAGCGTTTATCGATGAACATAATATCTACAAACCGGGTAAGGAAAACAACAAGTTAAGACTGTGCCACTATCCACAGCGAGGAATCCTTAACATACACTATAGAATCAGTAGAGAAACCAGTGAATTGTTTCAGAAACCAAATAATAATAAAAGAGGTCGGTACGCCTTCTTTGAGAAACCTAATCATCTTTGGGAAAAAAGTTAGACATCTTATCCACCTTAATAGTTGGGATTCTCTACTTCAGGTCATTCAAGATGTTGTCAACGCGGACGTTGTGAACGCAATTCATTGTGATTTATCCGTACTAGCACGTATTCAACATAAGTTAATTGAAATGTTTCCAAATACAAAATTCAGACACACAAAAATGTTTGTTACAGATATTTTCGATCCGAATGACCAACTAGAAATAGTCACCGCGGAACACAATAGAGCGCACCGCGCTGCACAGGAAAATGTAAAACAGATATTGAGCGAGTATTTTTTCCCAAAAATGGAAAAGAAAGCTAAGGTAGTAGTAGCGAATTGTAGGGTATGTTCACAAGCAAAATACGATAGACATCCTTCAAAACACATAATTGGGAGGACACCCATCCCGACATATAGTGGAGAAATCCTTCATGTCAACATTTTCTCAACAGATTCAAAACATTTCCTAACCTGCATTGACAAGTTTTCAAAATTTGATATAGTACAAGCTATAGCATCAAGAACCATTATCGACGTTAAACCAGCATTACTACAGTTGCTTAATTTTTTTCAAAATACCACTGCGACAACGAGAAATCATTGAACTCACACAGTGTCCAAACCACATTTAAAAACAACTTTGATATCGACATTGTGAATGCACCACCGTTACATAGTACGTCAAACGGACAGGTGGAGAGATTTCACAGTACATTGAGTGAAATTGCAAGGTGCATTAAGCTCGAAAGGAACTTGGACGATACGAACGAAACAATTCTCCTAGCAACAGTGAAGTATAATAGATCAATCCAATCAGTCACGGGGAGGAAACCTATTAAAATATTTAGATCTGACAGGCAGGAATTAAAGGAAGAAATTACGCATAAATTAAGACAAACCTGGAGCACCTGGAGAACCATAACAAAGCTAGGCAACAAAAGAAATATGAGGTAGGAGACAGAATTCTGATAAAATCAAACCGAAGATTGGGTAATAAGCAGACGCCACTCTGCACTGAAGGTGTTGTGCAGGCAAATTTAGGAACCACCGTTCTCATCAACGGGAGGGTGATTCATAAGGATAATATAAAATAATTCGCACTCACAGCCTTAAAGATCGTGGCTGGCACCCCAGACTTCGATGACTTCCACAAACTACAGCTAAAACAGGACATACTGATAGACCCTAATAACAGACAATACCAAATAAACACTCACCTTTAACAAAAAATCTTGCAACTAACGACGACAGTAAATAGAATTTTAGCAAGCACAAAAGAGCAAAATATCGACACAGGACACCTTTACGAGAGCTTACTAGCTAGAAATGGAACACTTATAACAACTTTACAATCCGTTATAATTTCTGTTACTTTAGCTAAGACAAACTTTATAAACAAACAAACTTTATTAGACAATAATGACATTAAAGACATTGTAAATGAGCACTTTACAAATATCATCTAAATTTCATAATTAGATACCCTAGACCTAAGATAGTATGTAAGAAAGTAAGCGTCTTCGGAGTACCGTATGAAGGGAAAATTATACACTTCGCACAGTCCAATTCCGTTGCTGAAGGCGGGAGTTTGACTTACGCTGTAGAATGTCAATTAGCAATCACAACATTCTGTAAAAGGTTGGAAACTGCCACATGTGCGCAGCAACTTGTCACTGGAGGAACTGCAAATTGCAGCTCTACGTTTAACAGCCGACCTGCCTTGACCGTGGTGGACGACGGAGTCGTTCTTATCAGCGATACCACAGCCAACATAAAGGAGGAGAACGGTATAATGAGATCCGTCAAGGGAACCTAGTTGGTGACTTTTGACAACAAAATTGAGATCAACGGAACTGAGTACGTAAACAGGAACTCCTTTGTAAAAGTAAGGCCGGGACACCAACTTTCCCCCTAGTAAATTTGAGTAGCCATCTTGAAGTACTAAGCCCCCCATATCTGTACGAACTGAGCTTGCAGAACATCAACTACATTAACTACGAAGACCGAGAACGCCCCTCACTTAGGAGGGGAGGAGTTAACATAAGTTAATAATATCCCACTATTATGCTGACACCATGTCTACGGTAGTAGCGATCACACAGCAACCTAACACCACACATGAGGCGATAACAACATTGGCGAGCTTACGTTTTAAGTTATATTATGAATAATAAGTTAGTTCGTAATTGACCCTTGCAAAAGCAAGTATTCTTTAAAAAATAATAAACTTGCAAAAGCAAAAGAAAAAACATCAAATCTTAATAATTTCTTTTATTAATCTTGTTAATTTACACAAAAACCTATAAACGAAAAACCATTCACAATATTTTTTTCGTCCCTTTTACATTTGGTTTGTTCACAACTAGTTGTTTGAGGACCTAATGAAAAGGTTGTCATTTATTTGCGAACAATTGTATAAGTATATAAGAGAACTTGAGTTCTTAGTCTTTAAGATATGGAAGTTTGAATAAATAGTTGAAATTTGTAACGCCAGCAGAGAGTGTTTCATTTGGAGGAACAACATTGGTTCTATTCCGCTTATATAAACGGCTGCTGAAGAAGCCGCCAATTTTATAACAAACACAACCCATTTAATGATATCCCTGCACTAACACCAACTTCATTCAATGTACTTGATTCATCTAGTCGTTGATCATCATTACACTCTTCATGAAAGTTTGTCATAAAGTTTGTAACATACAGAAGGAGATATCACAGACCCCATAAAGTATAAATCGCACCCTAACTTCAAAAGGTCATTAACTCAAAAATTTCAACTTTAGAGTTTTTGTTAAAAAAAAAACTTAGTATTATCATCCCTACCCACTGTAAAAATCTTTTATTTTTTTCTCTACGCTTTACCCAAAAAAACACCGTTTTTGTTTCCTGAGTAGCTTCTTCATACCGGTTCTGTTGCGCATATAGAATACTATTTTGAGTTGTGCCACTTTTCAATAAATAACTTTAGTTCCTTATCACGATTTATTTTGTCGCTGTTTAGTTGAATGAGTCAATTTTAAGATAAAATATATTATCAGTAAAACGGATACAACTTAAAATAATATCACTTTTGAAATAAAAAATAATGGTAATGACTCAAAATCTGGCGATTTTGTCCGTAATCACTAATTGAACTGAAAAGAAAATCAACGTTACTTAATTCTGATTAAGCTTTCTTTAAAATGAAATACCAATTTTTGCATTTTCTGTCTTAAATCATTACAAAAACAGTTTTTTGCCTCTACTGAAAATTTGAAAATTTTGAGTTAGTGACCTTTTGTAGTAAGGGTGCGATATATTTATGACCAGCTCGATGAGACGAGTTGATTTAGAAATGTCCGTCTGTATGCATGCAAATTGGTCCCTCAGTTATTGAGCTAGAGATCTGAAATTTTGCACAAAGGTTTCTTGTTACCATACGCTGCAAATCGAACACTATGGAGGGTACCTCCCATACAAACCCAAATTCAAATTAATGTTGTTATTAGAAAAATTAACAATCTTTACGAATTTCGTAAACGACGCCATCATTGAAAATGATTTTATACACACACATATACGCCTTAACTTATTTTTAAGTTAAGTTAAGTTAAATAGTTTCTATTAACTATTTCATTCTTCTCTCTTGCGCATTTACATTTCCACCCTGTAGTATGTTGCACCGGTTCAGAATCAGTTCTGGGCTAGCCACTTTGCACCACTAACCGGTTCTGTATATGGTTCTCGCAGTGCAAAGAACATGGGGGATGTCTTTGGAAGGAATCAATTGTCTCCGCCTGCATTACCGTGAACCGGTTCTGCATCGGTTCTATTTAACCAGTTCTGCACCGGTTCTATTTAAGCCGTTCTGCACCGGTTCTAATACTAGTTCACTACTTTGAAAAAAAAGGATCTCTTCAAATCACATTTCCGTAGATGACTCTTCTCATTTTCTCGGTAATCGGTTTTATGTAGACGCTTCTTATTCACATAAATTGTCCTCCGCAACAGCTCTTCCCGAGTGACGTTTATATTATCAGATGAGATTGAGTCTGAAATAGAAAATTTGTAATTTTAAAGTGTTTGGCATTATTATGGTTTGTGAAGTATGTATCTTACCAGGAAGAACGCTGTAGAAGTTTCTAAAAAATTGAGAAGAGAGAATTAAAGAATTGCAAAATTTAACACTTCAATTTTTATTGTTTTTTTTTCTTTACTCACTCTGTTTAATTATGCCACTTGTAAACAATACGAATTGTACTTGCCGAAATGATTTTAGATTCTCACTGAATTTCTAATATTGATAATTAAAATGTAAAAGAATAAACACATCAAATAAATGCATCACTCACTTCACTTAGTTTTCTTTTCTACTTTGCTTTATGACGCCAACAACAAATAATTTTTTTTTCACTTTGATTCCACATTCTGTTATCTACTCTCGTCGAGTGCGGTCACAGTGTTTAATCAGAGCTCCAATAATTCCTCTTGTGTTTACAAGTTCTTATCTCTGCATGCTAATGGTAATTTCTTTGTTTTCGTAGCATCAGCATTTTCTTTCGCAATTCTGTTTTGCGTTGCCTTTCATAGAGCAGGTGTGCTCATATGAAACAACGGCTTTACAACTTTTTGTTTGTAAATCTAGACTGTATAATTTAATTTGTTGTCATCAAATTAAAAATCCCGTACAGTGAACGCACATTTGGCGGTTAGTGCCTTGTGTTTGCGTTATATTGTATAAAGAGAAGAATCGTGTGTGACCTTCAACAATCATTTGTTGCTGCACGCATTGAGATTCTTAATTGAGGTGCCCTTTCGCCATGTGCGATGAGATGGGTCAGTCCAGTAAAGGCGTGATTTCTTGGCAATTACCCGAAAAATGGGTAATTCAGCGCACCAAGCGTAAAAGGAGCTCACGTGAACACCCTAGAATGTCAAAGAAAACGAACCATAGTAGGTCGATGAGCTCCTCTATTTATGACTCAACCTACGAATCAGACACTGAGGGTTCGTCGGTTTTAAAGCCGAGAGACATTAATAAGTCACGCAAACTGCCGACAATCACTTAACGTAAACAACGGAATGTCAAAACCAAGCATGCACAGTCAAGAAATGTCAACTCAGCTAACCGCTTCGAGCTACTGGCCCCTACCGAAAACACGATTGACGTACAAGAAACGCCCCCCGAAGAAACGATGGATGCATCTGGAACTCCCCCCGAAACAAAGCAGCAACCCAAGTCAAAACCACCTCCTATTTTCATCCCCTCAGTTAACGACATTGGAAGTATGTTACAAATGGTCTCTGAACTTATTGGTAAAGACAATTTCTTCTATAAAGCTTCTCGGGACCAACAAGTACGAATCATGACCAAGGAAGCAGAGTACTATAGGAAACTAGTTGACGTTTTTGAAAAGAGTTTTTTTTTTTTTTTTTTTTATTTCCCAATAGTCGAAATACATTTGTTTCTTATTGTATAACAATAAATTAAACAAAAAAACACTAATACTTTTTTTTAACATTGAAAAGGGGGCTTATATTTGACAAATACAAACATTATCGAATTGTGAGTTTGAAATGTTATGGAAGGCTTGGTTTATTTTTGAGTACTACTTGCGGTTGCCCCACTCTCGCGAGATACCGCAACGTTCCTCTCAGCAACCCAAGACTAACACATGTACATATTAGTGTAGGTATAATATTTAATATGTAAATTTAAAATGTATGAAGTAGAGCAGCTACGTTAAGTCCACTGGTCTGCTCCTTTTTAGTCTTCTACGTCTTGTTAATTTGTCTGAAGGAATGTCAATCATTTCAACGTTGGAATGTCGTTCTAAGGTGTTATGATATCTTCTACTTGCATTGTTGATTTCGTCGTGCACCATTTTTACACCGAGGTTTTTATGTATGTCATAATTTGTAATGTACCAGTCACCATTAACTATTGCTCTAAGGATTTTAGATGGTTGTCTTAGTGTAATATTTACGTTCGTTTTCTTGGCAGTACCCCATAGTTTTATGCCATACGTCCATATGGGCTTAATTACAGATGTGTAAAGTAGTAATTTGGCTGATAAGCTGTCCGTAAAGTATATATCACTTGCAATGTTTTCATTTCGTTTATCTTAATTTTCCATAAATCAAACCAAGTGCATGTTTCGTCCAATATTGCTTGCAGCTTATCTATTGCCACATCAAGCTTTTTGTTTGAGTATATAAGAATAGTGTCATCAGCAAAGGTGGCCACCATGGTCGAATTGTCTTCTGGGATTGGAATGTGATATGTAAATAAAGTATAAAGTAAGGGCTCAAGCACGCTTCCCTGTGGGACTCCAGCTTTTATCTGCCTTAATGTAGAGGTTTCGTCCTTACAGCTTACATAGAAGTAGCGACTATCAAGGTAGCTCCTGATGATATCACAAAGATCATTTGGTAGGATAGTCTTAATATTTTTTTAAGAAGTCCGGCGTGCCAGACTTTGTCAAAAGCTTTTTCTATGTCCAAAAAAAAAAACACCTACACAGTATTTTTTGTCGTCTAGATCTGATAGATGTGATAATGAAGGCAGAAGGCTTATTGGCCTATAAGATGACGTCAAAGTTGGATCTTTGCCCGATTTCGGTATAGGTATAGGCATTATTTTAGCTATTTTTCATAATGTCGGGTAGTGCCTTAGTGTTAGTACTGCGTTAAACAAGTTTCTTATGTTTATAATTGCATTTGGAGGAAGCTCCTTTAGTAATTTTCCAGTTATTTGGTCATATCCTGGAGATTTTTTGTGACTAGTACGTTTTTCTATGTAGTGTCTTATTTCGTTAGCTGAGATTTTTCTTAATTTGTATTGCGGTGGAGGAGTCCTGTTAGTAAGATAAGTAAGATTAGCGTTGCTGTTAGTTTGATTATCAGTAAAAACCTTTTCATAATAGTCAGCAAGTTGGGAAGCTTTGTCAGAGTTGGTTCTAGCCAATGTCCCATCCGACTTGTGCTATTTCATACATACCAACTCAAAGAAGAGAGGACATACAGGGACGTCATAAAAAATTTACATCACACTACCAACACCAATCGAAGTTCAATTGGCATCCTTGGGGCACTCGCCTAGATACGTTGCAAATGCCAAAAACCGAAACACAAAGCTACCCATGTCAATCTTCTTTGTAGACCTCGAGCCAGCCAAAAACAATAAGAACACTTTTGATGTAAAACAATTGTGCAATGCTGTGGTGGCCACCAAGAAAGTTCAACGAGCTGGTCCAATGCCACCGCTGTCAGGAATTTGGACACACAAAATGCTTCTGCTATAAGACCTACTGGTGTGTAAAATGTAGAGAGTTTCATAAATCCACGGATTGCGACAAGCCTTATCAATCACTACCTTAATGTGTACACTGTGGTGACTGTCACACAGCTTCTTACAAAGGATGCAGAATCTACCAAACCAGAGACAGAGTTCAGACCTTATACACTCCTCAGGTGCCATGACAAGCTGATCCAACTAGACAGCAAAACAGACGTACTGAGGGATACAGCTACGCCAACGTGACCAGGGGTACGCCAACACCCGCCAGGAAACGCAGTCCGCTGGTGTACAGAAGCCTTCCGAGAAAAGTGAAGGAACTGCTGGTCTCATCATTGAGACAGTAATGAAACGGAGTTCATGCAGCAATTGGCAGTGCTAACGGCCTATGTTCAAATAGGCCTATAGTTGAACTGTTTCTAAAAACAAACAATATTGATGTCCTCTTTGTGTCTGAAACTCACATGTCTGATCGGTCCTACTTTAAAATACAAGGATACGATCTTATTTGTGCAAACCATCCGAGTGGGAGAGATCGGTGGTGGTGCAGCCATTCTGATAAAGACAGGCCTTAGCTTCGCAGAACAAGCACCTGTCGCACTTCACTGGATCCAAGCTGCTGTGGTGAAGGTTAAAAGCCTGCTTGGCGATATGACACCTGCAGCCGTCTACGTTCCTCCGCATAATAGAGTGACAGAGCATATGTTCGAACAGGTTATCGGTGGTTTCGGCCACAGATTCCTAGCAGGAGGTGACTTCAATGCAAAAAACACCTGGTGGGGCTCTCGGCTTTGCAACCCGAAAGGAATCAGCCTTTTCAAATACATTCAAAGGTTAAACATCACCAACCACTCTTCAGGCGATCCAACCTATTGGCCCACCGACCCGCAGAAGCTCCCTGACATTCTGGATATTGCTCTCACTAAGTGCATTGAGCTGAGTAGAAATTGTCGCGGAGAACTGCCTGGATCTCTGTTCGGATCATTGTGCTGTCTTAATCCTCATCAATGTGCCAGTGAACGTTGCGAACAGACCACCTAGAATAGTTAGAAAATCTACAAATCTTACTTTGTACCGATCCTGGATAGAGCGTACAGTCGATCCAAACATTCACATCAACACCGGTGCGGATATTGATGATGCTGTCGAGTTTCTTGCGCGCAACATCCATGAAGCTGCGAGTATTGCAACTCCGGCCCCTCTGACAGAACTTACATATCCAAGCGAGACCTGCACCTTTGGTCTGCAGAGATTGCAAACATGGTACGCGAGAAGAGGAGATTAAGGAGAGTTTGGCACATATCTAGAATTCCAAGGGATAAAAATGCCCTTAACCGTGCGACAAGAGGTCTCAAAACACTGCTGGCTTAGTCAAGAAAAGAGGCCATTAGCGAATTCCTCGCCGAGGCTGAGCCAGGGAGTGCTGAGCACAACCTCTGGACTGCTACGAGCTACCTAAAAAAACAAACAAATAGGAAAGCGCCCTTACATCGTCCAATTGGGTCCTGGTGCAGTTCAAGCGAAAAAAAGCACAGGAATTCGCCAATCATCTGGAAACCATATTCACTCCGTTCGAAAAAACGTGGCTTTTCAGATGGACTTCCCGATCCGCCCAGTGGAGGTTTCTGAGGTCAGCGAAGAGATCAGATGTTTGAAGACGACAAAATCTCTTGGTTACGACAGGATCAACGTAAGTGCTATACAAGCCTTGCCTCACAACGCTTTTCTGATCAGTCACTTCCCATCCCAGTGGAAGTGTGCTGACATAATCTTGATAGCCAAGCCTGGAAAACCAGAACACAAACCATGCTCCTATTGTCCAATCAGCTTGCTGGCTATACTCTCCAAGGTATTCGAAAGATTACTTCTGGTTAGAGTTCTGCCACTGCTGGACGTAAGTCACATGGTCCTAGACTACCAGTTCGGTTTTAGGAGATGTCACGCAACACCAGAGCAGTGCCACCTTTTCCGTGACCTTTTATGTCAGATGCGAAGGCCAGGAGTCCGACATAAAGAGTATGCCAGCTGGAGTTCTTCAAAGCAGTAATCTGTAGCCCATCATATACACGCTCTATACGTCGGATCTTCCGATCTTGAGAGACGAAAATCTCTCAACAGCGTCTTATGCGGATGACACGGCCCTGTTAGTGAGCGACATAGATCCGATTGTAGTCTCTGCTCTCCTGCAAGACCACGGACCCTCATGGAGCCGTGGTTAAGGAGGTGGAACATCTGCGTCAATGCGAAAATATCTACGCAGGTCACCTTCACTCTGAACCACTCAACATGCCCCGCTGTTTTCATCAACGGTGTGGTCATTCCAAATAGCACCACTGTGAAGTACCTGGGACTAACACTCGATAGGCGCCTCACCTGGAAACCTCACATCACGATAAAAAGAAAACAATTGAACCTTAAACTCTGCAGAATGAGCTGGCTGCTCTGTACAAACTATAAGCTCAACCTACGAAACAAGCTGTTGCTGTACAAGGCCATACTGAAACCAGTATGGACTTACGGTATACAGCTTTGGGGCACTGCAGCCAACTCAAATCTAGAAACCCTTCAAAGGTTTCTGTCCAAGCTACTGCGGAGGATTGTAGGTGCGTAGTGGTTTGTACGAAACTCAGTCATCCACCGAGACCTGAATATCCCAACGATAAATGAAGAAATAGTAAAACACAGCATCAGACACTTCATAAGGCTGGACGCCCATGTCAACCACCTGGCAATCAACCTGCTGGACAACAGCAAGCAAATGCGAATGCCCTTTACGCCTCCCATTTCGCATCCCGGATGAGTGACTAACTCATCCAAACTTGCTTAAGTGACTTCAAATTATGAGTAAATTCTTTGGTTGTCGTCTGACGACAGTAGCAAAAAAAGACTATCGTTCCAAAAAAAAAAAAAAATAAAAAAGAAACCGTCCCAGAACGTTGTTGCTAGAGTCTGGTTCTATTGCCGTTTCTGTCCTATGCGACACCAAAATTGCCTGATTTTTAATCAGGTGTTTACACTGATATTATTCCTTTTTCTTTGTTGTAGATTTTGTAAAATTTTATACAATTGTCTTCGGAACAGCTGCTTTTTATTTTGGTTATACATACACGTGGTTCTCGTTAAGTAAATCCAAAAGGTCAGCAACTCTACAATACTCTTGTAAATTGGAAAAACAAACTAGACTTCGTTTCTCCGGGCCTACATACTGTCCGGCGGATCAAAGAAAAATTCCTGTGATTATCGACTTTAGTATCACAATAAATATACCTAAAAACCTTATATCAGCAGATACTCATTATGAACTCTCATCCGATCACTCACCCGTTGATATCCTTCTACTCGATTATCCAATAGTCGAGGATCGCCAATATAGACTTATATCTAAAAAAAAAAAAAGAATATATATATGAAGGATTTTTTTGTTATAATAGTTTATTTTTATTAAGATTATCGTTTTAGGTTTGCTTAATATTCACAAAGTTTTAGTCTTGATAAAGAACGTTGTTGTCCGCGTCGTTTTTCCGACCGTCTTGCCTCGTTTAGTGCTCGTCTTACACTCCTTGCATTGTTCACGTCGTTGCTCCTTCTCATTCGTCGCTGCTGCTACCGTCGTCGTCTATGCTAACATCGCTGTTTGGTTTACCTCTTTGTAATGCACTTCTTTGTTGGTTGGCTTTGTTGTCTTATTTATCTTTGGTAGGTAACTTCGTAGTTGATCTGCACTTTCAGATCACCTACCATCCCACATTCGGCCATTCTGACTATGCTCTATGTGCATTTATTGACATATCAGGAGCCTTTGATAATACTTCATATGAGGCAATAGAAAATGCCCTTCTACGGAAAGAAGTACCCACACCTATTATTAAATGGATAATAGCTATGCTTGAATTTCGGACTATTAATTTACAACTTGGAGGAGAATTAAAATCTATCACAGCCACAAGAGGTTGTCCACAAGGGGGTGTACTCTCTCCACTTCTGTGGACTTTAGTGATGAATGAACTCCTCTACAAGCTTAATGGTCTAGGTTTCAATACACAAGGTTATGCAGATGACCTAGTTGTATATATTGTGGGCTGGCATGAGCAGACTATCTCTGACCGCATGCAACAAGCCCTAAAAATAATAAATAAATGGTGCAGTGAGAAAGGGCTCTCCATTAACCCATCAAAAACTGTGCTGGTACCATTCACCAGGAAGAGAAACACTACTCTCAAATGTCCTGTGTTAAATGGCATCACAATCCAATTTTCCAATGAAGCGAACTATCGAGGGGTTATCCTTGATAAAAAGCTAACGTGGAACCAACATCTAAATAAAGTTACAAAAAAGGCTACAAGGGCATTCTTTGCCTGCACTAGACTTTTTGGTAAGACATGGGGTCTAAATCCCAAAATGACCCACTGGACATTCACTACGGTCATTAGACCAATGGTCACGTATGCTTCCATTGCATGGTGGCCTAAAGTCAAACAAAGGAATGCAGTAAATATACTAAGTAAACTGCATCGACTTGTTTGTGTCAGTATCACAGGGGCCATGAAAACGTGTCCCACTGACGCACTAGGGGTGCTCTTATACATCCCACCATTACCTATCCTAATAGAAAAGGAAGCTACTATAAGCGCCTTGAGATTGGAAGGTATTGCCGACTTAAAAGGGGGCAATATTAAGGGACACCTAAAAATTTTAGAAAATTTTCTAGACAGTCCCATTTTGCATAGAGATGATACTCTATTGTCTAAAACTATCTTCTTCAAACTTTTTCAAATCATTATCAATGATCGTGAAGACTGGAGAACTAACTCTATTAAATTCAAACCCGGCTCCCAGATATGGTTTACAGACGGGTCTAAACTTGAAAATGGTAGAACAGGGGCGGGAATTTATGGCCCTAAATTCAAAAAATCAATCCCAATGGGTACCTACCCAACAATATTTCAAGCGGAAATGTATGCCATTGAAATTTGTGCGAGGGAATGTCTTCGCAGGAAAATGAGAGGAGTACATATTTACATACTCTCGGATAGTCAAGCGGCCTTAAAAGCCCTACAGTCGGTCACTTTCACTTCAAAGATGGCATATGACTGCCTTAACCTGTTAAATGAACTGGGTAACTTTAATACTGTTGTATTAAGGTGGGTACCAGGACATGAAGGTCATGAAGGCAATGAAAAGGCCGACTACTTGGCTAAACAAGGGGCGATCATGCCCTTTTACGGTCCTGAGCCTTTCTGTGGTCTCTCGAAAAGCCACAAAAACGAAGAAATCAGGAAACTTGAGGAAAAGAGTTTTCTAAAACACTGGGTGAACTCCACCGGACAACGCCAGGCAAAACTATTCCTCACTCTTTCAAAGAGTACCTCGAATAAGCTTCTCTCACTCAGTAGAGTAGACTTACGCATTTTGACTGGATACTTCACGGGTCATTGCAACCTAAGGTATCATCAAAATAAGTTAGGTCTTTCCGACACTGACGTATGCCGATTTTGTGAACTGGATAAAGAAAGTTCAGAGCATATACTCTGCAAGTGTCCTGCACTCGGTAGACATAGACTTCACCACCTCGGTGACACTGTTGTTAATCCACACAAATTGTGGAACAACAAACCCCAAGATATGTTAAGATTCATCAAAAGTCTAAACATATAGGGTTTCTATTAAATAGGGCTATGTACAATAGATCTTACTGGTCGCTGTGCTATCGGGCCCATTATTATTATATTATTATTATATTATATGCATTCGCCTTGAATACTTTGTTAACATCTTCGTCGGTATATTCAACCCATGGTTTCATAAATTCTGCACAGCTCGTTGAATTCTTGGGACCTTCAGTATTACCAATTTTTTGTACGTCATATGAATTGTTCGTCTTTACTTTCGTGACAATATAAGGACCTAGATATTTCGGTTTTAGCTTTAGTCCTCCACCAAATAAGGTTCTTTTAATCGCCAAAACATCCCAATTGTATATTATCTCGCATGTTTACGTCTCAGGTTGCATGCTTTCTTGTTTTCTTGCTGCAGCCTTAGAATTTGGTTCTTTGCATGCTTTCGTAATTCAGTGCGGTCATCTGCAAACGTTGTAAGTGCTTCTTTTTCTATGAATTGACGTAACTCCAAATCGTCTTTTGAGCGCATCTTGACTCCTACTAATAATTCAAATGGCGTTGAGTCAATGCTTCTCGCATACGTAGAGTTTATAGCTTGTTGAACTTCACAAACGTGTTTATACCATTTCGTCGGATCTTCGACACCTCGCTTTGATAGTACTGCAATTATGACTGCATTCATCCTTTTTACCTGACCGTTTACTCTTGGTAAACCCGTCGTAATTTTCGCCATTCTAATGTTTTCTGATTCGCAGTATATTGTGAAGTCTTGCGACGTGAATGGACGGTTATGATATGTACTGGGTTGCCGAACACAACACTTTGATTACGTAGTTTTGATATGACCTCGTTCGATGTCGTCGATTTCGTTGGGTACAACCAACAGAATTTGGTAAATGCGTCCACAATAGCCAGTATGTGTTTATAATGTTTAGATGTAAAATCAAGTGGACGCAAAAAATCTACATGAAATGTATGCAACGGGACTTCTTCTTTGGTTAGAGGATGTAGTACACTTTCTTGCTTACCCAGTTTACGGTTGTTTAAAATACAATGAATACAACAAGCAATGTATTTTCGTACTTTTTCGTCTAAGTCGGCTATATAGTATTCTTTTGCTATTAATTCTTTGGTTTTTCTAACGGCGAAATGTCCTCTATCATGGGCTGCGCTGATGACTTGCTTTTGCATGTTTCTTGGAATCACTAGCAATTCTTCATCGTTGACCATTTTGTACAAAACATGAGATTTCAGAAAATAATTTTCGTATTCGTGTTTGTCATGAAGAATGTCGATTATTTTCTACAGCTTTTCGTCTTCTAACTGTGCTTTTCTGATGCCAATTGTGATATTCTCGCATGCGATAGTTAATATCGGAAATCGACTCAAGGCATCCACATGTTTTATGCGCGTTCCTGATCGGTGTTCTACTAGACAGTCGTATTCTTGTAAGAAAAGAATCCAGCGAGCTACTCGTGTACAAAGATCTTTCTTCTCCAACGTCTTCGTAAATGCGTTACAATCTGTGACTAGCTTAGATTGTGTTCCCAACAAGTATACTCTGAACTTAGATAGCGCCTCGATTGCTGCAAGAATTTCAAGTTCATAGCTTGTAAATTTTCTCTGTGCGTCTGTAGTTTTTTTGCTCATATAGTAAATGGGGTGCAGTTGACCGTCGTCGGGTGATTTTTGTAGCAATACTGCCCCGAATCCGTCAATAGATGCGTCCGTATGTACCTATGTTTCATACTTTTGGTTGTAAATATGCAAGACCGGATCTTCTGTCAAAATTTACTTTAGGGTTTCAAAAGCGTTCTCTTCTTCAATACCCATTTTGAATTTTACATTTTGTTTCATTAGGTCTGATAATGGAATCGAATAATTTGGGATGAACTTTCTGAAATATCCCGCTAGACCTAAAAAACTTTCCAGCTGTATCATCGTCTGAGGTGTTTTAAATTTCGAAACTGCTATTACTTTCTCAGATGACAAACGAATCATCTGGTCCTCAATAATATAGCCAAGGAACTTAACTCGTTTCATCAAAAAATGGCATTTCTTCAGATTTAACTCTAAATCATAGTCTTGACATACCTTGATGACTTCTTTTAAGTTATATACGGCTTCCTCTTCGCATTTGGCTGGAATTATTATGTCATCCACTAATGGTAACGCTCTACCTCTGAGTGTCAAATCTCGAAAAACTGCAATTATGTGCCTTTGGAATACTCCTGGCGAATTTGTTAATCCGAATGGTACTTTGCGAAACTGGTATTGACCATTCTGCGTGACAAACGAAGTATACTTCCTGCTTACTGCTTCTACTGGCACATGAAAGATTCCATTTTTTAGTTCAATCATGCTAAACACTTTTGCATCTTGTAAGCGATCGAGTTGGTCTTCAATAAGTGCCATCGGGAAATGATCCTTGATGATTACTTTATTAATTCTCCGGTAATCAATACACAGTCGAGGAGATCCATCACTTTTCTTTATCAAAACAGACGGACTCATGAATTCTGAAACGGAATCTTCAATTATACCATTTTTTATCCATTCGTCTACCTGCTCATCGACTACAGTTGTCTGTGTAAATGGTAATCGTCGCAGTCTCGAATATATTGGCGTCTCGTCTTTCCAAATTATACGCATTTCCACGTTTGTTGTCTTTATTTTAGCCGGTTTGTAGTTTGCTACTATATCCCTGACTTCTATCTTCACGTTAACATTTGCATTCTCACCGATCGTTTTCATTTACTACTGCGTCGATTTTCATTATGACTTCTGCGTACATGCATAACTCTTCACTAATCAATACTTGCAAATCTAAACAGTTAGATGGAACGACATAAAAATTAAGTTCAAACAAATTTCCATCGATTATAATTTCATGTTTGAAACACCCTACTGGTTTTATAGTGTTGTCATTACGTCTTTCTTTAAACTCTTTTATACATGCTTCCACTGGAATCCCATCTTTTCCGTCAAATGGCTTGATTGAATCCTCGATGTCACGAAAGCTAAGCGCAAATCTGGGAGACTGCTACGATCACACTTCTATTGCCTATTCATGTTTACTCCCTAATCAACATCTTCCTCTGTCGTATGAAAAGAATAATTTTTTCCGTCTTCTTCTGTTCAGTCAACAGCTTCTTTAGTTTATTGCCTGTTATTTGATTGTGCACGTCCGTCTTCGCTGTCGCTAGCTTCTTCATCAGCCGACGCGTCGTTCTCTCTATTGGTTAGCAACTCATCTTCTTGCAAATTTTTAAATATATCCAACTGCATGTCAGCAACCTTGTAGCCTATGCCCACTAGTACGCAAATTGTGACCAAATCGTGATCTGATAAATTGTTTTTTATGTACTCTTCCTTCCTTTCAAATTTCTGATCGCTCTCATCTTATTCAAAACCCCTAAATTCTCTTAAATGGTTTCTGTTTTTTCGGTCACCTTCCTCTTCGAATAAAAATTTGTGTAGCGTAACAACGCTCGCCCTCTTACCTCGTCGTAAACTGTCCTTTATTATATCATTTAGGCACGCCATTTCCTCTTTCTGTTGCCTCTTCTTTTGGTTGATCTTTCCTCTGTTTCGTCGTTTGTATGTAGTTCTTAATTCTTCCTCTTAAACTATTTGTTAATTTTGTTCTTATTTTTTTTTTTGCTTTAAAGTTCTACGTGTGTGAGTGTTTGTTTGATTGCATGATTAAGTTTTATGTTCTTATATTAAATTCATTATTCTCTGATTATTTTCATCATCATCATCATTATTATAAACATCGTTTGCATTACAATCATTATAACGAACATCATCAACATCATATACTTTTTAAAAAAACTTTTTCTGCATCGTCGTCTCTTCTATTTCACTCTATCTTTTTATACATACAATACACACAAACAATTATTCGTTGAATTTGTCGTGGTCGGCGTTGCTGTCTGGCTTTGTCGCCGTTTAGTGCAGTGGAATTTTCCATTCAATTCAATCACCGGCATACACACACGCAAAGTAATATTCCTCTTGCAAAAGGAGACACACACCAAGACTAAAAAAAAAATTTTCTTATTTCTTTAAAACAAAATCCCGGACGAGCCCCCAAAATGTAGGATTTTTTTGCTATAATAGTTTATTTTTATTAAGATTATCTTTTTAGGTTTGCTTAATGTTTACAAAGTTTTAGTTTTGTTTAATATTCACAAAGTTTTAGTCTTGATAAAGAACGTTGTTGTCCGCGTCGTTGTTCCGACCGTCTTGCCTCGTTTAGTGCTCGTCTTACATTGCTCCTTCTCATTCGTCGCTGCTGCTACCGTCGTCGTCGTTGTTAACATCGCTGTTTGCTTTTCCTCTTTGTAATGCACTTCTTTGTTGGTTGTCTTCTTTATCTTTGGTTGGTAACTTCTTAGTTGATCTGCACTTTCAGATCACCTACCATCCCACATATATAAATTCTTACATCTAAATTGTACCTGCGATAAACTCTGAAAGTGATATTGACACATCAGTTAATGAGATTAATTCAATATTGGTAGCTGCAGCTGAGGTAGCAACGCCTGCGATTGTTGTGCACAAGTTCAGCAGAAAATCTTTCTCAAATAGGGACATCGAAGAACTAGTGGCTATTAAACGAAGATTGAGAAGAGAATGACTACAGCACAGATCTTCTGCAGCTAAATAAAGGCTGAAAACTGCAACAAAAAAACTAGTCACTTAAAAGTCATAAGGTCGAGGTACAATTGAGAATCAATCACCTGCAAACACCACATTATCACTCTGGAAAGCCCAAAACTCTCTAAAAACTCCTGTGGAACTGGATTCACCTATTAGAGACCGAACCGGTAGTCGGGCACGTTCAGACGAAGAGAAGGTTAATGTATTTGCCAAAAATTTGGAGTACGTGTTCCAACCAAATCCTCCCACAAACAATTTTGTGCTTCCTAACCAGACAATCTCAAATTATGGAAATATATCTCCATTAAAAACTAGCTCAAGGGAAATCGAATTAATTATTAAGACTCAACTGAATCCTAAGAAATCTGCAGGTTATGATTGTACTGTTCCTAAAATGATAACTGAACTTCCAAACGCAGCAATGGTATTTCTCTCGTATCTTTTCAATGCTATCTTTCGAATTGGATACTTTCTAATGCAATGGAAGAAGTCAGTTATCATAATGGTTCCAAAGCCCGGGAAGGATAGGACAAGTTCTTCTTCTTATAGACCCATAAGTCTGCTTCCATGTCTATCTAAACTATTTGAGAAGATTTTTAAGGTCAAACTCAACTACCATTTACAAACAAGTTGTACAATCCCATACCATCAGTTTGGATTCAGAGCAAAACATGGAACGATTGAGCAAGTCAATAGAGTTACTTCGGAAATAAAAATTGCTTTTGAAAAACGAGAATATTGCTCAGCGGCATTTCTTGATGTAGCTCAATCGTTTGATCGAGTATGGCATGAAGGTTTAATTCACAAAATTAAATGTTTTCTACCCCAAAATATGCATAAAATCCTGCAATCATATAATGCATTCAGACAGAGCACAACTGGAGTTCTGCCAGAACTTGCAGATCTGACATTGTCAGTCTAAAAAGTGTTGGTGAAATTTGGTCTCTTTTAGGTGATTGTCGATAGTCTTGTTCTTTCTTACTCGGCAATAAACAGCTGATAATGGCTGGATATTTAAGGAAAATTTTAATTGTAATTTATTTGGAATCTATTAACAAAATACGTAGCAGGAATGAAAAAGGGAAATGTCAGAACTATGTGCGTACACTGCAAAATATTCTAAATCATGTATTTTTTACAAAATTTAAATTTATTATTTCTCACAATAGCCACAACGTTCCATTTGTGCATTTGTGTGTGTAATGAAAACAAAAACAAAACAAAAAATAGCTGCTCAGAACTCGGTGACAAAAAACGGGTAACCAGAACTCGCTGTCTGAACACACTAATACATAACAAATTGAGTGTTTGTAGTAAGACAAAAAAACTTCGTAACAAATAAAATTACGATAAAGGCAGGCGTTCCCCAAGGCCGTGTCTTGGGACCAACATTATATGTTTCATTCACAGCTGACATTCCAACAAGTACTCAAATTGTAACATCCATTTGTGCCGATGACACTGCCATAATCAGCCGCTTCCGTTGCCCAGTGAAAGCTTCTATAGTACTGGATAATCATCTTAAAATCTTCCAGGAGTGGTTATCTAACTGGAGAATTACAGTCAATGAGGGGATATGTAAACACATTACATTTACTTTGAATCGTCGGACATGCTCTCCAGTAACGCTAAATGGTGCTAGAATTCCTCAAACTCAAGAGGTAACTTATCTTGGCGTTCATCTAGAAAGACGTCTCACCTGGAGGAAACATAAAGAAGCTGGTGCAGAACAAATAATCTAATTAATTGTATTATTGATTTTTGTTCTTTATGAAGGGCATTAGAAATTCGATGTTATCGAAACCTAAACATTTTCTTTAGTTGATCATAATTGTTGTTATAATATTCATATGCGATTTTAATTTCTTGAATTTCTTTACATGTTAGTTCTTTACATAAACATAACATAGTCATACGATAACTTTGTACATGAGTCTAATAACGGCATCATCATATTGTTCTTTATACATAAACTAATTTGTCATGCTTCTTAGATACTTTTTAGAATCATTCTTTTTTGAAATAAAGTTTTAGTTTGCAATAAATCGACAAGCTGTGTTATTTTTGTGTTTGTTGTCTACATTTTTGGTGACCCCGACGTGATCGTATGTTAACAACTTCAGTTTTTTTTGAATTGGTATCAAAGCTATGCTAACCGGTGTGTGATTCAACGCCATTGCTGCGTTTTAATAATTAACAATTTCGTGGACTAAGCGTCAGTGCTGCGTTATTGACAACCAATTGCCTGTGCTGCATTAAACCCCAAAGTGTGAACGCCAGTGCTGCGTTAACTACTGAAAGTGTGAACCAAATGCCTGTGTTAACCTTTTTACTTGTGACAATCCGAAAGGAAAATATAAACTGGTTGTACCTTTCTGTAAAATTGGCAATTTATGTCAACCGCCTTTTAATACAAACAAAAATAGAGTGTAAACACAGGCTTTGCGAATTCTTGACTAAGTTTTCATACGTACTTTAGTTAAAGGGGACTGTGTAATCATGGAACTATTGAAAAACAAGCGGTCGCAGTGCAAAGGTGTCGCAACCCGGTCAGAAAAATTCCTTGATCAAGTGACTAGTGAAACATCCGAGCACGAACTACGGGCGCGAGCAGAGAAACTTGAAAAGCTGTACGAGACCTTTCAGTCCATTGATATGGACATGGTTATGAGCACAGAGGAGTTTCCCGAACTCGAACAAGAACTAGAAGATTTCGAAGCAAGATTCTTTCGTCTCAAACCTCGGTACGCGGAAGTGATTGATGGTAGAACACATCGCAGGCAGAACGCAGACGCCATAGGAGATGCGTTGAGTTCGACTACAGTTCATAATGAGATGTTTCAGAAGTTAGTAGACACACAAACCGCATTCCTCTACAAGATGAGCAGTCTACAGGTGCACTCAACGAATAGTTCCCAGCCCGCAAGTGCAGACGTGCGCCTGCCGAAACTCAATGTGCCCACATTTGATGGTAAATATAGTGAATTCAAATCATTTATTGACATGTTCGAAACTTCTGTGCACGCGAACTCATCGTAATCGCCGGCCCAAAATTTTCAATATTTGAAAGGCCTGTTGAGTGGGGAGCCGGCTACGCCATCTTGCATAAGATTGACCGAGAAACTCACCAGGCTTGGGCAGAATATTGTTGTGATAATCCATATCCTACTATTGATAATTTGTTAAGATTTATAGGTAAACATAAGGTAGTTGGGGCGCATGCAATAGTGTCAAACAAGGTCAACAAGGTATGTGAGGCTTACACTCAACCGCATCATTTGTCGCAATGTGCTTCATTCCTGCGAATGAGTGTACAGGATCCTGAGAAGCTTGCAAAGGAAAGTCGCTTGTGTTTCAATTGCTTAAAACCATGTCACAGGGTGCAATATTGTCCTTCCACGCATGCATGCCAAACGTCGGTAACCGGCACCATTCGAGCCTACATCAGATTTATGATGCAAACCCTTTGTCACAAGTTACTAATGTAGGTTCCGGGTCCACTTGCTTAAATCCATCGGTGTCAACGTATATCAGTTCAAGCCAACCAACTACTACGTCGTCAAATTATACAGCATTATCTACGATGAATATCAACGTGGTGTTACTCACTGCTAAGGTTTTAGTGAAGGACAACATGGCAAACATGCAGTTGTACAATGTTTTATTAGACTCTGGTTGCCAGAATACACTCATATCCGAGTCATGTGCCCAAAGATTAGGGTTGCAACGGAGATCAGACAAAATGTATGTTAGCGGACTAGGTAACATTAAAGCGGGTGCATGAAATGGTATTGTGTAACTCCAGATGACATCTTCACTGGACATCTTGGAAATTAAAATACAGGCCCACGTATTAAAATGTCTTACAGCGAAAATTCCTAGTTCATCAGTTTCTTTTGGCTTTTGAAGAGACGTTAAGGACTTGCCACTTGCCGATCCGCAGTTCGGCACGCCCAAGAATATGGATATATTGATAGGGAGTGATTATTTCTTTTCATTACTAAGATACGGTAAATTAATGAAAGATGATAAAGTGGTCGCTCAGAAGACAGCCTTTAGATGGATACTGTGTGAAGGTAGCACATTCAACAATTCTCATTCGTTATGCCATGCGATGATTTCTTCGACTCCTGAAGACAATCTTAATGCGACTCTGCAACAGTTCTGGGAAATGGAGCTATCTGAAGAGGATCAGACAGTTGAAGACTTCTTTCGGGCAGCAACAATGCGTATTGACAACACCAGATACTCTGTACATCTACCTTTTAAGTCTCAGGAACCCGACATAGGCTATTCGTACTCCACAACATTGAAGCGACTATATTCAATGGAACGAAAATTAAAGAAGTTCTACAGGAAGACTACTCGGCATACATGCGCGAGTACCTCACTCTTGGACACATGGAACGGGTGCCTGAAGATGAGATTTAAAGACCGACGTCAAGAGTATTCTATTTACCCCATCACGCGGTGTAAAAGGGTGAAAGTCTAACTACGAAATTGCGTGTGGGGTTTGACGGTTCCTGTAAGACTTCAAACGGGAAATCGCTAAACGACAACCTATGAAAAGGCCAGGTATTGCAGCAGGATTTGCTACGTGTTCTACTAAGATTTCGCTACAAAAGGTATTGTTTTTCAGCAGACATAATGTTTAGAATGATCGATGTTCAGCCGTGCGACCGTGACTACCAACGCATCTTATGGCGAGATAGCCCTAATGTCAAGGCTCAACATTACCGTCTCATGACTTTGACATATGGTACTACCCCGGCTCCGTATCGAGCAATACGTACATTACAACAACTGAGTGAGGATAAACGCGATCGGTTTCCATTAGCGAGTCATGTTTTGAAAGACAGTTTTTATGTAGACGACTGCATGACTGGTGCAAATACTTTGGAAGGAGCTCAAAACTTGTCCGCCCATTTAAACCACTTACTTATGGCTGGCGGTTTCCAGCTTATAAAGTAGACCACTAATGACGGAGCAGTTCCAAGAGACATTCCAAAAGCCGATAAAATTGAAAGCATTATAAATATTCCAACAGATGTGACAATTTGTCTGCTAGGGGTTATCTGGATTCCAAAGACAGAATGCTTCTCATACAAGACTAAAGCAAAGGAATTTAATATAGGGCACTAAGCGAACACTTCTATCTGAAATCTCAAAGATTTTCGATCCCCTTGGTTGGATATCTGCTGTGACTGTGGCCGTACTGGTAAAGACTAAGGTTGCACCAATAGCGGAAGTTTGTATTCCCAGGCTCGAACTATGCGCTGCATACCTGTTGGCTCAGTTGTTTGAGTATTTATTAACTGCATTAAAGGAGCTGAAGTATGAAGTAGTCTGCTGGTCAAATAGTAAAACGGTGCTCTCGTGACTGTCATCACACCCATCGAAATGAAAAACATTCATCAGCAACAGCACGGCATACATACTGGTGACATTACCGAACGTGAGATGGAAGTATGTTCCCTCGAAGGAGAACCCAGCAGATTATGGCAGTCGAGGGTTTCAGGCAAGCAGTCTATTGGAACACCCTCTCTGGTTTCAAGGACCTAGCTGGCTTGTAAAAAATGAGGACTGTTGGCCAAATGCTGAAGTCAGAGATGTCAATACCAATGAGGAGCTTCACCCTATCAAACGCATAGCATTGGCTGCCATAGAAGTTGAGGATCATATTAAATTTCAACTCAACGAACGTATTTCAAGATAGCAGAATTAAGTTAGAGTTTATGCATATATTGAACGAAATGTCACGCCTGGCGTAGAAGTTGTGGCAGCAATATACCACTGACGGTGACCGAACTACAGCATGCTCAGGCAAAAATTAGCAGATTTTACCAGGAAACTTACTTTGCTGATGTTTTTAACGATCAGTGGCAAATAAACGACTCAGACGACTTTCCCCATTCCTGGACTCAGATGGTGTACTACGAGTTGGCAGAAGGCTGAATCAAGCAGATTTGTCCTATGTTATATTGCACAAGCACATGCCGATTGTTATTAAAATTGTACGTCTTTATACTCTTCACGAGAGTGAATAGTATTATAAGTTTTTCATGAAGTTTGTAACACACAGAAGGAGACATCGCAGACCACATAAAGTATATATTTTTGAGATCAGCTCGATGAGACGAGTTGATTTAGCCATGTCCGTCTGTCCGTCAGTCTGTCTGTATGTATGCAAAATAGTCCCTCAGTTTTTGAGCTAGAGAGCTGAAATTTTGCACATAGGTTTCTTTTTACCATACGCAGCACATCAGTCGGACTTAGCTGAATCTAGGGAGGGAATCTGACCACTAGGGAGGGTACCTCCCATACAAACACCCCTTTAAATTAATGTTCTTAATAAAAAAAGTTTTTTGTTTTTTAATATATGGATCT
>JBAMAV010001722.1:0-199173 GCA_037043315.1 Amiota communis
ATATATTGTATTTTATTATTGAAAGCAAAGAATAATTAAATAATTAATTAATAATTTCAGAAATAATAAAAGCAAGTCAACAAACAACAAGCAAAGGAAGTAGTACTTAAATACGCAACCTCACCTCAGCGTTTCTCAATATTGCGGGTAAGTGTTTGCACTTCGATTTGGTCTATAATTGATTTATGTTGTGGACCTTTTCCTTTTTTATTTCAGGATAATCTCCAATTTAATAGAATCCTTTCGCGTTGCTTCCATTTTTTATTTTTTTTTTATTTATTTCCGTTATAGTTAGATTTTTTTTAAGAATTAATGAGTAATGACTGACAGACAGACAAACAGACAGATAACTAGATAAGAGATAAGAGAGATAATAAGGCAATAACGGCCTAGATTTAATTAGTGGTTGCGTAACTCTTAGTTGCAGATAACAAATTTGCTTTAATTAAATTATTTTATTTCATTCATAGTCAATCAATATGTAGTGTATTTGATCGATCTCTCTTAACTCATGTCAACTATTTTGAAAATTTTCAGTTATTTGGATTTCGGTAATTTTTTATTTTTGAGAATGTTTCCATTTAAATGCAATTTTTATAGTATTTTCGTGTAATTTGACTTCATATGTTTTAGAGTTGTATTTATTTTCTGATGTTTGATGTTGATGTTTAGATCATCTTTTTGCAATAGGGAAGTTTGCATAAGTTTAAGTAATCTTCGAGTTTGATTGCCAATTGTACATTGTGTAGTGATCGCTTGATGGGAATGGATCTTGGTGTTATTTTCATCTATTTTTATACCTTTCTGGATCATTGGTCCTTGCTTGTAGAACCATCTTGCGATCCAAGCATAATTTACAATTCATATATTACAATTTCCTATTTTTGTTAAGCAATTTTGTTACTATTTAGTTTTTTTTTATTTATTTTTACTTTTTAATATTTTTTTCTTATTTATGGGTTAAACAACATATCATGTACATAGCTTGGAAATTGCAATTTATGACTTTCATCCTCAATGTATTCTTTTTTTCAATTGAATTTATTAATTAAATTTCAGTATTTTACTAAAATTGTTACATCATCAATTATGGGTTCCATATTCTTGGCTTCTACAGTTGCATGGACCCAGCTTGGAAATTGTAACTTGGGATTTTCATCCTGAATATTTTCTTTTTAAAATTGAATTTACTTATTTTTGAATTGTTTGCCAATTATAAATTATGCTGCGATCGCTTGATGAGTCTGGAAGCGTGGTCTAATTGCCCAGAAAGGAATGGATCTAGGGTTTATTTTCTACATTCTTTATTTTCAATTTTCAAAATTCCAAAATTTTAAATTAAAAAAATGTTTTGATAATTATTTAGTTTGTCCTTTTCCAATGTTTTTTTTTTTTTAAATCTTCTTTTTCCTTAAATCAAAAATCGTCCATTCACAATATTGTTTTTGTCCATAGAATTATCATCTATTTTTATACCTTTCTGGGTCATTGGTCCCTAAGCAAAACCCCAACTTTATTGCAATCAGTCTTTACATTTACACAATGTTATTGCATTAACTTCACTCAGAGGCTATAAGCTATATGGGGAAAACTGCAATCATGTTTTTTTCTTAAATTTACACTCCCATATGGTCTCCATTTTTCCAACTTTATTGTTTGTGGCATTAAATTTTTGTATTCAAAAGTATTTTTATTACAATATTATTATTTTATATTGTCCTTAATATTATTGATTGGTTATGCATCAACATTTTCCTGAACTTCTGTATGGTCATATAGTTATTTAATTTTGTTTGTTTTGACATGCAATCTAATGATTTTATTTAAAAAAGGATTTTTTGTAAAAATATGTTAATTCTAAATCAATATTTAAACGATTTTGGTCAGGAATGTCCATCAATGTTGAGACTTCGATGTCCATGAATGATGGATCGGCTATAACTTCCCCAGTTCCAGCGACAATGAGCTGAAAGATAATCTCTTCAATTGAACTTGAAATGTTTATTTCACTTGCACTTTTCAATTTACCTGCATACTACTTTTAACTAATTTGGCAAACTCATAGGCACGACATGCTTTCTTTGGATCAGCCTGCACGAAATCTGTACAATATTCCGCTACATGTGGTAGCTTATATTTCTTGGCCACATAATGCAAATGCCATGCACTATCAAAGGATAAATTCGAAATTTCATCGGTATAGATGCAGATGGAGATCAAGCATGGTTTTAAACGCATTTGGATGCACATCGTGGATTATTATTTTCTGGTAAGCTGCCATAGAACATAGCTTCGAATACAGGCAATGCCATGGCCAATATCAACCGGTGTGCGGAAATTAAGCATTGATTTGATGATGTTTCCATGAGTAATGTTATTCTTTTATACTTTTGAATATTATTGAAATGCCTATATATTTCTGTTTAAAATTGAATTTATTTATTTTCGAATTGTTTGCCAATTGTAAATTGTGTAGTGATCGCTTGATGGGTCTGGAAGCGTGGACTAATGGCCCAGAAAGGAATGGATCTTGGTGTTATTTTCATATATTTTTATACCTTTCTGAATCATTGGTCCTCGCTTGTAGAACCATCTTGCGATCCAAGCATAAATAACAGTTGGCAAACAATTCATATATTACAATTTTCTATTTTTGTTACGCAATTTAGTTATTTTAATTTTTTAATTGATTTTACGATTTAAAATTTGTTTCTGCCTTGATATTATATTATTTACGGGTTTCTCGTACAAACATATTATCTACAAAACTTTCAAATTTCTTTGTCGTTATTGCTGGAGCACGCGAACACTTATTATTTGGTTGGTCGATACGCGTAGAACGTAATGTATAATGAACACCAGGAGCATAGCCAATTTAGTGTCCATTCTTCAATTTTGTTTTTATAAAATAATAAAAATTAAGTTAAGGTCAAAAATATATTCTGTTAAATTTTTATCTGATGTGTAAATTCTTATATTCTTTGATTTCTTTTTTTATAAATATAATTATTATTTATAATTATTATTTTTTTTTTTTATTTAATTACTTATTATTGTTATTAATTTTTAAACGTATTTCCGAATGAAAAAATTAGCAATATGAGTACATTCCCAGATCATCAAATTAAGTGTGCCATCATCAGGACGTGCAACAAATCCAAAATGGATTGGATGGTCTTTACGCCATGTATTGCGTTTCTTTCTAAATAATTGTCTCAGTTCACGTGCGATCGGTAGTCATAAGTCATAAACTTAGTTATTTAATTTTGTTTGGTTTTTGTGTAAAAATATGTAAAATGTAAAAAATTTCTTGTTGTGGTTCAGTGTATTTTCATATATTTTTTGTAAATTTATTATTTTAGATACTTTTGATGCTCTTTAAATTGATTTATACAAAATATTAAACAAATTGAATAGAAATGATTGAATGGAGGAGTAAAATAAATTGTTCAGATTAATTATAATTGCATGAGAGTGAGAACCCCCGTCATTGCATTTGCCACTGGTAGTAACACGTCTTAGAACCTTTATTTGTAAAACTTGTACTTTCCTGATGTTGTTTGCTCCAGTGGTGCCATAAGTTTGGATGGTGCAGAGATATGTCGGGGCTACATTTGCCTAACAATGTTCTTTTTTTTGTCCTCTTCAATGTTTTCTTTTTAAATTTTACATTGTTTTTATTTATCTTTGAATTCTTTGCCAACTGTAAGTTGTGCTGTGATCGCTTGATGGGTCTGGAAGCGTGGACTAATGGAATGGATCTTGGTGATTTCTTCATCCATTTTTATAGCTTTCTGGGTCATTGGTCCTTGCTTGTAGAACCATCTTGCGATCACAGCATAATTTACAGTTGGTAAAGAATTTACATTTTACTTAGCAGTGTATTTTAACTTATTTCATTTTTTATATTTATTACTGTAGAAACTTTTGATGCTCTTTAAATTGATTTATACAAATTATTAAACAAATTGAATAGTGACCCATAGTTTTATTTAGATCTAATGGGATTCCGTAACATTCTAATGCCTCATGAATGGCTCTCTTGACTCTTTTTTTCAGAAGAGACCGCAACTATACCTTTCTGGGTCATTGGTCCTTGCTTGTTGAACCATCTTGCGATCCAAGCATAATTAACAGTTGGCAAACAATTCACATACTACAATTTTCTATTTTTGTTATGCAATTTTACTATTTACTATTTAGTTTTTGGTTTATTTATTTTTACTTTTTAATTTATTACTTCAATTTAAAATTTATTATTATTATTGTTATTTTTGTTTTTTGAGGTGGGAATCGAATCCTTTTTTACAATCTGCAGTGTATGATTTTATGGAAGGTTTTCGCACGAATGTCTATTAGTTGCACTTTTTTAACTTTCCTTAATCCTTTCATTCATGTGTTGATGTTATTAGAATCGACGGGATAACATATTCTTAAGGGGAGAGTAGATCGTGTTTGTGTTCTATGTTTGTTGAAATTTCTTGTGGTCTAAATTATTTGTTACGTAATTTAGTTATTTGATATTACTAATTCATTCTTCTTTGATGTTATATTATAAATTTAATTGATATTTGGCACTCTCTCCTGGTCTCCCTTTTTCAAATTTTTTTCTTTGAAGCATTTAATTTTAGTTGGGTTACAATACGCATATACAATCGTATTTTTTTATTATTGGTTTTAGAAGATTGGTAAATGTATAATTCTGATTTGTTTGCCATGTTCAATTTTTTTATTCTTACTAATTAGAGAGATCTCGATTGTTTTTAAATTCTGCGTTTAGTTAATTTTTATAGTATTTTTTTTTAGTCTCCCCTTTTTTAATGTCTAAAACGAGTGAATCAAATTTGGTTTAGATAGAAGAAAGTTGGTTGGTTCCAATGAAGAATGGAACCTTTCTTTATTTCTTAAGATTGAAATACATTTTTTTAAATTTACTATCTTTTTTGTAATTGCTGGCATATTTCGCAGTAAATTTATATGAGAGATGGATCAACAAAATTATTTAAGTTTAGCAAATTTGTAATTATTAGGAGCGCAACTTTACATAAATTGTACAAACCAACATTTAATAGTTCTACCTCTTATGAATTCAGATATAATATTGTAATTGGGAGTTGGTGGTGGGTCATCTTTATCTATATTTATATGTTCAGAAAAGATTTCAATTCATTATGTTGTTTTGAATTTCTCTCTACCTTAGTGTTTAATTTTTATTTTTTATTTTTATAAGGGGGCTTTTGTTTATTTTTTCGTACCATTATTTCTTTGAGGTTTCTTAGATATTGTATTTGACCATCATCCAAAAGTATGGTATGTTAACTGCGTATCTGACAATTTGATGTGGCTCAGATGAAAAGTTGTGGCTCTCAAGGTAAGTAAAAGTGATAAATTTTAAAAATCTGAATGGTAATAAAAATTATCGTTTTAATTTTTTATTTAGATCAATTGATTATGACTTGGATCAAGATCTATCACACAAAATTAATAATTTCAACGATTTAAAGAGAAGATTGTTGAGAAGTATTGGACCAGCAAACTAATTTAAAGATGAAGATATCCTGACATTAAGTAACGTTGTTCCAGATGTTGATCAATTTGACATAACATTAACTCCAATCGGTTTATTCACCACACTTGACTCCCTCCGATAGCCTGTTGTTTCGGTTAATGGCTCATTCACTATTATTTTGTTTTAAAGACATCGACAAATATACTTACATATGTAAATGGATGGATTTCAAGAAGACACAAATCATTGCCAATGGCAGACAATAGTATTATCAACAAATGTAATTAATCATTTATACTAGTACTTATGTAGAGTGTATATGTCTCTGACCACACATGGCTATGAGTAGGGGCATAGCTAGCTGCTGAGCAAATAAATTTCCCCCACCGGGTCAGAGACGAATTTTAACTTATTAATTTTGTAATAAGCATTATTTTGTATTTTTTTTATGTAATTTTATAAATTAAGTTTAGTATTTTACATTTATTTGTCATACATAAATACATTATAAAGATTTGTTTTGAAAAGAAAATGCAGAGACCAACTTATGTGTAATAAAAAGAAATTATGAATTTTATCTAAATAATTATTTATTTCTTTATTTAGAACTAATATTAAAATTTTATTTTATTACTTAATTAAACTTGCGAGCAAGATTCTATTTACATTATTTTTTAGTAGACAAAGAGTAATAATTTATTTAAGGGCTAATACAGAAAACAATGGTTGACTAAAACATAGCATTACAGGCTTAGATTGTATAGATTTGATTTTGTTGAGTTTCAGATTATTTGTCATCGGATTGAAAAGAGTGGAAAGGGGATTTGCGTTTGCAATTAGTTGAGTTGAGTTTTTGGGCATTCGAAAAGAAAATGATTGAGACTTGAGCTTTTTGTTTCAATTTAGTAACAATTATGGGTTGTAATTAGCATTGGAATAGTATTACTTGGCATTACCTGCACATATGTTATGTTATGCTTCATGTACTTGATAATGTCCAGCCTCCTAAATTCATCAGGTAGGATTCAAAGGAATGTTTTGGCTGTAAGTTTGATGTTGTTGACTTACTTTTAAGATTATTCTAATATAAAATGAAATGCATCAATTCACTTTATTTTCAGGATTGGTCCACAGTTTAAGAGTGAAAATCAGCGATGATAAAATAAGTGAGATTATTAATACTTTTTATGTGCTTAGATGACCTGATACCTGGAAAATGGCCGTCTGGTCAAGATAGTACATACTAACACTGCTCAATTTTACACATTTTGTCCATGAGACAATAAGTAGTGTCTGGCAGCTCTGGGATCTTCAATACCCATCATTACTGGAAAGATTTTAAAACCCATAAAAGAAAGAAGGTTAAAAATTTACACATATTTCAGAGAAAATTGCATCTTGCAATTCAACAGATTCAATAGATAAAAAGAAATCAATGCATGAATGGTCCTTGGTCCAAACAAATCGAAGAAATTAGATGGGGCGAGGTCAGGTAAATATAGTGGGTGCGGTAAAACTTCCTAGCCGACATTATCCAATTAGTTTTTAATTGTTTGCATAATGAAAAATAACGTCTCGTATAAGGTCTTCCTGCTAGTGAAAGCTACTAAGAATTGCTTGTACACACAATAATAATTTTAATTTAGCTGATGTTTTAGGATTTTTCCAGTGTTTTTTAGTGGTATTTTCTAACCATATATTGTTCATCATTTAGGAATTTTTTATGGGGCTTTCGACTTTGTTTTAGGGATAAATATTTTTCGGAGTTGGCAAGCCTGATACCTATATGTATATGGAAGAAGAAGACAGAAAATAGAATTAAGATTTATTTATTTTTTATTTTATTAGAACAAAGTAGGCTTTGATTTTGAAAAATGTTTTCCTTGTCACAACTTTCGTATTTTATTTCAGTTTATTAAAAGAGCTCAAGGAGAGCACACTGAAAATCGCAAAAAAAAAAAAGTAAAAAAAAAAAATTCGTGAAAAATAAAACTGTGAAAGAATACAAAGAAAACGGTAAGTAATCTACCATTATTTGCTAAGCAAGAACACCTTCAACTTAATTTTTGTCACGTGCAGTGGAACAATTAAAAAAAAAATATTTATTTTATTAAAAGCAAAAAGCAATTGAAAATTATAAATAATTTTATAAAGTGTAATTGTTGTGTGTTTTACCTGCAATTCTACTCTTTATCTGCTGTTGTCTATTGAGATTTTAAAAATAAAAAAATACTAATAAATTGATTTTCCTTTAATATTTTCAGGAAAAACAAAAGCAATCCTTTAACCAAGTGGTGTCCTCCTCTTAATTCGGGTAAGTGTATTTTGTTTTTTGCCATGGGCATCGGTAATTTGGTGTATAAACAAATAAAATATATATAGTTTATAGTTTGTGAGGAAAGATATATTTCTGTCATAATTTTTTCAGCTAAGGGTTGCTTAGTTTCTTCTGGTCAAGGTTACCACCAATTGTTTTAAAAATAAATCACAAACATTGTTTCGATAAGTATGCTTTGATTACTGAATCTGTCATATTTTAGTTTATACAAAAAAAAAAAAAGAAATCAGATGTTATAAAAACGAATTCTTTTTTTTGTTAAAATCAAGCAATATACAATTTGTGAAAATTTTCAATGACCATAAATATTTTTGTTATTGTCAATTATAATGGAAACATTAAAAATATATTTTTTATTTTTAATATATTGTATTTTATTATTGAAAGCAAAGAATAATTAAATAATTAATTAATAATTTCAGAATTAATAAAAGCAAATAGTCAACAAACAACAAGCAAAGGAAGTAGTACTTAAATACGCAACCTCACCTCAGCGTTTCTCAATATTGCGGGTAAGTGTTTGCACTTCGATTTGGTCTATAATTGATTTATGTTGTGGACCTTTTCCTTTTTTATTTCAGGATAATCTCCAATTTAATAGAATCCTTTCGCGTTGCTTCCATTTTTTATTTTTTTTTTATTTATTTCCGTTATAGTTAGATTTTTTTTTAAGAATTAATGAGTAATGACTGACAGACAGACAAACAGACAGATAACTAGATAAGATTATAGGCAATAACGGCCTAGATTTAATTAGTGGTTGCGTAACTCTTAGTTGCAGATAACAAATTTGCTTTAATTAAATTATTTTATTTCATTCATAGTCAATCAATATGTAGTGTATTTGATCGATCTCTCTTAACTCATGTCAACTATTTTGAAAATTTTCAGTTATTTGGATTTCGGTAATTTTTTATTTTTGAGAATGTTTCCATTTAAATGCAATTTTTATAGTATTTTCGTGTAATTTGACTTCATATGTTTTAGAGTTGCATTTATTTTCTGATGTTTGATGTTGAATTTTAGATCATCTTTTTGCAATAGGGAAGTTTGCATAAGTTTAAGTAATCTTCGAGTTTGATTGCCAATTGTACATTGTGTAGTGATCGCTTGATGGGAATGGATCTTGGTGTTATTTTCATCTATTTTTATACCTTTCTGGATCATTGGTCCTTGCTTGTAGAACCATCTTGCGATCCAAGCATAATTTACAATTCATATATTACAATTTCCTATTTTTGTTAAGCAATTTTGTTACTATTTAGTTTTTTTTTATTTATTTTTACTTTTTAATATTTCTTTCTTATTTATGGGTTAAACAACATATCATGTACATAGCTTGGAAATTGCAATTTATGACTTTCATCCTCAATGTATTCTTTTTTTCAATTGAATTTATTAATTAAATTTCAGTATTTTACTAAAATTGTTACATCATCAATTATGGGTTCCATATTCTTGGCTTCTATAGTTGCATGGACCCAGCTTGGAAATTGTAACTTGGGATTTTCATCCTGAATATTTTCTTTTTAAAATTGAATTTACTTATTTTTGAATTGTTTGCCAATTATAAATTATGCTGCGATCGCTTGATGAGTCTGGAAGCGTGGTCTAATTGCCCAGAAAGGAATGAATGGATCTAGGGTTTATTTTCTACAATCTTTATTTTCAATTTTCAAAATTCCAAAATTTTAAATTAAAAAAATGTTTTGATAATTATTTAGTTTGTCCTTTTCCAATGTTTTTTTTTTTTTAAATCTTCTTTTTCCTTAAATCAAAAATCGTCCATTCACAATATTGTTTTTGTCCATAGAATTATCATCTATTTTTATACCTTTCTGGGTCATTGGTCCCTAAGCAAAACCCCAACTTTATTGCAATCAGTCTTTACATTTACACAATGTTATTGCATTAACTTCACTCAGAGGCTATAAGCATTTGGAACAAGTAGACAGTTGACCATATGGGGAAAACTGCAATCATGTTTTTTTCTTAAATTTACACTCCCATATGGTCTCCATTTTTCCAACTTTACTGTTTGTGGCATTCAATTTTTGTATTCAAAAGTATTTTTATTACAATATTATTATTTTATATTGTCCTTAATATTATTGATTGGTTATGCATCAACATTTTCCTGAACTTCTGTATGGTCATATAGTTATTTAATTTTGTTTGTTTTGACATGCAATCTAATGATTTTATTTAAAAAAGGATTTTTTTTAAAAATATGTTAATTCTAAATCAATATTTAAACGATTTTGGTCAGGAATGTCCATCAATGTTGAGACTTCGATGTCCATGAATGATGGATCGGCTATAACTTCCCCAGTTCCAGCGACAATGAGCTGAAAGATAATCTCTTCAATTGAACTTGAAATGTTTATTTCACTTGCACTTTTCAATTTACCTGCATACTACTTTTAACTAATTTGGCAAACTCATAGGCACGACATGCTTTCTTTGGATCAGCCTGCACGAAATCTGTACAATATTCCGCTACATGTGGTAGCTTATATTTCTTGGCCACATAATGCAAATGCCATGCACTATCAAAGGATAAATTCGAAATTTCATCGGTATAGATGCAGATGGAGATCAAGCATGGTTTTAAACGCATTTGGATGCACATCGTGTATAACAATTTGATTATTATTTTCTGGTAAGCTGCCATAGAACATAGCTTCGAATACAGGCAATGCCATGGCCAATATCAACCGGTGTGCGGAAATTAAGCATTGATTTGATGATGTTTCCATGAGTAATGTTATTCTTTTATACTTTTGAATATTATTGAAATGCCTATATATTTCTGTTTAAAATTGAATTTATTTATTTTCGAATTGTTTGCCAATTGTAAATTGTGTAGTGATCGCTTGATGGGTCTGGAAGCGTGGACTAATGGCCCAGAAAGGAATGGATCTTGGTGTTATTTTCATATATTTTTATACCTTTCTGGATCATTGGTCCTCGTTTGTAGAACCATCTTGCGATCCAAGCATAATTAACAGTTGGCAAACAATTCATATATTACAATTTTCTATTTTTGTTACGCAATTTAGTTATTTTAATTTTTTAATTGATTTTACGATTTAAAATTTGTTTCTGCCTTGATATTATATTATTTACGGGTTTCTCGTACAAACATATTATCTACAAAACTTTCAAATTTCTTTGTCGTTATTGCTGGAGCACGCGAACACTTATTATTTGGTTGGTCGATACACGTAGAACGTAATATATAATGGACACCAGGAGCATAGCCAATTTAGTGTCCATTCTTCAATTTTGTTTTTATAAAATAATAAAAATTAAGTTAAGGTCAAAAATATATTCTGTTAAATTTTTATCTGATGTGTAAATTCTTATATTCTTTGATTTCTTTTTTTATAAATTTTATTCATATAAAAAATAGAACATTAATAGTTTTCGAAAATATGTATCTATTAACATCACTCAGAGGCTATTGGGATTTGGCACAGTTTGTTATCTACACTCCCTCCTGGTCTCCCTTTTTCAAATTTATTATTTGAAGCATTCAATTTTAGTTTGGTATTTTTATGTCCTTATATTTAATTTTTTTAATCCTTTTCCTTTATATTAATTTAATATTATCCAATTTTTTTTTTTATTTAATTACTTATTATTGTTATTAATTTTTAAACGTATTACCTAATGAAAAAATTAGCAATATGAGTACATTCCCAGATCATCAAATTAAGTGTGTCATCTTCAGGACGTGCAACAAATCCAAAATGGATGGATGGTCTTTACGTCATGCCTTGCGTTCCTTTCTAAATAGTTGTCTCAGTCCACGTGCGATCGCTTGATGGGTCTGGAAGCGTGGACTAATGGACCTAGGGTTTATTTTCTACATTCTTTATTTTCAATTTTCCAAATTCCAAAATATTAAAATAACAACAATTTTTGAAAATTATTTAGTTTGTCCTTTTCCAATGTTTTTTTTTTTTAATCTTCCTTTTCCTTAAATCAAAAATCTTCCATTCACAATATTGTTTTTGTCCATAGTATTATCATCTATTTTTATACCTTTCTGGGTCATTGGTCCCTAAGCAAAACTCCAATTTTATTGCAATCAGTCTTAACATTTTCAAAAATGTTATTGCATTAACCTTACTCAGATGCTATAAACATTTGGAACAAGTAGACAGTTGAACATATGGAGAAAACTGTAATCATATTTTTTCCTTAAATTTACACTCCCATATGGTCTCCAATTTTCCTAATTTATTGTTTGTCGCATTCAATTTTTGTATTCAAAAGGATTTTTGAAATATATCCTTTTGTTTGTTGGTTTTTTTGTTTTTAATTTTGATTTATAATTTAATTTTTATAAATATATTTTTTATTTGCAAATAATTTCGTACATAACGTTAAACTAGTATATATTATATATATATATGTATCACTATATATTATTCTTTTTTTTTTTTTTCTTTTAATTTCAATCGGTTATAAAATTTATATAGATTTTTTTCTGAAATGATTTTTCTTTCGTATTTTCTTTTGTTTTAAAATCGTATTTTTCACATAGTTCCTTAACCCCACTTATTGAAATGTCACTATAAATTTTGCTTTTGAAAACTTCGATTAGTATTCGTATTTCTTGTCGTTATTGCTGGAGCACGCGAACACTTATTATTTGGTTGATGTATAAAAATCGATAGACGTAGAACGCCATGTATAATGGACACCAGTAGCACAGCCAATGTAGTGTCCATTCTTCAATTTTGTTTTTATAAAATAATAAAAATTAAGTTAAGGTCAAAAATATATTCTGTTAAATTTTTATCTGATGTGTAAATTCTTATATTCTTTGATTTCTTTTTTTATAAATATAATTATTATTTATAATTATTATTTTTTTTTTTTATTTAATTACTTATTATTGTTATTAATTTTTAAACGTATTTCCTATTGAAAAAATTAGCAATATGAGAGTAGTACATTACCAGATCATCAAATTAAGTGTGCCATCATCAGGACGTGCAACAAATCCAAAATGGATTGGATGGTCTTTACGCCATGCATTGCGTTTCTTTCTAAATAATTGTCTTAGTCCACGTGCGATCGCTAGTCATAAGTCATAAACTTAGTTATTTAATTTTGTTTGGTTTTTGTGTAAAAATATGTAAAATGTAAAAAATTTCTTGTTGTGGTTCAGTGTATTTTTATATATTTTTTGTAAATTTATTATTTTAGATACTTTTGATGCTCTTTAAATTGATTTATACAAAATATTAAACAAATTGAATAGAAATGATTGAATGGAGGAGTAAAATAAATTGTTCAGATTAATTATAATTGCATGAGAGTGAGAACCCCCGTCATTGCATTTGCCACTGGTAGTAACACGTCTTAGAACCTTTATTTGTAAAAATTGTACTTTCCTGATGTTGTTTGCTCCAGTGGTGCCATAAGTTTGGATGGTGCAGAGATATGTCGGGGCTACATTTGCCTAACAATGTTCTTTTTTTTTTGTCCTCTTCAATGTTTTCTTTTTAAATTTTACATTGTTTTTATTTATCTTTGAATTCTTTGCCAACTGTAAGTTGTGCTGTGATCGCTTGATGGGTCTGGAAGCGTGGACTAATGGAATGGATCTTGGTGATTTCTTCATCCATTTTTATACCTTTCTGGGTCATTGGTCCTTGCTTGTAGAACCATCTTGCGATCACAGCATAATTTACAGTTGGTAAAGAATTCACATTTTACTTAGCAGTGTATTTTAATTATTTGTATTTTAACTTATTTTTTTTATATTTATTACTGTAGAAACTTTTGATGCTCTTTAAATTGATTTATACAAATTATTAAACAAATTGAATAGTGACCCATAGTTTTATTTAGATCTAATGGGAAACCGTATGATTCCAATGCCTCATGAATGGCTTTCTTGGCTCTTTCTTTAATAAGCAAATATTGGGATTTTTCTTGTTGTGTTGTTTTCGGAAGAGACCGCAGCTATACCTTTCTGGGTCATTGGTCCTTGCTTGTTGAACCATCTTGCGATTCAAGCACAATTAACAATTGGCAAACAATTCACATACTACAATTTTCTATTTTTGTTATGCAATTTTACTATTTACTATTTAGTTTTTGGTTTATTTATTTTTACTTTTTAATTTATTACTTCAATTTAAAATTTATTATTATTATTGTTATTTTTCTTTTTGAGGTGGGAATCGAATCCTTTTTCACAATCTGCAGTGTATGATTTTATGGAAGGTTTTCGCACGAATGTCTATTAGTTGCACTTTTTTAACTTTCCTTAATCCTTTCATTCATGTGTTGATGTTATTAGAATCGACGGGATAACATATTCTTAAGGGGAGAGTAGATCGTGTTTGTGTTCTATGTTTGTTGAAATTTCTTGTGGTCTAAATTATTCAAGTGTTTTTTTTAGTTAAATTTTTTTGTATTTTTGTTACGTAATTTAGTTATTTGATATTACTAATTTATTCTTCTTTGATGTTATATTATAAATTTAATTGATATTTGGCACTCTCTCCTGGTCTCCCTTTTTCAAATTTTTTTCTTTGAAGCATTTAATTTTAGTTGGGTTACAATACGCATATACAATCGTATTTTTTTATTATTGGTTTTAGAAGATTGGTAAATGTATAATTCTGATTTGTTTGCAATGTTCAATTTTTTTATTTTTACTAATTAGAGAGATCTCGATTGTTTTTAAATTCTGCGTTTAGTTAATTTTTATGGTTTTTTTTTTAGTCTCCCCTTTTGTAATGTCTAAAACGAGTGAATCGAATTTGGTTTAGATAGATGAATTTGAATAGAGTGGAACTTATGATGATTGAATTGATATGTACTCCAATGAAGAATGGAACCTTTCTTTATTTCTTGAGATTGAAATAAATTTTTTTAAATTTACTATCTTTTTTGTAATTGCTGGCATATTTCGCAGTAAATTTATATGAGAGATTGATATATGTATGATCAACAAAATTATTTAAGTTTAGCAAATTTGTAATTATTAGGAGCGCAACTTTACATAAATTGTACAAACCAACATTTAATAGTTCTACCTCTTATGAATTCAGACATAATATTGTAAATGGGAGTTGGTGGTGGGTCATCTTTATCTATATTTATATGTTCAGAAAAGATTTCAATTCATTATGTTGTTTTGAATTTCTCTCTACCTTAGTGTTTAATTTTTATTTTTTATTTTTATAAGGGGGCTTTTGTTTATTTTTTCGTACCATTTTTTCTTTGAGGTTTCTTAGATATTGTATTTGACCATCATCCAAAAGTATGTTATGTTAACTGCGTATCTGACAATTTGATGTGGCTCTCAAGGTAAGTAAAAGTGATAAATTTTAAAAATCTGAATGGTAATAAAAATTATCGTTTTAATTTTTTATTTAGATCAATTGATTATGACTTGGATCAAGATCTATCAAACAAAATTAATAACTTCAACGATTTAAAGAGAAGATTGTTGAGAAGTATTGGACCAGCAAACTAATTTAAAGATGAAGATATCCTGACATTAAGTAACGAAGTTCCAGATGTTGATCAATTTGACATAAAATTAACTCCAATCGGTTTATTCACCACACTTGACTCCCTCCGATTGCCTATTGTTTCGGTTAATGGCTCATTCGCTTGTTTTTTGTTTAAAGACATCGACAAATATACATACATATGTAAATGGATGGATTTCAAGAAGACACAAATCATGGCTAATGGCAGACAATATTATTATCAACAAATGTAATTAATCATTTATACTATGTAGAGTGTATATGTCTCTGACCACACATGGCTATGAGTAGGGGCATAGCTAGCTGCTGAGCAAATAAATTTCCCCCACCGGGTCAGAGACGGATTTTAACTTATTAATTTTGTAATAAGCATTATTTTGTATTTTTTTTATGTTATTTTATAAATTAAGTTTAGTATTTTACATTTATTTGTCATACATAAATACATTATAAAGATTTGTTTTGAAAAGAAAATGCAGAGACCAACTTATGTGTAATAAAAAGAAATTAAGAATTTTATCTAAATAATTATTTATTTCTTTATTTAGAACTAATATTAAAATTTTATTTTATTACTTAATTAAACTTGCGAGCAAGATTCTATTTACATTATTTTTTAGTAGACAAAGAGTAATAATTTATTTAAGGGCTAATACAGAAAACAATGGTTGACTAAAACATAGCATTACAGGCTTAGATTGTATAGATTTGATTTTGTTGAGTTTCAGATTATTTGTCATCGGATTGAAAAGAGTGGAAAGGGGATTTGCGTTTGCAATTAGTTGAGTTGAGTTTTTGGGCATTCGAAAAGAAAATGATTGAGACTTGAGCTTTTTGTTTCAATTTAGTAACAATTATGGGTTGTAATTAGCATTGGAATAGTATTACTTGGTATTACCTTCACATATGTTATGTTATGCTTGATGTACTTGATAATGTCCAGCCTCCTAAATTCATCAGGTATGATTCAAAGGAATGTTTTGGCTGTAAGTTTGTTGTTGTTGACTTATTTTTAAGATTATTCTAATATAAAATGAAATGCATCAATTCACTTTATTTTCAGGATTGGTCCACAGTTTAAGAGTGAAAATCAGCGATGAGAAAATAAGTGAGATTAATAATTTTTTTATGTGCTTAGATGACCTGATACCTGGAAAATGGCCGTCTGGTCAAGATAGTACATACTAACACTGCTCAATTTTACACATTTTGTCCATGAGACAATAAGTAGTGTCTGGCAGCTCTGGGATCTTCGTCTATAAGGTATCTATCCAATACCCATCATTACTGGAAAGATTTTAAAACCCATAAAAGAAAGAAGATTAAAAATTTACACATATTTCAGAGAAAATTGCATCTTGCAATTCAACTGATTCAAAAGATAGAAACAAATCAATGCGAGGTCAGGTAAATATAGTGGGTGCGGTAAAACTTCCTAGCCGTTATTATCCAATTAGTTTTTAATTGTTCGCATAATGAAAAATAACGTCTCGTATAAGGTCTTCCTGCTAGTGAAAGCTACTAAGAATTGCTTGTACACACAATAATAATTTTAATTTAGCTGATGTTTTAGGATTTTTCTAGTGTTTTTTAGTGGTATTTTCTAACCATATATTGTTCATCATTTAGGAATTTTTTATGGGGCTTTCGACTTTGTTTTAGGGATAAATATTTTTCGGAGTTGGCAAGCCTGATACCTATATGTATATGGAAGAAGAAGACAGAAAATAGAATTAAGATTTATTTATTTTTTATTTTATTAGAACAAAGTAGGCTTTGATTTTGAAAAATGTTTTCCTTGTCACAACTTTCGTATTTTATTTCAGTTTATTAAAATAGCTCAAGGAGAGCACATCTAAAAAACGCAAAAAAAATAAAAAAATAAAATTTTGATAATCTCAATGGAAAGAAAACAAAGAAAACGGTAAGTAATCTACCATTATTTGCTAAGCAAGAACACCTTCAACTTAATTTTTGTCACGTGCAGTGGAACAATTAAAAAAAAAATATTTATTTTATTAAAAGCAAAAAGCAATTGAAAATTATAAATAATTTTATAAAGTGTAATTGTTGTGTGTTTTACCTGCAATTCTACTCTTTATCTGCTGTTGTCTATTGAGATTTTAAAAATAAAAAAATACTAATAAATTGATTTTCCTTTAATATTTTCAGGAAAAACAAAAGCAATCCTTTAACCAAGTGGTGTCCTCCTTTTAATTCGGGTAAGTGTATTTTGTTTCTCGCCACGGGCACCGGTAATTTGGTGTATAAACAAATAAAATAAAACAAATAAAGTTTACAGAATAATTCGTGAAGCTTTCTTCGTACTTTCGTCCGTCCATCGAACCAACTGAGTTTCCTAACGAAATTCCATCATTCCATGGCTTATAGTTTGTGAGGAAAGATATATTTCTGTCATAATTTTTTCAGCTAAGGGTTGCTTAGTTTCTTCTGGTCAAGGTTACCACCAATTGTTTTAAAAATAAATCACAAACATTGTTTCGATAAGTATGCTTTGATTACTGAATCTGTCATATTTTAGTTTATACAAAAAAAAAAAAAAGAAATCAGATGTTATAAAAACGAATTCTTTTTTTTGTTAAAATCAAGCAATATACAAATTGTGAAAATTTTCAATGACCATAAATATTTTTGTTATTGTCAATTATAATGGAAACATTAAAAATAAATTTTTTTTTTTATTATATTGTATTTTATTATTGAAAGCAAAGAATAATTAAATAATTAATTAATAATTTCAGAAATAATAAAAGCAAGTCAACAAACAACAAACAACAAGCAAAGGAAGTAGTACTTAATTACGCAACTTTACTTCATCCCATTGTCAATATTGCGGGTAAGTGTTTGCACTTCGATTTGGTCTATAATTGATTTATGTTGTGGACCTTTTCCTTTTTTATTTCAGGATAATCTCCAATTTAATAGAATCCTTTCGCGTTGCTTCCATTTTTTTTTTTTTTTTATTTCCGTTATAGTTAGATTTTTTTTTTAAAATTAATGAGTAATGACTGACAGACAGACAAACAGACAGATAACTAGATAAGAGATAAGAGAGATAATAAGGCAATAACGGCCTAGATTTAATTAGTGGTTGCGTAACTCTTAGTTGCAGATAACAAATTTGCTTTAATTAAATTATTTTATTTCATTCATAGTCAATCAATATGTAGTGTATTTGATCGATCTCTCTTAACTCATGTCAACTATTTTGAAAATTTTCAGTTATTTGGATTTCGGTAATTTTTTATTTTTGAGAATGTTTCCATTTAAATGCAATTTTTATAGTATTTTCGTGTAATTTGACTTCATATGTTTTAGAGTTGTATTTATTTTCTGATGTTTGATGTTGATGTTTAGATCATCTTTTTGCAATAGGGAAGTTTGCATAAGTTTAAGTAATCTTCGAGTTTGATTGCCAATTGTACATTGTGTAGTGATCGCTTGATGGGAATGGATCTTGGTGTTATTTTCATCTATTTTTATACCTTTCTGGATCATTGGTCCTTGCTTGTAGAACCATCTTGCGATCCAAGCATAATTTAAAATTCATATATTACAATTTCCTATTTTTGTTAAGCAATTTTGTTACTATTTAGTTTTTTTTTATTTATTTTTACTTTTCAATATTTCTTTCTTATTTATGGGTTTAACAACATATCATGTACATAGCTTGGAAATTGCAATTTATGACTTTTTTCCATTGAAGTTATTAATTAAATTTCAGTATTTTACTAAAATTGTTACATCATCAATTATGGGTTCCATATTCTTGGCTTCTATAGTTGCATGGACCCAGCTTGGAAATTGTAACTTGGGATTTTCATCCTGAATATTTTCTTTTTAAAATTGAATTTACTTATTTTTGAATTGTTTGCCAATTATAAATTATACTGCGATCGCTTGGTGAGTCTGGAAGCGTGGTCTAATTGCCCAGAAAGGAATGGATCTAGGGTTTATTTTATACATTCTTTATTTTCAATTTTCAAAATTCCAAAATTTTAAATTAAAATTTTTTTTTTTTAAATTATTTAGTTTGTCCTTTTCCAATATTTTTTTTTTTTAAATCTTCTTTTTCCTTAAATCAAAAATCGTCCATTCACAATATTGTTTTTGTCCATAGAGTTATCATCTATTTTTATACCTTTCTGGGTCATTGGTCCCTAAGCAAAACCCCAACTTTATTGCAATCAGTCTTTACATTTACACAATGTTATTGCATTAACTTCACTCAGAGGCTATAAACATTTGGAACAAGTAGACAGTTGACCATATGGGGAAAACTGCAATCATGTTTTTTTCTTAAATTTACACTCCCATATGGTCTCCAATTTTCCTAATTTATTGTTTGTCGCATTCAATTTTTGTATTCAAAAGTATTTTTATTATAATATTATTATTTTATATTGTCCTTAATATTATTGATTGGTTATGCATCAACATTTTCCTGAACTTCTGTATGGTCATATAGTTATTTAATTTTGTTTGTTTTGACATGCAATCTAATGATTTTATTTGAAAAAGGATTTTTTGTAAAAATATGTTAATTCTAAATCAATATTTAAACGATTTTGGTCAGGAATGTCCATCAATGTTGAGACTTCGATGTCCATGAATGATGGATCGGCTATAACTTCCCCAGTTCCAGCGACAATGAGCTGAAAGATAATCTCTTCAATTAAACTTGATATGTTTATTTCACTTGCACTTTTCAATTTACCTGCATACTACTTTTAACTAATTTGCAAACTCATAGGCACGACATGCTTTCTTTCGATCAGCCTGCACGAAATCTGTACAATATTCCGCTACATGTGGTAGCTTATATTTCTTGGCCACATAATGCAAATGCCATGCACTATCAAAGGATAAATTCGAAATTTCATCGGTATAGATGCAGATGGAGATCAAGCATGGTTTTAAACGCATTTGGATGCACATCGTGTATAACAATTTGATTATTATTTTCTGGTAAGCTGCCATAGAACATAGCTTCGAATACAGGCAATGCCATGGCCAATATCAACCGGTGTGCGGAAATTAAGCATTGATTTGATGATGTTTCCATGAGTAATGTTATTCTTTTATACTTTTGAATATTATTGAAATGCCTATATATTTCTGTTTAAAATTGAATTTATTTATTTTCGAATTGTTTGCCAATTGTAAATTGTGTAGTGATCGCTTGATGGGTCTGGAAGCGTGGACTAATGGCCCAGAAAGGAATGGATCTTGGTGTTATTTTCATATATTTTTATACCTTTCTGAATCATTGGTCCTCGCTTGTAGAACCATCTTGCGATCCAAGCATAAATAACAGTTGGCAAACAATTCATATATTACAATTTTCTATTTTTGTTACGCAATTTAGTTATTTTAATTTTTTAATTGATTTTACGATTTAAAATTTGTTTCTGCCTTGATATTATATTATTTACGGGTTTCTCGTACAAACATATTATCTACAAAACTTTCAAATTTCTTTGTCGTTATTGCTGGAGCACGCGAACACTTATTATTTGGTTGGTCGATACGCGTAGAACGTAATGTATAATGAACACCAGGAGCATAGCCAATTTAGTGTCCATTCTTCAATTTTGTTTTTATAAAATAATAAAAATTAAGTTAAGGTCAAAAATATATTCTGTTAAATTTTTATCTGATGTGTAAATTCTTATATTCTTTGATTTATTTTTTTATAAATTTTATTCATATAAAAAATAGAACATTAATAGTTTTCGAAAATATGTATCTATTAACATCACTCAGAGGCTATTGGGATTTGGCACAGTTTGTTATCTACACTCCCTCCTGGTCTCCCTTTTTCAAATTTATTATTTGAAGCATTCAATTTTAGTTTGGTATTTTTATGTCCTTATATTATTATATTATTATATTTTGTGCCTTCTTGTTTTGTTATTCTTGTATTAAATTTTTGTATTCATACGTCATTTATAATTTTTTTTTCATACAAAATTCAAAATTTTAATCCTTTTTTTTTATATTAATTTAATATTATCCAATTTTTTTTTTTTTTTATTTAATTACTTATTATTGTTATTAATTTTTAAACGTATTTCCTATTGAAAAAATTAGCAATATGAGAGTAGTACATTACCAGATCATCAAATTAAGTGTGCCATCATCAGGACGTGCAACAAATCCAAAATGGATTGGATGGTCTTTACGCCATGCATTGCGTTTCTTTCTAAATAATTGTCTTAGTCCACGTGCGATCGCTAGTCATAAGTCATAAACTTAGTTATTTAATTTTGTTTGGTTTTTGTGTAAAAATATGTAAAATGTAAAAAATTTCTTGTTGTGGTTCAGTGTATTTTTATATATTTTTTGTAAATTTATTATTTTAGATACTTTTGATGCTCTTTAAATTGATTTATACAAAATATTAAACAAATTGAATAGAAATGATTGAATGGAGGAGTAAAATAAATTGTTCAGATTAATTATAATTGCATGAGAGTGAGAACCCCCGTCATTGCATTTGCCACTGGTAGTAACACGTCTTAGAACCTTTATTTGTAAAAATTGTATTTTCCATTTTACATTGTTTTTATTTATCTTTGAATTCTTTGCCAACTGTAAGTTGTGCTGTGATCGCTTGATGGGTCTGGAAGCGTGGACTAATGGAATGGATCTTGGTGATTTCTTCATCCATTTTTATACCTTTCTGGGTCATTGGTCCTTGCTTGTAGAACCATCTTGCGATCACAGCATAATTTACAGTTGGTAAAGAATTCACATTTTACTTAGCAGTGTATTTTAATTATTTGTATTTTAACTTATTTTTTTTATATTTATTACTGTAGAAACTTTTGATGCTCTTTAAATTGATTTATACAAATTATTAAACAAATTGAATAGTGACCCATAGTTTTATTTAGATCTAATGGGAAACCGTATGATTCCAATGCCTCATGAATGGCTTTCTTGGCTCTTTCTTTAATAAGCAAATATTGGGATTTTTCTTGTTGTGTTGTTTTCGGAAGAGACCGCAGCTATACCTTTCTGGGTCATTGGTCCTTGCTTGTTGAACCATCTTGCGATTCAAGCACAATTAACAATTGGCAAACAATTCACATACTACAATTTTCTATTTTTGTTATGCAATTTTACTATTTACTATTTAGTTTTTGGTTTATTTATTTTTACTTTTTAATTTATTACTTCAATTTAAAATTTATTATTATTATTGTTATTTTTCTTTTTGAGGTGGGAATCGAATCCTTTTTCACAATCTGCAGTGTATGATTTTATGGAAGGTTTTCGCACGAATGTCTATTAGTTGCACTTTTTTAACTTTCCTTAATCCTTTCATTCATGTGTTGATGTTATTAGAATCGACGGGATAACATATTCTTAAGGGGAGAGTAGATCGTGTTTGTGTTCTATGTTTGTTGAAATTTCTTGTGGTCTAAATTATTCAAGTGTTTTTTTTAGTTAAATTTTTTTGTATTTTTGTTACGTAATTTAGTTATTTGATATTACTAATTTATTCTTCTTTGATGTTATATTATAAATTTAATTGATATTTGGCACTCTCTCCTGGTCTCCCTTTTTCAAATTTTTTTCTTTGAAGCATTTAATTTTAGTTGGGTTACAATACGCATATACAATCGTATTTTTTTATTATTGGTTTTAGAAGATTGGTAAATGTATAATTCTGATTTGTTTGCAATGTTCAATTTTTTTATTTTTACTAATTAGAGAGATCTCGATTGTTTTTAAATTCTGCGTTTAGTTAATTTTTATGGTTTTTTTTTTAGTCTCCCCTTTTGTAATGTCTAAAACGAGTGAATCGAATTTGGTTTAGATAGATGAATTTGAATAGAGTGGAACTTATGATGATTGAATTGATATGTACTCCAATGAAGAATGGAACCTTTCTTTATTTCTTGAGATTGAAATAAATTTTTTTAAATTTACTATCTTTTTTGTAATTGCTGGCATATTTCGCAGTAAATTTATATGAGAGATTGATATATGTATGATCAACAAAATTATTTAAGTTTAGCAAATTTGTAATTATTAGGAGCGCAACTTTACATAAATTGTACAAACCAACATTTAATAGTTCTACCTCTTATGAATTCAGACATAATATTGTAAATGGGAGTTGGTGGTGGGTCATCTTTATCTATATTTATATGTTCAGAAAAGATTTCAATTCATTATGTTGTTTTGAATTTCTCTCTACCTTAGTGTTTAATTTTTATTTTTTATTTTTATAAGGGGGCTTTTGTTTATTTTTTCGTACCATTATTTCTTTGAGGTTTCTTAGATATTGTATTTGACCATCATCCAAAAGTATGTTATGTTAACTGCGTATCTGACAATTTGATGTGGCTCAGATGAAAAATTTTGGCTCTCAAGGTAAGTAAAAGTGATAAATTTTAAAAATCTGAATGGTAATAAAAATTATCGTTTTAATTTTTTATTTAGATCAATTGATTATGACTTGGATCAAGATCTATCAAACAAAATTAATAACTTCAACGATTTAAAGAGAAGATTGTTGAGAAGTATTGGACCAGCAAACTAATTTAAAGATAAAGATATCCTGACATTAAGTAACGAAGTTCTAGATGTTGATCAATTTGACATAACATTAACTCCAATCGGTTTTTTCACCACACTTGACTCCCTCCGATTGCCAGTTGTTTCGGTTAATGGTAGAGTGTATATGTAGAGTGTATATGTCTCTGACCACACATGGCTATGAGTAGGGGCATAGCTAGCTGCTGAGCAAATAAATTTCCCCCACCGGGTCAGAGACGGATTTTAACTTATTAATTTTGTAATAAGCATTATTTTGTATTTTTTTTATGTTATTTTATAAATTAAGTTTAGTATTTTACATTTATTTGTCATACATAAATACATTATAAAGATTTGTTTTGAAAAGAAAATGCAGATACCAACTTATGTGTAATAAAAAGAAATAATGAATTTTGTCTAAATAATTATTTATTTCTTTATTTATAACTGATATTATAATTTTAAAATAGTAGATTTGATTTTTTGGGAAATTGCAATGTGAGTTTTAGATTTTGTGTTATCGAACTGGAAAGAGTTGAGAGGCGATTTGGGTTTCCGATTGGTTGGGTTTTTTTTAGGCATTCCAAAAGAAAATGTTCTTTTCAATGCAGGAACAAAAACGGATTTTAATTGGTGATACGTTACACAAGTGGCATTGGGATAGTATGATATGACCTTCGCAATTCTTTAGGATGCGATTGATTTGGAAGCATTAACTGCAGGCCAAATTCTCGTAGGTAGACTTCTAAACTCTCTTTGAGAGATCTTCAATGACAACATCTTAAGGCTGTCCATGGTGAATCGATATAAGCAAGTCATTGCCGTGCAGCAAAAGGTATGGCGTTGGTGGTCAATGGAATACTCGACTCTACTCTAACAATGCCAAAAATGGACTAACAATAATGCATTTGGTACACTGGTCCTTCTGGTGGATAAGAATGCCCCGCGAAATTAATGGTGCCTAAGAGTGAACCCTGGTCAGGACGAACTCGTTAGAGTAGTTACAGTGATGAGAAGGTCTGATGTATTGAAGTGCAGCATACATAAGATATACCCGCTAACTCTGGTGTCGAATGGGACATAAGTTGATTGAAAGGAGCTTCCAAAGCGGTGAGTATAATAGAGCTTTGTTTTCATTAATAGTTCTCTTGAATTTTATATATTTACTTATCTTTATCTATTATTATTGTTAATTGGCATTCAACTTTAGTTGTATCATATTTTGAAAATTTCTGGTCTCTGAAGTGGAGTTATTTTAGTATTTATCTTGTTCTCTCCTTAAGTTATCTTTAGCTTTTTTAAATTATCTACTGTTTAACTATAAGCATTGTACAAAATTGAAAGGAAAAATAAATAAAATTAATTGCAAACTGAAAGGCCCGTGAGTCAGTCGACTCTGTTTTGTGCCTGCATTTTTTGGACAGTCCAGGAGGAAGCGATGCATACTGTTTTGAGCATTGCAATGAGGGAAGCGACCAGGCAACTTACGGAATTGCCCAGTTTTTATTCATCATTGAAAGGAAAGTTTTGGCTGTAAGTTTGTCGATTCAGAAAGGTGTGACATATCCTTCCCTGAAGTGTCCTCTACTAAGAAAAATTCCTTAAATTGTTAAAATTATTTGCAATTTGCATACAAATTTTGTTTCGATTAAATTTGGATAAATGCAACTTGAAATTGCGAAATAATGCAGATTTAATTTGTTGTATGTTGTTGGGCAAGACAGAATCCGAATCAATCAAATGAATCAAGCAAACTATTTGACTAAATGTATCAGTTGAAAGATATTTTCTTAGGTCAAAACTGGTTGCATTTTAAAATGAAACAGAAACAGTTACGAAATATCAGTTACACATCATTTTAAAATTAATTAACATTTAAAAGCAGAAGGAATGTACAAAAATGCAAAATAATATAACAGAAAGGATGATATTTTTTACTGGCAAATCAAAAAGATATTAAAAAAAAAACATCATCATCACCAACATCTACATTACAATAATATGATGTACAATAATAAATCACAGCAATAAATTAGTTGGCTTTTAATTACGATTATTACTGTTAAAGATACATGCATGCAAGCAAGTATCTACAATATAAAGAATTTAATGAACAAATCCCAACAACACACATATAAAGGAACACAGATTTATGAATGAATGGTTAAATGAATGAATGTATAAATGATTGAGTGAATAAATGAATGTCTAAAGGATCACATATAAAGCGCATTCAACATAAATAATCGTGTCAAATACAAACAGATGTTTGTCGGTTTGTTGGTTTCTTGTTGAAAATACACAAATATACACTCATACTTCTTGATCTCAGTATTGTATAATGTTGGGAAGAACAAATCACGCGTGTTCTTCACTCATTTACACTATGATCATGATGATGATGATGTTGATAATGATATTGATTAAGTTCAAACTCATAAAGACAAAACATAAGATAAGATATTTTTGTTTTTATCTTACTTTCAACTTAATGAAAACAATGTGTGAACAACGAAATAATAAGCAGCAGAACTCGAAAAAACAAATAAATGTAACTCAAACATACACACACACACACACACACACACATACATACATATGTATATATGATTGTGTGAAAAGTCATTAAGAAATATTTGAAATTTTTTTAAATAAAATAAAATACCAGAAAAGTGTTGAAGTGCGACGACATGACAATAATGATGCTGATGCTGATGCTGATAATCATGATGAAGATAAAGATAAAGATGACAATGGGGATGGCGATGACGATGACGATATTTAGCGCCACAGCGTGCGACAAAAGATACCAGAGCCCTTAAAAGATATACCATAAATTCAGATACACAAACTAAATGACAAATAAATGAACAAATAGAGACACAGAGTAGGAAGGAGGTCAGTAAATACCATGAACTCAACACAAAAGGATTGGGATCGAGTATGTGAATGTGAGAAGAAAGTTGGTTGGTTGGTTTCTTGGTTTGTTGGCATTTTGTGGTTGCCTGCAATAAATGAATGAGTTTTTGATTTCGATTTCTTGTCCCAATCCCAAGCCCTATGCTAAGATGCTTAATCATTTTGAGAATACCAAACAGACACAACCCTTCGTTAGTATTATAATGTTGATGTTGGTGTCGGTGTCGGTGTCAGTTTTGGTGTTGTTTTTTTTTGTGTTTATTGTCGTTGACACTATGTTTTTTATGTCGTTGTCGTTGTCTCATTTTATGTCTTAATTGTTTTATTCATGTATCTACGAGATACAATCAGTAGCTACTGTATGAGACATAAGATAGTGTGCATGTCGTATCTTTATATCTCAAGTGGTGGCGCCTAATGTTACTCAAATGTATTCTAATTGTGTGTGTGTGTGTCTGGGGATCTAAATATGTCTGTAATAAGAAAATATTGGTCTGGCACTCATTAAAGTATCAGGAAACAGAAAGGAAAAGGAAAAGGAGGAAATAACAGGGATGCAAATTGTTCATAAATAATAATTGCATATAAGTTGTCACCAAGCTCATCATATCTTACTTATGGGTTTATTTGGGGATTCTTCTATAATAGTATATGGCTCTTGCTGCCAGTGGCGCCTTGGGCAAACAATAATTTCAAAACCCCCAAAACATTACCATTGTAAAAATATCAGCTCATTTGTAGTCGCTGATCTGCTTCTAAATTCTATTCGGGACTCCTCGGTTCTTTTGGTAATGATGGATTTGTTAGATTAAGTACACAATTATTTAATTGATAAGAAGTTTGTTTTTCACTCTTATTATACTCGTACTAGTTATAATTTCTCTGTCTTTACATTTTCACTTTTTTGTCTTATTCTTTCTTTTTTTATTGTACAGGGTGAGTCAAAAAGGACGGACGTTTTTCTAAAATTCATAAACTTGTTATGAATCATTGAAAAAAACTTTTATTTGAATTTTTAGAATCGTTAGGTGAAAGCATTTAAGAATGTCAAGTGTGGAAAACAACATCGGGCATGTGGTGACCCCCACCGGCGATGCAGCGCTGAAGCCGTCCCACGAAGTTTGCGTCTACTCTCTCGAGCATTTGCCGGTCGATTCTGGCAAACAGTCACTTTGGGGCTATGCAAAGGTCCTCCATGCAATTCTCTAGGATTTTCATTGGCCCAATAATGGCAGTTCTGCTGATGCCGTACAGGTGGAAATGAGCTTCATCACTCATGCACAGAAAAAGGTTCTCATGTTGATCTGAGAGTGCTTCCATCTCTCGCGCGAACGTCACTCGTTGTTCATAATCCCTTGGCTGCAACTCTTGAACAATTGCCAATTTGTGTAAAATACGCTTCACCGATGGATTACTCAAGCGAAGTTGAGCGGCGTGGTTTCGTGCAGAACTACCTGGGCTGCGCATGGAAGCTTGGCGGACCACCTCAACATTTTCTGGCGTTCGAGCCGTTCGTGGTTGGTTCCGATGAATGTTGAAGTGGCGTCGGAATTCGCGCTGAACAGCGCTGATCGACTCGTTATTTCGCACGAAACTCTCGTAAGCGTAATCGCGGTGTTCCAACATCCATAGGGCCATGGCGGTGACTGAAAAAAAATTCTATTACCGGACGAACATAACGGTACCAACCCCCCACCCGTCTCCCTTCGTGGGGAACTACTAGCCATTTCAAAAACGTCGGTCCTTTCTGACTCACACTGTAGTACTCGTATTTTGTATTTTGTAGTTATTTTCATAGTAAAATAAATGTTTTATTCTCCTTTGAGTTCTGTTTATTGCATTTTGTTAATTATTTGTTCATAAAACATAATAGATTGTTGTTGTTGATTGTTCAATCTTTGTCAATCCACTTCACATATTGAAAAACCTAGTGACCTAAGTAGTTTTGCACTTCTAACTAGTTAATTCATTCGCAATAGTCAGCGACGATCATCTGTTGTGGAGGAGCATTTCTAGATTGTTGTTTCTCCCCCTAACAAAATGATTGAGCTGCACAGTAGGCATTCAGTGGACCAGATGGATTAAAGAACTGATGTGGAGTTCTCGGCAAATATAAATTGACCATTATGCATGGTTTAGTAGGTCCATTTCGATAAAAATAAATGCTAAATGTTACACAAAGCTTGCTACAATACATCAGTCAAAACCACATTCAAATAGGTTAAGCCGTTTCTGAGATTATCGTGCAGAGGCAGGAAAAGGCTTACGATTTTATATATATATAGATTTATATAAATACTTATATTGTTGCAAATATGAATAAGTGTGCTTGCTGTACACTACATCTTGTTTGAGGAAGTAAATGGTACTGTGTTTATGAATTTGGAAAGTATTGACTCCTTAAGTTGCATAGCGGGTTTAAGGATTTGCCGAATGTGTCTGAGTCGGAGTCTGATAATTTTTGATAAAGAAGAACTTGGGAGGGAGGAATCAAGTTTAATGATACCATAATATAGGAGGTCAGTTTTGTAAAGGTTGATTGTTTTATAGTGTTGATTTGTGATGCCATCGAAATGTTTCTTAGTGTGATTGTGAATATCTTTAGAATTAAAATTTTTATCAAAAATTAGGGGTAGCGTTGAGGCATCTTTAGTTACTTTATCAGCTATTTCATTGCCTGTGATACAACAATGACCGGGTATCCATATAATTTTTATGCATGAGCAGTTTTTTAGGAGGAGTTGACTGATGGTGGCAGCATAATAGAGTAAGATGTGTTTCAAAGATTACTGATCGATTCAATTGCTGAAAAGGAGTTGGAGCATATTGCCTAGCCTCAATGAATTATTTTTAAACATGTTACTGAAAAAAACAAAATATAAAATATTAAGTAGAAGTGTAGATATAGGCATATATAATTTATACTATGGATTTGTTAGACCATGGTCTGGCCATACCCCTATGTATTTCCGTGTCTACACATAGTGGATATCTTGAGAACGAAGAGACAGATGAACTCGCCAGAAAAGAATATGCTTCCGTCCTCATTGGACCGGTAAAAAATCGAATCTCCAATAATGGCTGGATGACAAGTCACATCGTCATTGGGTAGATACGAGGAATGCTAGAGTAGCTTAAATCTTTATGCCAACTAGATCTCACACAGGAATTACTGGGACCGACATGGACACGTATTCGGAAAGTCTCAGGTTTTTTGATATGACATTGCAGATGCTGAGTAATGAAACACTTACATAACATGCGAATCAGTCGTAGCGATCTGAAGAAGAGGAGTCAACAGAGCACGTGCTATGTCACTGCGAGGGCCTAGTCTGGATCAGATTTCACCACCTTGGAAACCAGTACTTAGAACGAGTTTAAGTTGCAGGTTTGTCTCCGAAGAGGATCTTGGAATTCCTAATGAATACCAGAATCTCGGAGGAACTGTGATTACGGGGTTTGTCACAATACGGCTGCATTGATGAGGAGTACTGCTTACCGCCCTTCCCCTAATCTAATCCATGGGTTAAGCAAAGAAAATGAAAATAAATAGGGCGTACCCTAAGTACAAATATGTCATTAAAAAATATCCTGACAAGCATGTATGTAAATGGAACTCGCAAGGTAGTCGAAAGAGAGAACGATCCAGGTGAGGATACTTGAAAAGAAAGTTCATTTTACTACTAGAAAATCTTTCAATGAAATCGAAGTCATCATGATGGATTGTAGCCGATGGTAGCGATTTGTGTAAGAGAGAGAGAGATACACAGAGATCTATCTACTATCACTTTGTCGTAATAATGTTTGTAGCTAGTTTTTTTTTTGTTGTCTTTGTTACAATTGCTAGGTTTTTCTCCTTTTATCTTTAAATTTTAGTTTTCAATTTTTTACCATTTTACAACTTGTGTTCCCCGGTTGCGCTGTTCACTTTGAAATTTGAATATACCAAAAGAGACATACAGTACATGCCTCTATGGTCTTGACCACCAGTTGTGCACAGCAGGTAATTGCGCATCATGTGACATTCGCCTTGTATTTTCCTCATTCCTCTTCATCATTGTCATCATCATCTTTCGTTCGTTCGGTCGTTTTCTCTGTTTCCTTTATGAACTTTTTTCCACCTTTCATTTTTCCTTACAACCACTCCAACATCAATCTTTTCTTTTTACTACACATAAGATACCCAAAATGGTGGGTGGCTCTCATGGCTTAATAGTATAAACACTTTAGCCAACCAGAAAAGTGGAAAATCACAACAAATCAAAAATCAAATGAAATCAATTATCCACACAAACAACAACTAAAGAATTTTCATATCCTTATCCCACATCGTAATGATGTTGGTAATGACGATACGTAATGGAGATGATGATAATAATATCTGTCTGCTATGAGATTTAATAAAATTCAAAAGCATTTCCACACATGTCTGGAATGCTGTTGTTTTTTTTTCTTTTTTTTTTTTGTTTGGGGTTACTAAATCACATTGACCTTTTCCCCTATTGACTGTTAAGTTAAATATTAAATAAACTTAACTGGCTTTTCATGGTTGTCGGTATTTGGTGGGTATTTTTGCTTTTTTTTCTTGTCTTCTCTTGTCTATCTATAACTTGCTGGGGAGAAATACCAGTTTGAAACGGAAACAAAATACAATCATCCTTATGTTGTTGCACCCTCACAACCCTCAGAATTGAATTGAGTACGAGTAAGGACCCTTCTTTGCTACAGCCTCTTAATCTGTGTTAAGCCGAAACATATTTTAACCTTTTCGTGTGAATGAAGGACGGTTGGAAGGTTATTTTATTTCTTTTCCATTTGTGGATGAGCATGGATGAGTTTAGTACTCAAGAGAAAAGTAGAAGGAGAAGTACTCGACTCGAACTCAACCAGAAGGAATATGATTGCGTAGTAGTACCACTAGAACGTGATTTAATATTCGAAGAAAATAAAAGAAGATGTCGTTTATCTACAACAGATGAATTTGTTTACTGTGAACATCATCACAGGGAGAATTAATAGCAGAATAATGTTGATGATAATCAAGACCGGTGGGCGAAAACATTGACATAAACTTGAGCTTAAATTATAAGGGAGAGTACTGATCTGGATGATGGTGATGATGATAATGGAATAGCAGTAGTCGTACTCTGTTCTTTGTGCTCTCTTGTGTCCTATGACACAACAATGTTGCCGTTGAATTCATTGACAAATTATTGTGATTTTATTTGTGATATCCTTGGTGCATTGTCACCGTTGTAGTAGTAAGTAAGTAAAGTCATTTATGGACCCTTCAAATATTTCGTAGTGATATTTGTTTGTTTGTTTTTCTCATTTTCTTTTTGGTTAAATTGTTTTTCTTTTTATTGTGTGTCATAAATGTTTTTGCCCCCCTCCCGCTAAAATTAAATGAATTTTAACTGTTTGTGATGATTTTTCCCCCTTTTTTCATGTGACTAGAAAATTCAATTTGCAAATTTACGGTGTTCATGTTTTTCATTCATGATGAAAATGATGATGATGATGATGTGAAGCCTCATTGAGCAATGCCATTTAATGTCAATTCATTGACATTCATAATTATATATAATTTTCTCATTGCCCTCATCTCCCACTCGCACTTTCTATCTGTATCTGTATCTCTATCTCTTGCCCTCCCCATAAAGATACAATCATTATTATGTAATTAGAATCAAATTAACTGTAATAAAAAAACATACAAGTAATGATTATTTAAAATAATTTTAATTATTTTAGCTTGATTTCATTATCACTGACAAGGCGGACAACCATGTTTCGCTGCATTCTGAAATGTTGTCGCACAATTCATAGTAATGGTCAAAGCAATTTTTGATATAATAGACTATCGGTCGGCTCTTCTTTTACATTCGAAAACAAATCTATACACATAAGTTCATCTAAAGAAATAAACACATGAAATGTACGTCTTTTTACAATTTCCACCAGCTGATTGTCATTCAGTTCACTCAAATCCTGGTATTTCGACAATTTCTTCACATATCTCATTGCAATGTGCTTCGCGTGTTGCGCGTTTTACTAAGTGGAACTTCGATATAATTGTTCTGATTGCGTGAACAATATTTGCCACATCAAAATCGCCGCGATTTAGGCAAAAAAATTTCATCTAAATCACACTTTGCCATCGGTAAAATAACTCTACTTTGTCAAAATACACATCTACGCATTCATTTAAGAAAAAAACAAAATCACAATTATAGTTAACTAATGGCAAACTTTACCACCTGTCCAACTCTGACAAATTTCACCTACAGACAATATGTATGTTTGTATGTATATCATTGGACCAATGGCAAAAACCAATATATATTTTTTATTCTCTATTTTCTTTGCTGTCATCGTTGGATAGAATGTTTTTCTAAAAAGTTGGAGCCTCATTAATGTGTATATTTTTCGCGAAAGCCATACTTGATTCAACTTCGACATGAATGGCTTTTTGCCGTGTATTCGGCCATGTAGGCAATTTTTTCAAAGCGCTCTCCAGGCCGTACTGAAGCTTAGGTTTGACATATTTGTCAATTTGGTTCCGACCCACAATTTCGCCAATTTAAAGATACAAAATTTATGTCAACTTATTTTTAACGCTCGCAATATGTAATACACAAAAAGAAGAAAGTAAAATAATTAAATAAAAATTATCAACTTGACTGAGAGATTGTAGTAAAAAAAAGTAGTAGATTGCAGTAAATAGTAGTAGATTATTGTAAAAAATTCGGAAGTTTTGTGTGAACGCAGATGCGAATATATATTTTATGTCTAGATTTTTATGATAACCCGCAAATAGGTTCATCCGACTAACTTTTCACTCACTTCTATCAGCATTGTGGTACACTAAAAGACATTAGTGATCCTCGGTATTCGTCACCACCTATCCAGTTGCTTTGGAGATCTATGTACGTCTCAATGCTATATCAACGGGTTTATCTTCATCACAAGTTGTTTTGTCATCATTTCCGATAAGATAAGACATTGTCATCAAATTTTTATCCATTTATATTTTACAAGTCATTGACACTATTCGTTCTATCAGTACTACAGAACAGCAGCAGCGGAATGGTTTTTTGCATCGAATGGTGAGTGGGGACGAAAATTAGATCCACTACGACAACCTAAAGTGACGAAAATCATGGGGTAAAACGGACCATGCTTCAACTTTAACGGGCAAACTGAATATTCCTGTGAAGAACCTAATGCCGTGCATCTTGTGGGATCAACTCGAAGTGATTACCTATGAGCTAATTCAACTTAACGAAACCATCACTGGGATGTGCTACCATTACCAATTGATAAAATTGAGTCTAGCTTTGATGCTCAAATATCCACAACATGCCAAAAAGCATGACAAAGTGATCTTTCGGCAAGACAATGAAAGGGCAACATACTACAAAAGTCATCTAAAAAAGCTATGTCCTACATTGCTCCTTTCGAATATCAAATGTTCTGGATCATCTCAAAAGACAAGGAATTTCATCAACACAGAATCCGTATGCTGCCTGAAAGATGGGAATGGACATTACTCTCAATGAAACATAATGAATCATTTTTTCACAATAAATGCCCCATACATTATTTTTCCTATACACTTGTGGTAATATCCCATTATTGAATTATGTCCGTCATGTCATTTAATTATTAAAAAAAATTTATTTAAACAAAAAAAAAAAAAACAAAAATATTATCCATTATTATTAATAATAATATTATTATTTTTATAATTTACATTAGACTTTATTTATTTGTATATTTGTATTTTTATAATAATTTTTTTGAAAATTTATAATTCATTTATTTATTTATTATTGTATTATTATTTTTTGTTTTTGTTTTTTTTTTGATATCATAAATTTTTGTAATTAGCATTTCATTTCTTCTTCTTCTTAGCTCTCACAATTCGAGTAAATTCATAAAAGTTTTTTATTTGTAATTTTTCTTTAGTTTTTATTTTTTTTTCTACTAAAAAATTAAGCAAGCTTCACTAAATATCTTTTATTGTTATTTTTTAGCATTTTATTGAGATATTTAATTTAAGTTTTTATTATTTTTTATTTAATTGTGAATAACAAAACAATGACATTGTAAGTAGTAGTAGTGGTAGTAGTAAATTGTAGTAAGTACCCATAAATATAAAAAATGCTAACAACTAGAAAAAAGCGACAAAAGAAAATAAAGGAAAAAAATTATATTCATTTGATTTTTGACTAAGTTTTTTGTTTTTTTTTTTGTTTATTATTAATTATGCATAAATAAAGATATTTTTTTCGTCTTTAGTTTACACAATTAATCCTTACTACTTAATATGAAATCGATGTTCTTACTAGGATTGATTAAACATGAGATTTTATTTATTATTAGTTTTATTGTTATTGTTTTTCTTCAAAGTTTAAGTGAAATATTTCCTTCTATTATGTTTGTGTTTTTGTTATTATTATTATTAACATATTATTAATTGTATTTTGCTTGTAAGTATTTTTTACCTTTCACATGGGGATCATATGTGTCCAAGTTTTGGACTGATTTGATCTGAAGCCATAAATTGAATATTCTAATTACGACAATTAATCATGAGTGACAGTATTGAACTCTCTAACAGGCAAACAGGAATATTCATCAAATAAATCAAGGTCGAATTACTATGGCATGATGAGAGAGAGCTTTATCTAGTATAATAGTTATGTATACTTAGCATTAATGATATCATTGTGAGTCCAAACACAGAATATTTTTCATCGAAATTTAAGTTTCCAGTGATGTATTATAATACTAAAGTTTTATCGTGTGCAGATTGGTTTTTTACTGATATATTACACGGAGTCATCGTCGGATCATCTCTCTTTATTCTGTGTTATCATTTCAGTTTCTTAAGATATCATTGGCATTGGAATTTCGGGATACCCAATAACAAATTGTGTGTAATCTCGTGATAACCAATAAAAAGAGAACACTGTTTTTGTGAATTATCTGTCTAGTCTATATACAATAGAAATTTCATAGTCTTTGCTTCTGCTTCTGTTAAACCATAAACCATCACTCTAATTGTTTTATAGGCCATACCTCGCACATTAACACTAGTATAAACACTGTTCAATTTCAATTGTATGTAGTACTAGAGTCATGGATGAGAAATATACCATATATTATTTCATGAAAGGTATAAAATTTTCGGAGAAACCGAATATTTCTTCTTGTCTTTTGGTTTTTTTCTTCATAAATTTTATTTAACTTTTATTTATTTTAATTTAATTATTAATTAATAATTTTCTCTAAATATTTAAATTTATGTTTTATATTATTTTTAATTAATGAATTAATTAATAAATTCTCTTATTATATTTTGTTTTTTAATTACTTTATATTTAATTTCTTTTCTATGAAAAATTGTTACAAAAAAAAAAAAAAAAGAAAAAAAATCATTTTTGATTTCTTCAGTGTTTCTTTCTTTTTGGTTTTTTTTTTCTTCTTTTTTGTTTGTTTTCTTTTGTTTTGCTTTGTGCTTCTGTTCTTTTAAATTCATTTTTGTTGTTCTTGTTAATTAATTAATTCGACTAGAACGATATTTTTATGGTTTTTTTTTTTTATTTTATTAATTTATTTATTTTGTTAAATAAAAATTATATAATAGAATTGCATAAATTTTAACAGTTTTTTTTTTTTTTTTTGTGATTATTATAATTTTTTACTTTATTGTATTTTAAAATTTATACCTTATTATCTCCCATACTTTTTTTTGTGGTTTTTTGCAGATGCTCAACTCACTTGAATTGAAGTCTTAAGACTACGAAAAAAAAACAAAAACATTTATAATCTATAAAAAAAAAATATCATTTATTTATTAATTTATTTTAGGCATAATTTTAATATATTTTTATTTTACTTTTAAGTTTATAGAATTATTTTTTTGTTTATCATATATCATTATGTAATTAAATTTAAAGAATCATTTTTTATTATTTATTTTCGTACAATCAGATCTGATCTCTGACCTGATCTTCTAAATATGTAAGTATGCAGTACATATAGTGATGGAAACAAAATAATAGAAACATTATGCAGTTTTACATTTCAAAACCATGCTAGTATTGTGAATTTTGTAAGCAAATTTTATGCTTACATGCATCTCACTCAGAATGGGTCATGCGATATGAAAAGAGAATTGTTAAGAAATCTCAAAAATGAATGCAAAACATGGACAGAAATTGTACCATGCTATGGCATGCTCAACAAAAAAAAAAAAAAATATTTAACACTATTCATTTTGAAGCAACTAAGAGCAAGGAACCTCTGGAAAGTTTAATAAACTACCTATCGATTCGGCAATCAAAGAAAAATCCATTACTTTCATCTGAAGATTTAAGGGTAAATACACACTAGGCGAACACAAACGAACGCAAGCAGCCAAAGTGATGCTACCGAATCTGCTTGCTTGCTTGCTGTCCACATTACGAACGAACTGCGTGCCCTTTGTACCGCCAGCCACATTGATTGAACTCATGCGTTCACTCTTCTCCATTCCAGTTCGTTCGCCTAGTGTGTACTTACCCTAAGATGATTAGTCAAATGATTCATAGGTCATAAATGTACTGAAGTTTTTAAAAATCATAAAAATTATAATTAATTTCACAGAAGAATATTTGAATGTTTGCTAACAAAACAAGTTGTTTCTATTATTAATTCCATCATCCACATATACATATTGTATATATCATATGTATAATAATGATGTCTCGATCATTGAGACCTTTACTTATTATTTATTATAATTTAAGAAAAAAAAAAAAAAATTGAAGCTGTTAAGTTTTGAGAAGATTTTAAGAACTAAATGAACCTCAGAATATCCTCATCATATTTATTTACATAATTTAATTTTATATCGATAATTTGTTTTTATTTGTAATTAATTTATTGTACATACTTTAATTATAGTGTAAATATGTTTGCTTCTGTGTGAGTTTTGTTTTTGTTAAACAAGTTTTTTTTTTTGTTTTTTAAATAAATTTATTTAATTTTATTTAATTAAATTGCAAAAATTTTGGTGTTTGTGTTGTGTTTTGTTTGTTAAAATATTTTTTATTTTTATTTATCATTATTATGTAATTTTCTTTTGTTTTTTTTTTCTAAATTAAATAATTTCTTTTTCTTTTTAAATAATATCGCTTAAATTAAAAAAAAAAAAAAAAATAAAAATATAATAATGTGAAATACATTTTCCTCATAAATTAAATAAATTTTTATTTTGCTTTCTATGCATTTAGAATTGCTCACCGACGCTGCTGCTTCCTCCAGTGTTGCTGCCATTATTTAGACTCCGCCATAATTCCAGTTCCAATTCGAATTGGAAGGACCCAGCTTCTGCTCAGTTGGTGAACAGAAAGGGTCCTAGTGAACCTCAAACCATTGGTGGCTTGATGTCGACAAGAGCGCTGTGATGATCCACCAAGCCGGGACTGGGAGCTGAAGTGCCAACCAAATGGTGATGATGATGATGATGGGCGGCAGCGGCGGCAACATGATGCAGATGGGCATGAGCATGGGATTGTTGCTGTTGTTGTTGTTGGTGTTGCTGCTGTTGTTGCTGATGTTGTTGTTGTTGTTGCTGTTGTTGCTGATGCTGTTGCTGTTGTTGTTGTTGTTGCTGCTGCTGTTGCTGGTGTTGTTGCTGGTGCAATTGTTGTTGATGTTGTTGATGCAGCAAAGCAGGTGATCCGCCTGTCATATGATGAGGCGATGCCAAATGTAGACCAGCATTAAGGAGGCCAGTGGGCGTAGATGATTGGTGTGAATTTGGTGTACCCGGATGACTATTGCTGCCACCACCGCCGTTGCCTGATTGACCACCCCCACTTGATGAATTGAGGCCATTGGATTCACCAGATTGATTAGTGGCTTCTTCAGAGTCACTACAAGACTCAGATGAACCCTTCTTCATGCCGCCGCTACCGGTGCCGCCACCAGTGCCATTGTGTGTCTTGACATGCTTGGCCAGATGATCGCTTCGCATGAAACGTTTATTGCATACTGGACAAGCGAAGCGTTTTTCGCCAGTGTGGGTGCGAAGATGGCGCTGTAGTTCATCGGAGCGAGTGAAGCGTTTGCCACAGAATAGCCAGTTGCAGACAAAGGGACGCTCGCCGGTATGCCAGCGCAAATGGGCTTTTAGATGTGAAGTCTTGCCGTAGACTTTGCCGCAGCCAGGAATGTGGCAAGAATGAATGTTCTTCTTGCGCAAATGCACACCAGCAGGTCCCAGGCGTTCGACCTCCTGACAATTTGGACAATCACAGGTGGCACGACCGGCATAGCGACGCTGTGAACGTGGAGATGGCGTCGTAGGAGTCGATGCTTGTGGTGAGGCTGCTGTTGATGCAGCTGAGGGTGAGCTATGAGGCAACGAGAAGCCAGCCACCCCTTGACCAGGCAACATGCTTTTATATGTGTCCTGCAGTAAATGCTGACCAGAGCCAAGTAAATGTGCAGTATTCGAAAGCGAATGCGATAATGCTGATGAATAATCTGAACCAGCAGTGGCATAGTTCGCCATGGTTGAGTGCATACCAGCACCACCCATATCGAGCCAACTGCCGGCGGCACTATGCATATCCCACCATCCAGAATTTACACTGGCCGCCTCGGCAGCTTTGTGGGCCGATGCTGTTACAGCTGCCGCATTGAATGGCCAATCATATGGATGTCTTGAATATACGGAACCAAAGGTGGCACCTTCCACTTTGCCCAAAAGGCCTTGATGCATATGATGATTATCACCGACCATGCTGCCCGTCGGTGTGCTTGTATTCGGAAAATAAAGGTCACTGCCGTAGGCCGCTGATGGACTACTAACTGCTGCACAGGATGATGTTATCGGTCGACTGTAAGGATAAATGCTGAAATTACTCACAATTATCAAAGGTTATCGTAAGAGGCTAAGGCGCCAGTCCCCAAACAAAGAAAAAGGCTGCCTATAAATGATGATGTTGGCTTTAACACACTCACCTAGCTGTTATATTGACCATGGTATTGATGGTGCTCGAAGGCAATCCTCGTGATGATGCCGATGATGAAGCAGAAGCCGCTGTTGCACCCAAACTACCCAAACTGGCTGCCGAAGAACCCGGTGATGAAGCAGACGAAGCAGAAATAGCGCAAGGTGAATGTTGACCACCACTGACAACGCTGCTACCGCCACTGCCACTTCCAGTACCAGTACTATTTGCACCACCACCAGCTGATGGTGATGTGGGACTTTTCTTCCATGGATGGAAACCTTTGCCGACAGCAGCATCAGCCAATGGTGGTGGTGACTTACTGGACAATTTATTACATTGTGCTGCCAACATAGCTAATGGTGTGCCACGCAAACTGGGATGATCCTGCAAAGAAAACAAAACAAAAAAATAATATAACAAATTGAGTTTTAGTTCAGATTTTAGCGTGGGAACTTTATTAATTCTTTTAAATGAACTGAATGAACTTAACATAACTCAAAATTGGATTTACATTTCTTAATTAACTAAAGACACAATACTACAATATATTGTAGTATATACTCGTATATAGTAGTATAGCCAGGCTACTATTAGTGGTTTTTCTTCTTTTTCTTTTATTGTTTTCATCGAAAATAAATTTAAATACAAATTAGTTATGCTCAATTTTGTAGCTTCCTCAAGAGCTCCATCGTCATCGCCATCGCCATCATCGTTGTCGTTGTCTTTTGTGTGTATGTGACCACAGTTGCCACCACCACTACCACCACCATTGAGTGAGTTCAAACTAAAAGCGAGCGCCCCCAAAATTAATTCGCTACGTAAATCAAAATTGGTGATTTTATTTTTGTTTTTTGTATCTCATTTCTTCTTCTGTTAAGTCACCTTCATAACTCTTTATATTTGAATGGTATATAGAATTTGCTATCATATTTGTAATGGGTTATGTCTTTCAAGTAAATCTCAGTCAGTCACATACTAATGACAATGAAAATTGACTTAAGAATCATTCTGTCGACTGCCTTGGAGTTCCACAAAAATAAAATTAAAAAACTATCATTTGAATGAATAAGATTCGCGCAACACCTTCTTACCTTATAGATCTTCGAAAAGATATCTGAATAGTCTCTTAATAGGACATTCTAGAGCTATGAAGCATTTTCATTGTATGCAAATAAGTCTTAAGAGGACAAAGCAAAGTATTTACTATACCACTATGAAGGTCTAATGTGGAACAACAGAAATTAAAGACTTATATCCGAAGAATATCTTAGAACTACAAAAAATCACAACCAATCTCTCAGAGGAACTGTAATTATAGGCCAATGACGAGGTGAATAGCTTCCACAGTTTTCCAGGCAGAAATCTACACGGTCTGGCAGGCAGCAAGGTTAATTAACGTTTTGGGGGAGACCTCAAGGCACATATCGATTTATGTTGACAGCCAGGCCGCGATCAAGGCTCTGTTGGCCCACAGCTTCAAGAGAAAAATCATACGAATGTTAATCAAGCTCGGCAACACTCGATTAAGCTTATCTGGGTACCGGGTCACTCCGGTATTCAAGGTAATGAGATGGCGGACGAGTGTGCCAGAAAAGGCTAGGCATTGCCTGTGTCTTAATCAGTTGTCGATATTTATAGACCATTACAGGATATCCTCTCATGCCTGGAAGTGAAAACCAAAGATCTAGCAGGCAGGAAGTGGGCAAATGAATCTGGCTGTACGGTCGCTAGAATACTCTGGCCTTGCTATCAACCAAAGAGAACCTCTGAGTCACTACACCATCGGGCCGATGACCGACAGGATGTAGGTTCCACATCATGATTTCTGTCGAACCAGAGAGTATCCAACCCTGCTCTTCTTGATAGAAGAACCCAATTTCCCGTTCTTCGAGGAGTTGGGTAGTGTAGCTTAAGGACCTTTGGGAGAGCTGACTCTGTCCGTGGACTTTTAGAGAAAGAGGATGATCTGTGGGACCAACCTTGGACAGTAGTGTGTACCTTTCACCCCTCACAATTCCCATTCCCTTTCACGCTTTATCAGGCATCACAATGGGCCTGCAGGCTTCTGGTGAACTCGCGACGAATAGAGTGCGGCCTGCATAACCTAACCTTAGCTTCCACAGTTGCCAAATGTAATCAGGAAGAGTGTTCAAATACTTATGTAACTAAATTAAGTAACATTATATTGTTGATTCCAATTTGCTGTCTACTCAAAAACGCCAACAATATTTCCGACCGAAGAAATTCCCAAAGAATGTTTTTATTTCTATTCCTTTGATGATGATTTCGGTTTTGAGTTTTTTTCTTTTATTTTATTATTTATTTTAATTTTTTTCTTATATTATTTCTGTTCTTCTTTTACTTTTGGTTTTTGGGGTTTTGCGTTTTTGTTGTTGTGATTTTTGATTGTTTAATTTTGTTTTTTTTTTGATTTATACCAGAACGAAGTCATCGAAAACGTGCGAACATCATTTGAAAACTGAGAGAGGAAGTCATTAAAAGTCCTTTTTTTTAATTTTTCTACCTTCAACAGCGCCGCAAACAATGGCAAAAAAAAAAAGAAACTAATTTCCAATTCCGACACACACACACACACACACACACACACACACACACACACAGAGTCATTTACAAACACACAGATACAAATATTTAAAACGAATTGATTTCAAATTTCTCACTCCCTCAACTTTTTAGACCGATCGAAGAAGGTTGGTGTGTCGGTTAGTCGGCCAGGTCAACCAAACATCAGGAACCTCGATTGTGTACAGCAAGACTTTGAATTTTTGATTGCCGTCGTCGCCACTCATACTGTCTAACGGTTGGATGATCATAAATCCTGACACTTGTTTTTCATCACACAAGGTTAGGTTGGTCCTTTCATTTCATTTCATTTGATTTGCTTTGTTTTCTCATTTATTCTTTGTACTTTTCTTCCGATTTTGTGGCATTAATGATGATGGTGGCATCGACGGAGACGGTGGCGGCGTCGGTTTCAGCACCAATTTATTTCTATTCAAAAATCCAATATCCGATAATTGTTCTCTTAATAGTTTTTCTTTCTTTTTTTTTTTTTTTTGGTTTGGTTCCTTTGATGTGCTTGAGAAATCAAAATTTTTGCTCTAAGGTCAAGCCGCCTGATGATTGACGACGGTCAGACGGCATTAGAGAGGCACGAAAAGGTAAGACAAGAGATTCATAACGGTGAGAAAAAAATAACAACCAATTAGACCTCAGATTGGATTAGATTGGATTTATGTTTTTGTTTTTATTTTACTACATCCAAGTAGTTGCAAGTGAATTGTGTTGGGCAAAGAGCGAACGAACAAGAGAGTCTCATTGATCCTAATCCTCATCAAACACATTTCGTTTGGGGGATTTCGATTTGATTGTGAGTCAAAAGAATCAGAAGTTTCTAAGCAATTGAACAGATTTTAGATAGAGTAGTCTTCAGCATTGAATAATATACTTTTTTCAGCTAAGAAATTAAATCATCAGAACACATGTGAGGGAAGTCAGACAATAGAAATATGTGCAAGGATTTTGAACTCGTTTTACAACAAAATTTTCACCTATTTGAGTCTTTGGTTATTAGAAAGCATTGTTAAGATGATTTTGATTCTGTAAGATAGACTGTAAACCTATAAATAAACTTGAATTTTTAGCATCATATGTGTCTATGCTGATAATTTTGAGAACTCTTTCATTGAATTCAATGGTAATGCCAGGATTTTAAATTGAAATAGAAAATGTTGTAAATAAGAAAGGATAAAATAAACAATTATATACTTAGATATTGAGGCCTTACACAAGAAAACGATCGTTTTCCAGAACAGTTACTGGCAGGAGTACACACATATTTAGTTCGTATTCACTTCAACAAACTGACAGCACTGTACCGATCCTCATTTTTTATACAGCAGTGACGACGAAAATGGAGAATTTTTTTTTTTAAATTGTCTTTTAAGTCAGCGGAATAAACCTTGGCCTTTTCTTCGACTTCTGACGCGCTTAATAACGTCAAGTTGATAATAAAAATATATTTTTTTGTAAAATAATTTATAAGCATCCCGTCGTTTTTTTGAGTTCTTCTGCACTATGGCCCCAAAGTCGTTGTTTTTGGCATAAATTCAATAGATTCAAAAAATTATGATTTGGGGGAAAAATATTTAGTAGTATTGTTCATTGAAGCATTTCATATACGATGGTCTAGTTTCTTTTGTACGTTTTTGACCAAATCGGTGAAATCTCGATTTTTTCCAAACAACTTTGAGCATCATAAACTACTTGAAGTGTGGTTAACAAATGGTCAAAAAACATCTGCTATTTCAGATTTCTTATTTGAAACATGTGGAGATAAGTTGTCAAAACAGAAAATTCAGCTCGTGGCCTATAGTAAGTAAGTGTTATAAAAGATGAAATAGAATGGTAGAAAGATGTAAAACAGAGCCTCGATACCCAAATTGGATGTCATCAAAAATGATTATTGAAATAAGTGAAGAGGATCGGAAAATATACCGTAAAAATGTTTGACAACCAAAAATGACTTATGCTGATGGAGGTGATCGATTTAATAGGAAATGTGCAGCTGCGCTTTCAAAAAATCAAAACAGCTACACTCCATTGCTTATTCATGGAACTGCAGTGTCCGCAAAGAAAACCAAAATTAGCGATATTTCTTTTAGCGGAAGGCAAGAAAGAACATTTTAAATTTTTAAAAAATATAAACAAAGATGTGTTAAAAGTTTAGCCATGCTAAATGCAAAATATACAGCAATAATTTACTTAATTTGTATGTAAGATACTATACAATTTATAATGTAATACTCGTCATGAAATTTATATGGTTAGTGGATATGGGTCAGACATTTATAGTGTCTGAATTTCAAGTCGGGTTTGTATGGGACGTACCCCTTCAAGTGATCCAAGGGTTTTGAAATTGATAGGGTAGGTGGCTATAGGTTACATACTTATAGTGTCTAAATTTCAAGTCGATAATATAAAAAACGATAAAGTTTTTCTAACAAGAACATAAATTTGGATCTGTGGTTTGTACGGGGGCTACCACCCCTAGTGGTCCGATTCGGATGAATCCGACAAATGTGCAGCGCATGGTAAAAAGAAAACTATGTCCTAAATTTTAGCTCTCTAGCTTTAAATTTAGAATTTATGCCAAATAAATCGACTTTGGGACCATAGTGCAATGTATCAATTATTACCAAACAAGTAGTGTTTTTGAAATTACCGCTACCATTCTTTTGTTGCATCTTTTCACCTGTATTAGTAGCTTACGCTTTCGATTGTGTCAAAAATCTCTTTCATATTCTTGAATAAAGGACTGTTTTTTGGCTTTGTTTTCGAAATCATCAAAGTTATCTCGTGTTTCGCCAATCGCCAATTAAATGTATTAGTAATAGAAAAGTTCCAGTTTCAAACGAATACCTCTTGCTCCACAAATAATGACTCTCTTCTGTGGTGTGTCATTTTCGATGGAGACTAACGCTATAAAGCGGGTTTAAAGGGTTTGAAGGAGTTCCCAACGCTGAGTTGACGCTATGAAGAAATTGTACAACTCTTGGAGTAGAGAAAATCACGAACAAATCTCTTGGCTGCTATACACCTTGTCTAATGGTACCAACATTCAGTTTCATTCGCAATCTGTATACATAGGAATATGTCAATGTATGTAACATATCTATATTTTATACATGAAATGAACGAAAGTGATTTAGGAAAATTATTCTTATAGGTACAATGCGGCTAATCCGCCAATGAATACAATAAGTGTGGACTGTGACTTGCACCCTAAAGAAGGGAATAAAATAAATAAGAGTGAAGTTAGTTTGAAATATTTCTAATTGTACTAGTGTTTAATCTTATTCAATTTAACCGTGTAAATTTCAATTCTTAAACTCATAAAAACCCTTGAGTAGCAAAATACATGACTTATGCTAAAATATTGCATGTTTTAATTGAGAAAATTTTTGTTATGTGAGTTAAGACTAAGCCAATCCTTAGTAGTCTTTGAAACGAATATCATGCAAAACAGCAAACTAACCAAAAACGCTGATCAATTGATTGCCCTTTTTTGAAAAAGCTTGGTGCAAAGGTTCTTCTATCTTTTGTCCAACATAGTCGCTAACGATTTCAAACAAGTTCTTTAGATAAATTTGTTTTAAGTGTTTACTTGGAAATTTGATATCGGACAGTAAAGTCCAAATAAATAAATATTTATTTGTTTAAATAAGTTAATAATAAACTTGTATATTCAATAACCTTCAAAGGACTCTTAGAATTAAAACTTGATTATGTTAAGTTTGTTTCTTTTCTTCTTTATGATTTTTTAAGTCACGTGTAACTAAAGCTTTTATCTTGTTTATTACTTAGCTCTCTCTCTACTTGAGGATAATAAAAATAAAAAAAAAAAAAACAAAACAATATGGTACTAAATAATGCTAGGCCAACGAGACATGAACATAAATCAAACACGAACAAACTGTGAAAAATAATACAAAAAAAAGGGAAATAATAATAAAAAAGCAAAAAAAAAAACGTAACGAACGTAGAAAATATTTTTCTTATTTTTAAAGTTGCTTAACAACAAACAACCCCACCATCATCAACAACAACATTAGTGACAACTAAGTATGCTATAGTATGTTTATGTGTGTGTATATGTTATATAGAAAAAAAATATAACAAAAAAAAAAAAAATAAATAAAAAATGTACAATAATTTAAGTTTCGCGTTAAATGAATGTTGGCGCTTTATTGGCAGGCGTAACTCAGCTAGAGACTAGGCCAGGTTAGGCCAGAACAACTCAACTCAAGCCAAGCCAAGTCAAGTCAAACCTGGTCTGGTAGGGTCGATTCGGGTCGGGTCGGGTTGGTTTGGGTTGGGTAAGGTCTGGCTTGACTTGTCTCTGCTTGGCTAGGCCATGACAAATAGTCATATGATGGCAGTGTGAATGTAGTTTGGCCAAGAGTTTGTTAACAACACCAACACCAACGCCAGCACCAACAGCAACATTAATAAGTGAGTGGTGAGGCGACAATTTTAATAAATATTTAAACATATTCAGCGAAAAGTGTTTGCTTGCGTTATGCAATCATGCGACAAGGGACCTTAGACAATTAAGTGGAAAACTACATACAACAAAGAGGGGGCGGCATTGCCAGTCGACAATCGACGACAATCCAAAAAGCATTTTACATGCGTGTTTCACTTAAAGATTAAACACCCTTCATGCAAATATACATATGTATCTGGCACATACACATTCATTCATCAATACAAGAATAGAAATGGAAAAGTTTCATACTACATATATGACAACACTTTCATTTCATTAATCAATTTATAGTAATAGATAACTTTATATTATTTACTATAGCTAACAGTACCATTCACCGGGATCTATTGATTCCAATTAAATCAAACGATTTCAATAGATAGATTCATCTGAAGGCATTCAATATGAACCACAATGATCAATCCTGGCAAAGGATGGTGACATAAAATTGAAATTTTTCTGAAATTGTAACTAGCAACCTGTCCCAGCTTAGTAAGCGGGTAAGCGATTTGTCCAGTCTATATAACTTCATAGTATTTGACATTAACAGTTCCCTCACTTTACCTTCACTCTACAAAAGCCAAATAAGCCGAAAATTACCAAATAACGAAATATGCGAAAGAATATAAAGAAAAACTTGGCTACCTTTTCCTTATCTACAAACAAAAATTGTGAGAATGAGCTCTGCCGCAGAATTACATAATTTAAACTGAGTGTTAAGCATCATTCGATCTAAAATGAGTTCATGAGACTTGCTATACAACATACACTCATAGAAACTAGCTAATCAGCATGATTTTTCCGATATATAGTATTCATCAATCATCTTTAAATTTCAGCCAAATTACTCAAAACCTTCATTGATAATACACTAAAACCATCGTAATGAATGACTTCGTTCATTGGTGAAAACCATATGAAAATCCATTCGGCAGTTTTTGAGTTTATTGCGTTTTGACAGACAAATAGACATAGGGACGTGGGGATTTTGTTTAATATTATTATAGATTATTATTTAATTATTTATTTAACAACATTAAATTTTAACAAGTAAAAACTAACTGCTAGGGCCTTTGACTCGCGATTAATAACATATTTGGTCTAAATTTTTATGTTGAAATTCTTAAAGCAATAATACATTTTGTAGATAGTTAAGAATGATGGAGTTTTTAAGAGTTGGGATGGGGTTAGGGAGCCAAAGAGGGAAGCTCTAATGCTCCCAAAGATATGGCAGGAGTCCAAAGAATGGTCTACACTAAGTATTTCTTCACAGAAAGGGCATTGTGGGCGGTTTGATCCGCTGAGAAGATGTTGATGGGCATCCTATCCTGTGTGTGTCAGATGAAAGTTCCGCATGCCTGTCTTGATAAGTTTGTTTTATACAATACATAATAAATATTTATAGATATGCAGAAGTTTATCTGCTTTGTTACATAAGGTTGGTCAACATAACTAAGAGAAGTTACCATGTCCTTTAAACAGGCAATATTATATCATCTATAGTAAGTATTAGATGAGGTCCTAAATGTTCGAGTAAATAAATTTAACTTTCGGATAAATTCTCTCTTTATTCTCTTTGCTTACATTTTATATTTTTTATGCTTAAAAGGAAGCTTCAGAAAGCATTGATAAATTGCGACCAGAAGAGGCTACAATAAAATCCTGAAAATAATATAATAATAATAATTACTATTATTAATATTATTATTGAGAAAAAATTAGGAGTACTGCTGCCATGGATGAAAGCCATTAGTTAGTTATTTAAGATTTATCAAATTAGTAGACTTACAAATATTATGGATCAAGTTTATGATTTTAAGATTTGTATTGCCCAGGAGCTTCACCATGTTAATTTTTGCTTGAACTCAAAGGTTTTGTGTTGCATTGCATCCTGAGAGCAGGTGTTCAACAGTTGCAACGTCATTGCAGAGAGGGCATGCATCATTGTTGCGGCCGAACATTAGGTGTGTTTTATCTACTTCTCCAACATGATACTAATTAAGGGTATTTTTACACAAAACTGGAAGCTCGCATACCTAAGCCAAACAAATTAAGCCATCAAGACTCAAGTTACAGACCAATTTCACTTTTGTCATATCTCGGTAAGGTGCTTGAATGAATCGTCTTAAACGCATTTTGTGCTTCACTTCACGTAAAAGTCTCTTGAGCCCATATCGGCTTCAGGAAAGCCCTCCTGTTTCTTGTGCATTTTGACATAATTTTTATTAAGAAATGAGATTTGAGAATATTATTGCATTAAACTATTATACTAAGTACTAACAAGAAACGGTGGGTAAAGAATACTAAAATTTTAGAATTGATAGCATTGAGATTACTGAGAGACACAAATCAATAAATGAACCTCGGTTATGTCACTCGATCTAAGCAAGAGAATATTTAATATATTTGTTGAAAAAATTCATTGCCAAATAATTTTAAATTTAATTTGGTTTACAGTAACCTAGTACTACTCACTACCAAAACAAATTAAATTAATAGTTCAAACGCGTCTTTATAGTATACAAAAGTAGTTATACAGTTACTCACTGGCTAACTGATTGATTGATTGACTGAGTGAATGATTGATTGACTGACAAGCGTGCTACTCCATTGAAATCTTATTACTAGATGATGATGATGATCATGATTACAAGCACAGAAGCTGCTGACTATTCACTTCACTTGGCCAAGCACCACCATCCCACCAATTGTTGTTCCATCGTCCGTCCGTCCATCTGTCGTGTTTATTTCATTTCATTCCTGGCTAGCAAATTGTCGTCAATTTAGTGGTTGTTGGGATGTTGTTGCCACCATCACAGACTCTCTGATTTTTCCTGTTTTTTTTGTACTTCATTCACGTTTCAATTGCTTGGAAAATTCATTTGAAATTCTTTTACATTTTTCCAAAGAAGCAAATAAAACGATTTTCAACAAAACAAAAAAAAAATTGAGTTGAGTTGAGTTGAGTTGGATTTTATAAAGTCAAGTAAAGAAGTGAAGTGAAGTGAAGTAAAGTAAAGGTAGGATCAATTCAGTTCAGTAGTTTATTGCTTTGCGGAAGCTGCTATTTCTTCGCTAATAATTGTAGTGCCACTGTCTGACCACAAACACTGAATTATAAAAGAAAATAAACTACAATTTGGTGTTCAACTGCAGTTGAATTCATTGCAGTTCAGTTCAGTTCGGATCGGAACGGATCACTTCACTTTAGTTCAGATCAGTTCAGTTCAGCTGAGTTGAAATAAGTTTAGCACACTTCATTCAATTCATTTATTTTCAATGCCTTCAACTTCAACTGAGTTTTGTGTGTTCGACTTGACTTGGTTTCATTTCATTTTATCTTATTTAATTTGATTTGGGGTTTGAAATCGCGAATTGCCTTACATTTAATGTTGTTGGCCTCAGTTTATCTGTTGGCCCCTCATTTTTTTGTTCATTTGAACGAGAGTACGAGTTTCGCCGGGTTGTTCTGCATTTCAATGATGAATTCTTTACTTACTTGCTAATTTTATTTGTTATGCGTGGCCACACGCCTGCGCAATCATTACAAAAAGAAATTATCACAACCAAAAAAACCCTATCTTATCATCATTGGTGTTGTTGTTGTTGTTGTTGTTGTAATAATGGTGATATGTGTAGTGTATAACTATACCAATAGTTTCGGAACTGACTTTATACATAAGTAAGTGCTTCTCAATATACTAAGTTGTATTGAGTTTTGGCCCAAACTCATTGAAACTTGGAATTGCCACAAAGAATAAAATAAAACTAAGGTAAATTAATCTTAGTCGTCTCCTTCTTCTTTGTGTTTAATTTATCTTTGCTTCTTTAACATAACTTCTTCTTCTTCTTCTTCTATGGTTGTTTTTGGTTTCTTTTTCTTGAAATATGCATGCTCAACAGGGTAACAGGGTAACAACAAAACAAAATTTAATTGGAGCAATTTTGACGTCGACCTGCGTCGTGCAACTGCACGTATGAGTAATGTTCTTAGTATCTATATATCTATGTCTGTCTATCTGCATAGGTATATATGTATGTTCATTTATTGCGTGGCATGAAAATTATACCAAAACTCAGTCATTCACTTAGTTAGTTGGTTAGTTAGTTCGACTTGGTTTGGTGGTTTGGTTTTCTTGATTGTTTTGTTAATCAAAAGACTAGAGACAGAGAGAGAGAGAGAGAGTCTTGAAGACTTTAAATGAAATTAAGTTGAATGAGTCTAAAATGAAATGCAACTTGATTTGATTAATCAATCAATTGTCTTAGTTGTTACATTATCATCGTCATGCATACACGAAGTTCAGAGTAACAATTGAACGTTACAGTTCATCGTTACAGTTTAGTTTATCGTTACAAAACATTGCTCTTGTATTGTTAACAAACTATGCAAAATTGCAAATAGGATTGGAAGATTTCCTTTTTAAGGATTCTGTACCGAACCTATTACTAAGCCTACGATGTCCGTCTGTCCGTCCATCCGTCTGTCAATGAGTTCAATCTCATGAACCGTAATAGGTAGACAGTTAAAAGTTTCAACAGAGTGTGTATAATAAAACAAAATTAAAATATTAAAAGGGTCCCCATATAAGAAACGTGTGCTCCACAATATGCAATGCTTACAGTTTTCACAGCAATTCTAACAAAAACTGTATTACCGACATATGTGGGTCGATCAATAAATCCTTAGAAAAAGATAAAAAAAAAGAATTTTGTTTCTAAAATTTTATTTTTATTTTTCAAGAAAACAAAATCTGTTTCTAGCTCTATACACTTTTCTAATCTTTTTTCCAAATTTTTTAAACAGTCCAAGAAGTAGGATTTCGGAAGTTCCTCAAAAAAGCCGTTTGTTTCATTGATGACCTCCTCGTTAGACCTGAAACGTCGCCCACCGAGTCATTTTTTTAAAGCCAAATCTGGCGAATACTGTGAATGTTGTATTAATTCGAATTTTAACTCCTTCATTTTGGCTATCGAAACTGCGCATGTGTGCACACGTGCAATGTCCTGATGAGAGAATCTTTTTTCTATTTCAAATGAGGACGTTTTGATGTCTTCGCCCAACCAGTGTAATAAGGTATCATAATATCCTCTAGTTATTGTTTTCCCTTTTCCCAAGCATTTATCGGCGCAGAAACTAATCAGGATTGCGACAGAACGGTGACAAAACAGCTTTAGAGTCAACCACACGATTGCGTTTATACTCTACTGAAAGCAAATGCGGCACCCATCTTGCCGAGCCTTTTTTCATACCCAATTTTTCGTGAAAAACCACTGTGCCATACAAAATACCTGTGACCTCAACAATGTCGCACACTCTTATTCTTCGACCACTTAAAACTATATCGTGGATTTTTTCAATCATTTCTAGGGTGGCTATTCACTTGCTAAGACTTCAACAGATGATAAGTGATGGACTAAACTTAAAAAAAAGAAAAATCTATGGGAGTTTCTAAAGACTTTTTGATTGACCCACGTATATTTCTGACAAACTGCTTCCCAGTTGGATATAAAACGTTTCTTACGGGTTTAAGCAGCATTATGTTCACAAGATTGTTAATGTGCATCGAAACGAGCATCACGATGCGCTTGAGTATTGAGTACGGAAACCTTCATGTGCGAATCGGACTCACACTTGACTGTATGTTTTTTTATTCTACAATACTATAATAAATAGTATATTCTTTTAACTAGAACTCGACAAGAATTTAACTCACTTATGGATTCACTGCATATAGATCATGTAGTACTATGTCTTTCTAACAAATTCTGACATTTTTTCTTTAATTCATAGAAAAAGAAAGTTAGGTTTCATTTTTATTTTTTTGGTTATTAAATTTGTTTCTAATTCCAATTCTTTGTGTTTACTATAATTTTTGATACACTTCACTGATGCTTTTGTTATAAAATTCAAGTGGCGCCATGTTGATGTCGGTCTATTGTTGAATGTCTTAGACAATGTCTTGAACTAATTTCCAGCGGTTATTAGAAACGCCTACGATTATAGATGGACTGGCAGACAGACAGACCCTTACATAAATGTTTATATGAATTATTTAACCAAATCGGTTGTTTGATATAAAATGAATTGCCCTAAGGGGCAACCTGACTATTCTATTGTACAATACTTATACTTATGTATGTTAACACACCTACTAATAAATGAAATGAATCTTCTGCCACTGGCGTGAATTGAATGCTTGTGAATTCTATTAAAGAGATCACTATGCACACTTTGTGCCCTAACTAAGCCAAAAGGTCTGCTAATATAACTAACAATAAATCTCTTGATCTTTACAAGTATTCCGACCGTTTCTATAGATGGAGGGAGGGAGGCACGTTCGTGCACATCAAAGAACAAAAACTCACTTAGTTATTCACTCACCTACTACTACTACTACTACTCACTTATTTGACCAGTTTTTTCAATATCATCGTGTTGTGTGCCCAACTCTCATTAAAAGTCTTTCAAAGGGAAGCGCTCCATAGTAGTACAAAACAAAAAAAAAAAAAATCCATTGTCATTTCATGTTGTTTCTTTGCTGGCACCTTAACACTTGATCTTGTTGCTTACTGTGCCAGTGTGCCTGTGTCTGAATGCGAGTGTCTGAGTGTAAATCATTAGCAATGGCACCTGCTGTGAAAATTATGACACCGACGCCTTCGGAAAGATCCGTCACAGTTGCCCATTCTCATTCTATTGCTGCTGCTTCTGCTTCTGCTACTTCTGATGTTGCACTGAGTTTTCTTGTTTTTTTTTTTTTTTTTTAACTTGTTGCAATGTTACCGACAACTTTTATCTCTTTGCTAGTTAAAGGGTGTGATGAACAAACGGACATAATGAAAGACACTATGGTAAAAGTTATTTTTTCACAACAATAACGATACATACATACTTCACTATAATCTGGATAATCCAGACAATTAAAAACCAAGAAGTGTTCGATTAAGATACAAAAAAAAACTATAAGTTCCCGGAAGCAAAATCCTATAGTTCGATATATTTACATGGAAATATATATACTGTTTACTTCCATCTTATCACCAGTAAATTCAATGTGACTTATCAATTGCATTTTCACTATGTTCATACATCGGTTCGGGGGATATTTTAACAAGTGCATCAACTAATGGGTGGACCATCTTTTGATCCGATTTCGGTTTGGTCATTAAATGAACAATAGCTAATTTTTTCCAACGAATTTTTCTTTAAGTGATAAAATGATCCTTTCGATTAAGTATGAAATTGAAAACGGCTGACCTTCCATAACGTTTACGCTTCGCTGAGTGGACTTTGAATGAGTTCAACGATGACCCAGATTTTGCAAGAAAAATCATCATCATCGATCACGGTGGCTATGTTAAGAAACAAAAATGTAGAATTTGGGGAACGGAAATCCAGAATACAATGCATCCAGCTCTAGTCACGGCCAATATTTGAATGGAATCATTTTTCATACTTAATCAAATCAATTATTCTATTCAAAAAAGTGAATTTTGTTGAAATAAAGTGAATTTTCGTTCATTTAATCATCAAATCAAAATCGGACCAAAAGATGGCCCACCCTTTATTTGAATTAAGTGACTAGAACGTAAGATGCAGATCATTAGCAAAATACTAATCTTTGATATAAAAAATATTTCAAATGCAACAAAAGATAAACCACAACTTTCACTATAATACTTATTAGTGAAAAAAGAAATTTCCAGAATTTAAGGTACATAAAAAAGCATGACATCTGGATTCCAGAGTTGACAATAGATTGTAATGTACTATATAATTATCTCATTCGCACATTGTAGCAAAGATTTTTGACATTTTAAGTTTACTATTTCTGATGAGTGACCATTTTAATTTTAATTGGTTTTATTTAATGCCAACAAATTATCAAGGAAACTGAGCACCCGAGGTTTTTTATTTATTCATCATTTCACCGATTTTTAATTGTGACAAAATAAAAAGAAGCTTCAAATGCTTGGTGACTTAATTAGACTTAATATGAAACCAAATTAAAATAAACTAAGCGAAGAGAAACCAACTTCATTAAGAGAAAATAATTAGAGAAGACTAAAGAAAATTTGTGAAAAATTCTTAGGCGAATGGGTGGTGGGAAGCCATTGTTACACTACTGGATGATTTTCGTAGTGTGGATCAGATTTTCTCATTAAAGAAAAGTTAATTACCAAATTAAGTTTGAAGTAAAGGCAAAGTGCTTGCTATGAGAGTGAAACCATTAAATAAGTAACTTAAGTAAGTGACTTTGAACTTTGGGCCAGGCCAGGCCAGGCTAGGCAACCCACCCTTTGATACTAGTCGTCTCTTTGCAATGGGGTTGCTGTCACTAGAATGTCTATGATGGGTAAGTGTGTAAAGTGTAAAGCGCATCCAATGACAAAATGCCATGTTGCCATGTGGCCATGTGGCATTAATGAGTGGTCGGTCGGTCAGGTCAGTTAATCATGTTATTCGATTACATTCATTTTACGCAGGTCCCAGGTCACACATTTCAATTTAACTCAATAGAACTTGGAACTGGAATTATTCACTCTGACCGAATGTTGTGCCCTTTATGTAATAATAAACCGTTATTAACTACGTCATCATCACTAAATATCAATGGATATGGACAGAAATCAATGATTCGAATACAAAGATGATAAAGGAGAAAATCAAGATGGGCAAAGTACCAAAAAAAAAAAAAAACAACAGTAAGTAAAATATAAGTGACTTAAGTAAAATAAGTTAAACGGAGAGAAAGGAGAGCATGAGTGAGTGAGTTGATTAAATTCATCATATTTTTATACCTTGGCTTGTTGTTTGCAACAAACAAAGTGGAAATTCCATGAGGAATCTAGCAATAATCGTTTGTCCGATTCCTTCGATTACTGGATAAGGTAGCCCACACATAAAATTCACTTAAAAATCATGGGGATTTCTCAAAACTAATGAGTGAAAGGTATATAAATTTCGGTGCACCGAAGATATACAAGGTTTTATCTTGTCCATGTATCGCGTCATCTCAGGCTACTTGTCAGAGACTTTATTCTACTGCATCATCATCTTCTTCTATCTTAATGTGCTTCATTAATTTTGTTAGTGGAAAAAAAAAAAATACAAAACAAAAACAATTATGAAGGATGAGTTAGTAGCATCAGCACCAGCGCAGCATCAGCAAACCTGAAAGCGCAGGCGTTTGTTCCTTGTTGGGGCTTCCAGAAATCTTTCTGGTCGCGTAATTATCTGCAGAGTCTTTTGGAAAAGAAATTATGGCCAACAACATGGAAGAGCAGAACAGAATTAAATTTTTTTTAATGATTTTTCTCTTTAGTTTTTTGTTATAAGCGAAAACTTTATTAATTTCTTCCTTTTCATTTAATATTCTGCGGTCATCATCAACAACAACAACAACAACAGCATCATCATCATGTTCATCAACTTTTTGATTTTGATTTTTAGTTCTTCGTTGTTAATGAGTTTTCATGTAGTATGTACTGTAGTATGTTCGTATGACTTACTTATGAAAGCACCATCACATTCAGAAGCAATTCATAAAGAGGAGGAAGTCTTCTTTATACAATACAATATGCTATGAGTGACGATGATAGTGATGACGATGACAATATGATAAGGCCTTAAAAGTCTATTATTTATTTACCATACCATTTCATTTCATTCGTCTATGTTCGTCCTTGCTTTACACTTTTCAATTTTTTAATAAACTTTAAAAAAAAATATCTAAAATTGAAAATTGAATTGGTAGCTTAGTTGGTTGGTTGGATTTTCATGAGAGGCAAAAGCGGTAATAAATTAACTTGGTTCTACATAAAAAAATGAAATGAGATGAAGTCCAATATTTTTGTGCTGCAGAAAGTTGACCAAGAATGAATGAAGTTGAAAACAAAAAAGGAAGACACATTTATCAATCTTTTGCTTAGTGTGTTCAGTAGTAGTTTCCCACGCTTCCACTTTTAATTTCTCCATAAAATGAAATCAAGTGAAGGATGTGGATGGGGATGAAGGTAGACCAGGCACCAGGCAGCCAGAAAAGGTTAACTAACTAACCAAGCAACCAAACCAACCGACCGACAAAGTTAAGAATCATAGGCCATTAGTTTACACTTTACATGTTAGTGGTAATAAAGAAGGAAGGGAAAAAGCAAAAAAAAAAAAAAACATAAGCAAGGAGAAGAGTTGAGTTGTGTTGAGTTGAGTAGAGTAGAATAGAATAGAGAAGCCACCAAAAAACAAAAATGCTGAATTGACTTGACTTTACTTTAATTTTACTGAACTTGTTCACTGTGGCCACAATCCTGCATTCAGAGTAGCATAACAATTCCATCTCCATCTCCAGCATCCTGAGCTAAGCTAATCACACTTGACCAGGTTGCTAAGCAAGATTTTTGCTTAGTCCAAGTATGGTAAAGCAAACAACGCCTGAGGTGCTTAACTTAGTTCATGGTTTCATTGTCTGTCTGTTTGCTGGTCTGTTTCCCATTTTGTCTGTCCCGACTGTTAGTCTGATGATGGCAACCAATGTGCCACTGCCAGTTGCCAGTTACCAATTGCCATTGATGCCTGGTACCAGCAACCAAAACACAGACTCCAGATGAAATGAATTAAAGGAATAAACGAATAATTTTTTTTTATTTAACTTTACCTTTGCCTGTCTGCCTTTTTTCCTTTTTTCCATAAGAAAATTGAACTTTTGTTGGATTTTTTATTTCATTTTTTTTGTAGCTTAGCTCAGTTTTGGCTTTTGGCCAAAAACACTTCACTTTAACCAACTTAAATGTGCAAACACACAAGCAATTTTTAATTGCCAATGAAATTTTTCAAAACATGGGATTTCTCAAATTGCCTCCACCACCATTTTTTCTTTACTTTACTTTTCTTTCATTCTCTATGGGCAAAAAATTTTGAAAAATGTTTAACCAAGAAAAATAAAATAAAATAATCAATGCCATACAGTAGCCATGGCACTAACACACTCACATACACACAGCATACACACGCATTATTTTATTGTAAATTTTTTTCATATACATTTTGGTGCCTAAAAATAATTAATTTATTTAAATCAAAAGAATTTAGGACACTTTTTTCCGCAGCGACTGTCTCGTCAATTAACATCAATTTATTGATCAATAATTTTGTTAATAACAACAGAGAATTATAATGTTTATAGATTTTGCACATGTTTATAGTTAAAACCAATAACAACAACACCAACAAATAAACAAGCAAACATTGAATTTTTTTTTTTTTTTTCAATTAATTTTTTTTCACAATTTTTTTCCCCTTTAAATTTTTAATGCATTTTTTTCCAGTATTTTTTTCTGTCTTGAGGTTTTTATTTTATTTTTTTTTTTTTATTTCTTGTATAAAAACATTTTTGCTATTTGTAAAGTTATGAGAGAAAGACACGTGTGTATACATATTTACATATACCATATATACATATGTATCTTTATATATAGTATATGGATAATTGTGCAACAACAACAATAAACATTCATTGCTGCAGTTTAACTAAACGACTAAACGATTAAATGTGGCACGATTGTAAAAAATATAAAAAATAAAGAATATACCAAAGAGATAAAAAGAGGGAGAGAAAATAAAAACAAAATAAAATTTCTATAATACATATACATATGTACGTACTTATATTCAAGTTAGGTCAGTCAAGTTAGGCTCCGTTCCGTTCCGTCCAGTTCAGTTCAGTTGCATTCAGTTCAGTTAAGCAAGCCCGTTAACGTAAGCAAAGTCAAGTTAAATAGTGAAGCACCAGCACCAGAGGAAGCGAGATGAGATGTCGCAAGATCCCATGCTCGAGAACTGAACGACTAACCAACGACTAACCGACCGAGGCAACTTAAGCGCAAAGTGCAAAACGTGGCGAGCCACAAATTGTTGCCATTCAATTACGTTTATTAGCCGCTGCCTTATGACCATATTTATGCCTTTAACCCATTGCCATTGTTATTGTGGATGTTATTGTTGTTTTCTGATGTTGTTGTTATTGTTATTGGTAGTTGAACAACGTAGTTGTACAAGGGTCCCTCTCTCTCTCTATTTAACAATTCATCTAACCAGCCAACTAAACATTTTGTTCATGCATTCACTCAGCAAGTTAACAAACACATTCTAAGGTACAAAACAAAAATACTATAAGTACCTACTGACAAAATATACTTTTGTATATACATAATACTAAAATACTATATGTGTAAGTAAGAATTTTTTTTAACCAAGTCAATATAAATTTATAATTGACCCCAACTATATGGGTTTAGAGTTTCTTATTATTTTGTTTCTTTTGTTTATACTCATTTTTTTTTTTTTAATGGTAACCAAAACAAAAATTACAATAAACAACACCCTCTTATATTGTGATATTCATATTCATATAAAATTCATTACAAAAAAACCTCGTATGTACCTATAATTTGTATACTTTCATAATGAAGTTATCACTTTGTCGTCTTTGCTCTTTAGGCCCCACAAAGTTCGAGTGTATAATAACATTGGTCTCTTGTATTGTAGAGCACATGTGTGCAATTACTGCAAGAGGATGTCATTATAGTAGTACAAAATCAATGGTTATATACACCACATATCCGACAAATTGGTACAATATTAATATTAATGAAAAATAATTCAATATATTGTAAGATTCGATGACCCTTGTTAATGTTTTTACTAGCACTATTTTTAAAAGATTTTCAAATTTTTTGAATTGAACTGCACATGCAATTATATTTTGATAACACCGATCAGTTTAGCCTTTATAGAATCCTTATTGTAATGTATTATTGGTTTGAATTGTTCATCAGTAACTTTATCCATAGGTGATCCTATAAAATAAGCGAACAATACGATCAGCATGACAAAGAGAATTTATTTTGATTTAAACATATCGTCCAATTGTTTATTTGTTTATAACGAATGGTAATCCTTCATGGAAATAAATAGCAACTTATTAAGTTCGTTTGTATGTTAATAATCATGAATGCAAATTCTTTACCAAACCAAGTGTATAGATTTAACAGTCATGGGTTGCTTATTTCCTTTGCATTAATGTTGCCACCAATTCTACGTATCACAAAACTTGTGTTCGAAATTAAAGCTGCATTGATTTAACTGTCATATTAAGATTTTTACAATAACAAAAAAAAAAAACAAAAAAAAAAGAATCAATTTCCTTTTGTCATCCGTTGGTGGAAATATTAAAAATATGTATGTGTATTTCTTTTAACTAAAAACTAGTGAATTTTCATTAATTTTGTTGCGGGTAAGTGTATTTTATTTTACTTTTAAATAGTTTTACTCTTATTTATTAATTCATAAAATAAATATTATAAAATACACATAAAACCAATCAGCACCGGAAGACATATTATTATTATTTGCGTATCCATCCGACAGTCAAGTAGATCTCGCTAAACTGACTATCTTCATATTGTTGTTCAAGAATGCAAATTCTTTGTGGGTGGGGTCGGGTCGCAATTGCTTCTTTAAGGTTGTAATCCAAATTTTTCAGAAACCAAACGGAAAATTTCACTACCAATAAGCTGATATAATTTTTTTTAAGTTAAAAGTTGCGTGTTTTACTTGTAAATCGATTTGCATAAAATCAAAATCGATTAGGCAGTTTCGCAAATCATAGAGAACATACACACATACGTCCAATTTCATATATATGTATGTATGTATATGTATATAGAAGAAGAAGACAGAAAATAGAATTAAGATTTATATATTTTATTTCAACAAAGTAGGCTTTGATTTCGAAAAATGTTTTCCTTGTCACAACTTTCGTATTTTATTTCATTTTATTATCAGAGCTCAAGGAGAGCACATCTGAAAAATCAAAAAAAAAAATTAAAAAAAAAAAATTCGTGAAAAATAAAACTGTGAAAGAATACAAAGAAAACGGTAAGTAATCTACCATTATTTGCTAAGCAAGAACACCTTCAACTTAATTTTTGTCACGTGCAGTGGAAAAATTAAAAAAAAATATTTATTTTATTAAAAGCAAAAAGCAATTGAAAATTATAAATAATTTTATAAAGTGTAATTGTTGTGTGTTTTACCTGCAATTCTACTCTTTATCTGCTGTTGTCTATTGAGTTTTTAAAAATAAAAAAATACTAATAAATTGATTTTCCTTTAATATTTTCAGGAAAAACAAAAGCAATCCTTTAACCAAGTGGTATCCTCCTTTTAATTCGGGTAAGTGTATTTTGTTTTTCGCCATGGGCACCGGTAATGGTGTATAAACAAATAAAAGAAAACAAATAAAGTATACAGAATAATTCGTGAAGCTTTCTCCGTACTTTCGTCCGTCGATCGAACCAACTAAGTTTCCTAACGAAATTCCATCATTCCATGGCTTATAGTTTGTGAGGAAAGATATATTTCTGTCTTAATTTTTTCAGCTAAGGGTTGCTTAGTTTCTTCTGGTCAAGGTTACCACCAATTGTTTTAAAAATAAATCACAAACATTGTTTCGATAAGTATGCTTTGATTACTGAATCTGTCATATTTTAGTTTATACAAAAAAAAAAAAAGAAATCAGATGTTATAAAAACGAATTCTTTTTTTTGTTAAAATCAAGCAATATACAATTTGTGAAAATTTTCAATGACCATAAATATTTTTGTTATTGTCAATTATAATGGAAACATTAAAAATATATTTTTTATTTTTAATATATTGTATTTTATTATTGAAAGCAAAGAATAATTAAATAATTAATTAATAATTTCAGAAATAATAAAAGCAAGTCAACAAACAACAAGCAAAGGATGTAGTACTCAAATACGCAACCTCACCTCAGCCTTAGTCAATATTGCGGGTAAGTGTTTGCACTTCGATTTGGTCTATAATTGATTTATGTTGTGGACCTTTTCCTTTTTTATTTCAGGATAATCTCCAATTTAATAGAATCCTTTCGCGTTGCTTCCATTTTTTATTTTTTTTTTATTTATTTCTGTTATAGTTAGATTTTTTTTTAAGAATTAATGAGTAATGACTGACAGACAGACAAACAGACAGATAACTAGATAAGAGATAAGAGAGATAATAAGGCAATATATTTAATTAGTGGTTGCGTAACTCTTAGTTGCAGATAACAAATTTGCTTTAATTAAATTATTTTATTTCATTCATAGTCAATCAATATGTAGTGTATTTGATCGATCTCTCTTAACTCATGTCAACTATTTTGAAAATTTTCAGTTATTTGGATTTCGGTAATTTTTTATTTTTGAGAATGTTTCCATTTAAATGCAATTTTTATAATATTTTCGTGTAATTTGACTTCATATGTTTTAGAGTTGTATTTATTTTCTGATGTTTGATGTTGATTTTTAGATCATCTTTTTGCAATAGGGAAGTTTGCATAAGTTTAAGTAATCTTCGAGTTTGATTGCCAATTGTACATTGTGTAGTGATCGCTTGATGGGAATGGATCTTGGTGTTATTTTCATCTATTTTTATATACCTTTCTGGATCATTGGTCCTTGCTTGTAGAACCATCTTGCGATCCAAGCATAATTTACAATTCATATATTACAATTTCCTATTTTTGTTAAGCAATTTTGTTACTATTTAGTTTTTTTTTATTTATTTTTACTTTTCAATATTTCTTTCTTATTTATGGGTTTAACAACATATCATGTACATAGCTTGGAAATTGCAATTTATGACTTTCATCCTCAATGTATTCTTTTTTCAATTGAATTTATTAATTAAATTTCAATATTTTACTAAAATTGTTACATCATCAATTATGGGTTCCATATTCTTGGCTTCTATAGTTGCATGGACCCAGCTTGGAAATTGTAACTTGGGATTTTCATCCTGAATATTTTCTTTTTAAAATTGAATTTACTTATTTTTGAATTGTTTGCCAATTATAAATTATGCTGCGATCGCTTGATGAGTCTGGAAGCGTGGTCTAATTGTCCAGAAAGGAATGGATCTAGGGTTTATTTTATACATTCTTTATTTTCAATTTTCAAAATTCCAAAATTTTACATTAAAAAAATTTTTTAATAATTATTTAGTTTGTCCTTTTCCAATATTTTTTTTTTTTAAATCTTCCTTTTCCTTAAATCAAAAATCTTCCATTCACAATATTTTTGTCCATAGAATTATCAACTATTTTTATACCTTTCTGGGTCATTGGTCCTCGCTTGTAGAACCATCTTGCGATCCAAGCATAATTAGCAGTTGGCAAACATTAACCACACTTATTCTTTTTATTGAAATGTTACATTATTTTTTTTTTTTAATTCAATGGAAATAGAAAGAAGAAGAAAGAAGGAAATCCTTGATTTGAAATATATTCGTTTTTTGTTGGTTTTGTTTCTTTTTTTAATTTTGATTTATAATTTAATTTTTATAAATATATTTTTTATTTGCAAATAATTTCGTACATAACGTTAAACTAGTATATATTAATTAAAAATTATTCAAAGGCTTGTTCTTTCCAGTACTCTAAGTGTTTTACTAAGTTCATTAACCCTACTGATTTTTACTTATTGAAATGTATACATTACTTATTATTTTAGAAACTTTTTAAAAAGTCCTGGGAATTCAAATGTTGGCATTATTTGAAATACTTTTGAAAAATCAGACGAATCAAGTTTATATAATTAAATATCTTGCGATCCAAGCATAAGTGGCAGTTGGCAAACAATGTATAATTATATATATATATCACTATATATTATTTTATATTATTTTTTTTTCTTTTAATTTCAATCGGTTATAAAATTTATATGGATTTTTTCTGAAATGATTTTTCTTTCGTATTTTCTTTTGTTTGAAAATCGTCTTTTTCACATAGTTCCTTAACCCCACTTATTGAAATGTCACTATAAATTTTGCTTTTGAAAACTTCCATTAGTATTCGTATTTCTTTGTCGTTATTGTCCTTTTCAATGTGTTTTTTTTTAATGTCATATATCTCATATTCTTTGTTTTCTTTTTTTATAAATTTTATTCATATAAAAAATAGAATATTAATAGTTTTCGAAAATATGTATCTATTAACATTCACTCAGAGGCTATTGGTATTTGGCACAGTTTGTTATCTACACTCCCTCCTGGTCTCCCTTTTTCAAATTTATTATTTGAAGCATTCAATTTTAGTTTTTTTATTTTTATGTCCTTATATTTAATTTTTTTTATCCTTTGCCTTTATATTAATTTAATATTATCGAAATTTTTTTTTTTTTTTGTATTTAATTACTTATTATTTTTTTTAATTTTTAAACGTATTTCCTAATGAAAAAATTAGCAATATTCGATTCTCCAATTGTGTTTTTATAAAATAATAAAAATTAAGTTAAGGTCAAATAAATATTCTGTTAAATTTTTATCTGATGTGTAAATTCTTATATTCTTTGATTTATTTTTTTATAAATTTTATTCATATCAAAAATAGAATATTAATAGTTTTCGAAAATATGTATCTATTAACATTCACTCAGAGGCTATTGGTATTTGGCACAGTTTGTTATCTACACTCCCTCCTGGTCTCCCTTTTTCAAATTTATTATTTGAAGCATTCAATTTTAGTTTTTTTATTTTTATGTCCTTATATTTAATTTTTTTAATCCTTTTCCTTTATATTAATTTAATATTATTCAATTTTTTTTTTTTTTTTTAATTACTTATTATTGTTATTAATTTTTAAACGTATTTTCTAATGAAAAAATTAGCAATATGAGTACATTCCCAGATCATCAAATTAAGTGTGTCATCATCAGGACGTGCAACAAATCCAAAATGGATGGATGGTCTTTACGTCATGCCTTGCGTTCCTTTCTTAATAATTGTATCAGTCCACGTGCGACCGCTTGATGGGTCTGGAAGCGTGGACTAATGGACCTAGGATTTGTTTTCAATTTTCCAAATTCCAAAATATTAAAATAACAACAATTTTTGAAAATTATTTAGTTTGTCCTTTTCCAATGTTTTTTTTTTTAATCTTCCTTTTCCTCAAGTCAAAAATCTTCCATTCACAATATTGTTTTTGTCCATAGAATTGTCATCTATTTTTATACCTTTCTGGATCATTGGTCCTCGCTTGTAGAACCATCTTGCGATCCAAGCATAATTAGCAGTTGGCAAACATTAACCACACTTATTCTTTTTATTGAAATGTTACATTATTTTTTTTTTTTAATTCAATGGAAATAGAAGGAAGAAGAAAGAAGGAAATCCTTGATTTGAAATATATTCGTTTTTTGTTGGTTTTGTTTTTTTTTTAATTTTGATTTATAATTTAATTTTTATAAATATATTTTTTATTTGCAAATAATTTCGTACATAACGTTAAACTAGTATATATTAATTAAAAATTATTCAAAGGCTTGTTCTTTCCAGTACTCTAAGTGTTTTACTAAGTTCATTAACCCTACTGATTTTTACTTATTGAAATGTATACATTACTTATTATTTTAGAAACTTTTTAAAAAATCCTGGGAATTCAAATGTTGGCATTATTTGAAATACTTTTGAAAAATCAGACGAATCAAGTTTATATAATTAAATATCTTGCGATCCAAGCATAAGTGGCAGTTGGCAAACAATGTATAATTATATATATATATCACTATATATTATTTTATATTATTTTTTTTTCTTTTAATTTCAATCGGTTATAAAATTTATATGGATTTTTTCTGAAATGATTTTTCTTTCGTATTTTCTTTTGTTTGAAAATCGTCTTTTTCACATAGTTCCTTAACCCCACTTATTGAAATGTCACTATAAATTTTGCTTTTGAAAACTTCCATTAGTATTCGTATTTCTTTGTCGTTATTGTCCTTTTCAATGTGTTTTTTTTTAATGTCATATATCTCATATTCTTTGTTTTCTTTTTTTATAAATTTTATTCATATAAAAAATAGAATATTAATAGTTTTCGAAAATATGTATCTATTAACATTCACTCAGAGGCTATTGGTATTTGGCACAGTTTGTTATCTACACTCCCTCCTGGTCTCCCTTTTTCAAATTTATTATTTGAAGCATTCAATTTTAGTTTTTTTATTTTTATGTCCTTATATTTAATTTTTTTTATCCTTTGCCTTTATATTAATTTAATATTATCGAAATTTTTTTTTTTTTTTGTATTTAATTACTTATTATTTTTTTTAATTTTTAAACGTATTTCCTAATGAAAAAATTAGCAATATTCGATTCTCCAATTGTGTTTTTATAAAATAATAAAAATTAAGTTAAGGTCAAAAATATATTCTGTTAAATTTTTATCTGATGTGTAAATTCTTATATTCTTTGATTTATTTTTTTATAAATTTTATTCATATCAAAAATAGAATATTAATAGTTTTCGAAAATATGTATCTATTAACATTCACTCAGAGGCTATTGGTATTTGGCACAGTTTGTTATCTACACTCCCTCCTGGTCTCCCTTTTTCAAATTTATTATTTGAAGCATTCAATTTTAGTTTTTTTATTTTTATGTCCTTATATTTAATTTTTTTAATCCTTTTCCTTTATATTAATTTAATATTATCCAATTTTTTTTTTTTTATTTAATTACTTATTATTGTTATTAATTTTTAAACGTATTTTCTAATGAAAAAATTAGCAATATGAGATTAGTACATTCCCAGATCATCAAATTGAGTGTGCCATCATCAGGACGTGCAACAAATCCAAAATGGATGGATGGTCTTTACGCCATGCCTTGCGTTCCTTTCTAAATAATTGCCTCAGTCCACGTGCGATCGCTTGATGGGTCTGGAAGCGTGGACTAATGGACCTAGGGTTTATTTTCTACATTCTTTATTTTCAATTTTCCAAATTCCAAAATATTAAAATAACAACAATTTTTGAAAATTATTTAGTTTGTCCTTTTCCAATGTTTTTTTTTTTAATCTTCCTTTTCCTTAAATCAAAAATCTTCCATTCACAATATTGTTTTTGTCCATAGTATTAGCATCTATTTTTATACCTTTCTGGGTCATTGGTCCCTAAGCAAAACTCCAATTTTATCATCAATCAGTCTTAACATTTTCCAAAATGTTATTGCATTAACTTCACTCAGAGGCTATAAACATTTGGAACAAGTAGACAGTTGAACATATGGAGAAAACTGTAATCATATTTTTTCCTTAAATTTACACTCCCATATGGTCTCCAATTTTCCAAATTTATTGATTGTCGCATTCAATTTTGGAATTCAACAGTATTTTTATTACAATATTATTATTTTATATTGTCCTTAATATTATTGATTGGTTATGCATCCACATTTGCCCGAGCTTCTCTATAGTCATAAACTTAGTTATTTAATTTTGTTTGGTTTTTGTGTAAAAATATGTAAAATGTAAAAAATTTCTTGTTGTGGTTCAGTGTATTTTCATATATTTTTTGTAAATTTATTATTTTAGATACTTTTGATGCTCCTTAAATTGATTTATACAAATTATTTAACAAATTGAATCGTGACCCATAGTTTTATTGAGATCTAATGGGATTCCAAAGATTCCAATGCCTCATGAATGGCTTTCTTGGCTCTTTCTTTAATAAGCAAATATTGGAATTTTTCTTGTTGTGTTGTTTTCGGAAGAGACCGCAGCTATACCTTTCTGGGTCATTGGTCCTTGCTTGTTGAACCATCTTGCGATCCAAGCATAATTAACAGTTGGCAAACCATTCACATACTACAATTTTCTATTTTTGTTATGCAATTTTGTTACTATTTAGATTTTGGTTTATTTATTTTTACTTTTTAATTTATTACTTCAATTTAAAATTTATTATTATTATTGTTATTTTTCTTTTTTGAGGTGGGAATCGAATCCTTTTTTACAATCTGCAGTGTATGATTTTATGGAAGGTTTTCGCACGAATGTCTATTAGTTGCACTTTTTTAACTTTCCTTAATCCTTTCATTCATGTGTTGATGTTATTAGAATCGACGGGATAACATATTCTTAAGGGGAGAGTAGATCGTGTTTGTGTTCTATGTTTGTTGAAATTTCTTGTTGTCTAAATTATTCAAGTGTTTTTTTTAGTTAAATTTTTTTGTATTTTTGTTACGTAATTTAGTTATTTGATATTACTAATTCATTCTTCTTTGATGTTATATTATAAATTTAATTGATATTTGGCACTCTCTCCTGGTCTCCCTTTTTCAAATTTTTTTCTTTGAAGCATTTAATTTTAGTTGGTTTACAATACGCATATGCAATCGTATTTTTTTATTATTGGTTTTAGAAGATTGGTAAATGTATAATTCTGATTTGTTTGCAATGTTCAATTTTTTTATTTTTACTAATTAGAGAGATCTCGATTGTTTTTAAATTCTGCGTTTAGTTAATTTTTATGGTTTTTTTTTTTAGTCTCCCCTTTTGTAATGTCTAAAACGAGTGAATCGAATTTGGTTTAGATAGATGAATTTGAATAGAGTGGAACTTATGATGATTGAATTGATATGTATTCCAATGAAGAATGGAACCTTTCTTTATTTCTTGAGATTGAAATACATTTTTTTAAATTTACTATCTTTTTTGTAATTGCTGGCATATTTCGCAGTAAATTTATATGAGAGATTGATATATGTATGATCAACAAAATTATTTAAGTTTAGCAAATTTGTAATTATTAGGAGCGCAACTTTACATAAATTGTACAAACCAACATTTAATAGTTCTACCTCTTATGAATTCAGATATAATATTGTAATTGGGAGTTGGTGGTGGGTCATCTTTATCTATATTTATATGTTCAGAAAAGATTTCAATTCATTATGTTGTTTTGAATTTCTCTCTACCTTAGTGTTTAATTTTTATTTTTTATTTTTATAAGGGGGCTTTTGTTTATTTTTTCGTACCATTATTTCTTTGAGGTTTCTTAGATATTGTATTTGACCATCATCCAAAAGTATGGTATGTTAACTGCGTATCTGACAATTTGATGTGGCTCAGATGAAAAGTTGTGGCTCTCAAGGTAAGTAAAAGTGATAAATTTTAAAAATCTGAATGGTAATAAAAATTATCGTTTTAATTTTTTATTTAGATCAATTGATTATGACTTGGATCAAGATCTATCAAACAAAATTAATAATTTCAACGATTTAAAGAGAAGATTGTTGAGAAGTATTGGACCAGCAAACTAATTTAAAGATAAAGATATCCTGACATTAAGTAACGAAGTTCTAGATGTTGATCAATTTGACATAACATTAACTCCAATCGGTTTATTCCCCACACTTGATTCCGATTACCTGTTGTTTCGGTTAATGGCTCATTCACTATTTTTTTGTTTTGAAGACATCGAAAAATATACATACAAATGTAAATGGATGGATTTCAAGAAGACACAAATCATTGCCAATGGCAGACAATATTATTATCAACAAATGTAATTAATCATTTATACTAGTACTTATGTAGAGTGCATATGTCTCTGACCACACATGGCTATGAGTAGGGGCATAGCTAGCTGCTGAGCAAATAAATTTCCCCCACCGGGTCAGAGACGGATTTCAACTAATTAAGTAAAATTAAAATAAGCATAATTATTTTTGATATATTTTTTATGATATTTTCTTACTATAAGTTTACTTGAGTCTCATATTTTTGATTAATCTTTATTTTATATACGAAGTATGCAAATAAACTACCGTATGTATTGTATTGTATTGTAGTTGAAGCACATTCTTTTCGATTACCATATATTTATGTGAAATAAAAGGCAACAAAACAAATGCACATATTTCGGACTTTATCAATTATTGTTTTTTTATAATCCCATAAATTTATTTAAGCGCAAGCTCTCAATTATAAGTAATAAAGTCATCACTAAATGAATAACGGGCATAAGGGAGTCACTTCTCCCTTACTCAATTCTATCACGATAATGCGATAAAGAAATGGAAATTTATTGTATAAAAAAACAAAATACTAAATAAAAAATTAATTATGATTTCTTTAAAATTTCGGAAAATTTTTAAGTTGAAAGCTTGATTTTGAACAAATATTTACACGCACCGATAGGAATCTTTAAGCATTTTATTTTATTATAGTTTTTTGTTATACATACACGTACATACCACATATATGTGTATATATTTTTTGTTGTTTTCAGTTTCAACAATATTTTTATGTCATGCCTTAAGGCGATCATGTTTTTGTTGATTTCTTTTCATTTATTTTATTTTATTTTTCCCCCTTTGAATTAAGCCGGGGCTGCGTGTAGAAAAGACTAAACCGCATGCGTCATATGTGTAGCATGCCTCCTCAAAAAGCTGACAACAAATGCTCTACAAGTATGATGTGCATGCGATACAATATCATCATCATCAATATCATTATTGTCATGATCTTGGATTGGATCATCATTTGGCTGACTCGTATGCTTCAAGCAATTTTTTGTCTGCTTACTCTGGTTATCCTTTTACACACTATATCTCTCTATCTCTCTTTCTCTGTACTATCTCACGAGTTGTCGTCATCATTACTCAAGTCAATATGAACGAAGCATGAGTTGTTGCTTGTCTGTCTTTTGATCTGTCTTGTCTTTATTAGCATATACGAGATCGAAAGTGAGCTTTTTTGTTTATAGATTTACATATTCCCAATGTTGTCTGTCGTCATCATCATCATCATCATCAGAAGCTTGACTTTGTAGCTCACTCACTCAATCAATCAGTCAGTCAATCAGTTAGTCACTCAGTCAGTCAGTCAGTCAATCTATTTAAATAGAATGGTGTACAATGTGGGAAACTTCAGAAATATTTTCAGATATGCTAAAATGAAAAATAACCTATCTCTCTATGCTGATTTTAAATAGAAGGGGAGGGCGGGGCAACTTAAACGCCTAATAACAAATAGTGAGACAGACAACTAAATGCATACTCGCATGTATCTGTTGCTATTGTTGTTGTTGTTGTTGTTCGCGTAGAGTTTCTGATATTTTAATCATGAAATTTGATATATACTTGTGGTTTTGAATTTTCATTGGCAAATTAACACCCCCACAACAATTGAAACCACACTTAAAAGTTTACCACCTTAAAAATCAAGCAAACTTTATAAATTTATTGTACTTTTCTTCTGACAACACTCATCAAAAGTACGTACATACTAGTATATGTTGGTCTGTCTGTCTATCTGTCTGTCAGTTAGTCTGTCGCGACGTCTACAACTTGTTTAAATATCATGAAACAAAAGTTAGTTGGTGTGGTTTTATAAATTGCAAAATGAATGTGTTAAAGAAGTAAACAAGTTTTCTACATATTTTTATACCCTACACACATATTTTTTATGAATAAAATACAATATTAAATATATTTTGCCATGTCTTGTATTTTATAGATTTTTAAGTTTATGAAATTAACTAGATTTGCCTTTCTCTCTCTCCCTATTGTTCCATGGAGTTCTACAAAAACTTAAAGAATTGTGTTTTGAGAATTAAGAAGAAGTTAATTGTTAATTGTTTTTTTTGTATTTTGGTTGAAGACCACAATAGAATGCATAGCAGCATTTGGCACCGGTCCACAAACAATCCAATAATCTGTGATTGCCATAATCAAATACAGATTTTCCTCATATTAGCAGGTAAACAATACTAAGTTTTATAAAGTATGAACATGACAAATCTAAACACTTAAACTTCTGCTAAATATCCTTATAATTAATAATTGTAAATCATAAAATTCATGATTTTTTGTATATTAAAGAAAAGAAAATTAAATCATTTGTCGTTTAAAAATGTCCCTTTTCACCGTCATTGTTAGGATGATAGTCTCTTCTGTGATTAACAAAGGCCAGGCAATGCTGACTACTTCAACTTATTAAAAATTGATAGAAATGATTGTCATGTGAGTGGGATTTTCACTTTACCTATACTACGAGTACAATACATTCAAAGTGTATTTAAATATGCATTGAAACTAAAGAACTTTATAGTATTCATGGATTTCTGGTTTTCTTGTCTGCTCAATTTTCTTGTTTTTTTTTTTTACTTTTATTTTATAAAAATATGCAACAACAATTAAGTAAATGAATGAATGCCATAATCCAATCCTCCTATGATGGTGGCTCACAATAACTATGCGGTAACCACTGATGGTATATATATACATACATACATATACCATATATAAGAATATGGTGAATGTGCTTGCTTGCTTTGAACTGCATTGCAATGTGGTTGCCACTTATTAAACACTCGTCACTTTTAATTAAAGGCCGCAATGCCTGCTTCCTTTTAATATTGCACTGACATAGACATATGTATGCATATACGAGTATACATAAATGTATGTTCAGGTGGTACATGTGTGTGGTATACAAGTTTTCTAACGTGTTTCCATTATTACCCTTTACTCTTATTCAAACCGAACCGTCGTACCAAACTTAAGCGCATTTTGCTTGTCATGCCATGGCGGCATGTTTAAATGCCGCAGAAGTGTAAAAAAAATTGCGGTTTTTACTGCATGCCATGTAAATGTGCTTCCACATAAACACTCTGTTTGAACCAACCTTACCCTCCTCCCTCCTAAGAGTATGGCAAGCTGAATGGTGGGGGTTTGGGTAGCACTGACGACTACTGCAATTTGCAATTAGAACGCGCCACTGCAATGATTTTCCTTGCGATTTTCAATGATTTGCTGCGTCAACGTCAAATGCCAACGACGAGCAGCAGCAACAAGAAACGAAGAATAAGCAAAATGGGGATACGACCAACCAAATAGCAAATGGAAAAGTCTCTAAAAACCCAAAAACTGCAATAACACCATCGAATGATAGAAACAAATACTATTGTAGAATGAATGAATGAAGAATGATGATGATGATGATTACGATAGTGGAAAGAACGTAAAGCATTTATTTGTGCATAGGCAAGCGCGAGCGCACTTAAAAAACTTTCCCAATTAGAAGAACACTTTTGAATGAAAACAAGAAAAGTTCGCTCATTCATTCATTTAGTATTTCTTCATTCCCTTATACTATAGTAGTCCTTACAATAGTACTATCTATTAATATAACTAACTATTTTATTTGAAGTGTCTGGTCTTGTATCCATACGAGTATGTAAAGTTTTTTAGGTCTTTGCATTTACCGAGTTAAAAGTTCAATGAAACCCATAAAGTTGTAACTTTCAACATTTATTTTGGGGAGTTAATTTCTGCTTTCTCTCCTTCTCATCTTTACTTTTTTACGGAATATGCATGGGGCGTATATTTGTAATATTTTCATATTACACCATTTTAGTTAAAATTTTGTTTGCTATCATTTTGCTTGTATAAAGGATAAAATTCATATGAAATATTGTAGATTAGGTATGGGAATAAGTACTGGTCGTTTAAAATGATGAAAATGTCTTATGTCAAATGATTGAAACAGATATTGATTGTTTATTTTATAATGAAGAATATTTTACACGACTACCAATCATTGAAACAATGGCAAATTCATACCTCTTCAACCAGTAGACTAGCGTAATTAGAAAGGAACATTTTATGCACGGGACACTAATGAAACTGGAAGCTAAAGAAAATACTATTGGGGTTCTAGATGGAAACTGTCTCATAGACATATCAAAAAGATAGGGGTATTTCAGTTTGATTATGATGTAACAAAATTTTAACATTATAGAAAATCGACTTCAAGCAGCGCAAATGGAATGCGCACTATAAGGGATAACTCAAGAACTACTGATCAGATCTTGATCAAATTTATTTATGAACCACATGACAAGCACCTGCTTTGAAATAAATAAAGAATCATCAAAATCGGTTATTCTAGAAAAAAGTTCTGAGGTAACAAACAGATGACTATTGGTGAGATCTTGATCAAATTTATTTGTGGACCACATGACAAGCACCAGCTTTCAAAAAAAAAAAAAAAATTATCATAAAAATCGGTTAACCTCCTCCTTTTGTTGAAGTGGGTTAAAAGAGAAATCATATTCTGTGTCAGTGCATCATGGCTCTCTATTCTGAAGAAGATTATCCACACTTGTAATCGACTGTCTTGATGGTGTCATCATAGGAAATACTTCTTTATTGATTTGTATTTGGGAAAACTGCATTAGAATTTCATTGTTAAACACTATATTTAGTAAAATAACGCAGATCATGCTTTGTCAACTGGTAAAAGAGAATTTAAAAGGGATTTTATTAAAATGTCATAGGATAGGAATGACGTACCAATGGCATGCGTGTCAGTGGATAATTCTGGCATCTGGCACGCCAATAATTAACGAATCTTGAAAAAATTCACCAAAGATTTGGATTTGCAAGAAAAACCAAAGTCATTAAAGAGTTTAAGCGAGTGATAATTCATGCAATCTAGCTGCTACTACCTCCCAAAAATCTTTCGGTGAATTTGAGGCATAGTCTAGGCGTTGGAATATTGGAGTTAATAGTGCTAAATCTTAGCATTGTTGCATTACGCTGATATACAAAAGCTGTCCACCGGTCACGTTGAAAGGCACTCAAGTCCCCCAAACATCTTTTGTTAAGTACTTAGGCATGCTTCTGAATCTCCGTTTGACGTGGTCAAAGCATGTGTATATAAAGGTACTTGCAGAAACAAGCTGAACAAACTAAGGTGGCTCATCCAACCCGGCATTACTTTGTATCTCTTTCGCATTCAGCTCTGGGGACTTTCAGCAAAGTCAACAATTAACCTATGGAGAACAAAGCTCTTGTCAACATTACGGTTGCCACCTGGTATATCAAGAGAATGTCAATATATCGTGAATTCATAAGTTAATGAGCAAATTAACCGATCAATATAATGACGGTCTAAATGGGCATGCCAATCCTCTTGCTTCGGCTCTTACAAGAAATGATTTCCCGAGAAGGTTAAAAAGGCTCCACCCTTCGGGCTTACTACATAGAAGTATTAACTTAATAATTGTTAACGTATTTTAAATCACTGTTACTGTATCAAAACTAAAGCTGATAATCGTCCTATTAACGGTGGGAATTGTAATTAATTGATCTCAAGAACAAAAAAAACTTCTATGTACGGGTATGTGCTAGAAACCGCTATCGTCTCAATTCCATTTTTGGGTTACTAGAAACCACTTTTGACGTTTTTGAAGTCGTCTAGTATTTTACAGACTTAACTGAAGCAATGACACAAAACAATACACACTTTTCAATCAGCTGTTCAATGTAAATGGTTGAGTTTTCTAGCACACTTAGGGTTTTTTTTGGAAATTGAAAACGTCCGACATCAAAAACGTCGGTGTTTTCTAGCACATACCAGGTAAGAATATTTTTTATCCATTAAATCTCTTAGTCAAGATTCTTCAACGTTCAACAATAAAAATTCGCCATATCAGTCATATGATTTAATTAATGAATTAAATGTTAATATATCATTCGACTGTCTTTCGATATTTGCATGTGATAAGAGGCAATGATTCCCAACATGAATGACCAATAAATAAATATGTTTTATCTTTAAAATGAAATAAAACCGAAGCCAAAACGGAAATTGCAACCATAAGAATATATCTACTATATAGTAACAATTTCATTTTGCTTTACATCTATTTATTTGTTATCCTTAAAAGGAATTCAGTGCATGAAGTTTTGTTAAGAATAACCTTTAGTTAAGTTAACAAATAAAAGAACAATGATGGCGCAGTAATTTTCTTTTGTTTTTCCTTATGTTGTAGTGTATTCACCAAGGATGATCATGGATCAAAGAGCCATACAAAAGAATAAGACACATGATGCTCACCAGTATCAACAACAATTTTAATGTATAATATTGTATGTACTACAAAAATGTTTCCGAAAATGTTTATTTATTTTTAAATTTAAGAGCAAAAATAGAAAGAAAAATACTTATAAATAAAAGAAAAAAAAACATTACTTCACTTCACTTGTTTTCACTATTGTTGATGTTGCTCAAAAGTATCTTAAAAACAATAGAAGACAATGGGCACAGAGTCGAGTGTGTTAAGCGCAGGCGCAAAGTGATTGAAAGAATCTTTCCTAAGTTCCAAGATCCTTACGAGTATGTATGAATTTTTGCAATATTAAAAAGGATTTCACGCTTTAAACCTGCAAAAGCGGATTTACTAAACGAACAAACGAACGATGACATAGGCAAAGTACTAACTCTAGATTAATCATTATTCTGTCTTCTTTCAATACTCACAAACATATACTATATAGTATAGTGTGAAGAGTTTCTTTGAATTCTAATCTCCTGTCGCCGCTTATTCTCCCTCGTTTGTTTCTAAAACTGCCAAATTGTATGTGTGTACCTTTTTGTTTTTATTTCGGATTCACTTTACTTTACTTAAGTTTACTTTGTTTGCTCAGCGCCTTTCTTTATTTTGCCCATTTTTTCTAGGACATCATGCAGTGATAATCACACACAAGCCACAGGACAACCAACCAGTAACATTTTAGTCAGTCATTCATTCATGAATATAGTATACTATGGTAAACATCATCAGCATCATCATCAGCTTCAGCATCCTCATAATTATTTGTTCAATGAAACAAAAAAAAAAACAAAAAAAACATCAAAAAGTGCAACATATTAGGAGGGATCAGCATGAGGTGCAGTGTGGTGCGGTGCCGTGCAATATTTATGGATGGATAGTGACTGAGTATTGTCCTCTATAAGAATAAATGCGTTGAGTTCATTTTCCAAATGCGATAATTTGTTAAATTTGTGTTGCCAAATAAACGCGCGATCGCCGCTCAAGCGAATTAATGAGAATACCATACACCATTTCAGAATTGCAAGCACACTACTCTACATGGGGTAAATGGTTTTACTCTCAACGATACCTCACTCACTTACACACTTTGGGTATTTTGCTCATTTTTCATTAGGTCTAGGTAGACTTAACTGAAATAAAGTGAAGTAAAGTAAATAAGTGGTGATCACAAAAGCGCAATCGGCTTCATTTATGTTACAATATTTCATTCATTTATTTTATATACTGTGACCTTTGGCCCCTTGCTATTTTTATACTTTCCAATACTTAGTGTCGTTGTCCCACTGAGAGAGCACTTATAGTATTTTTTTTTTATTTTTATTATTTTGCTTAATTACAAATATTTAAGCAATTTTCTCTGTTCATTTTGCTCCAGATCTTTTTCTAAGTACTAAAATATATAGCATTTCTCTGCATCTCTATTATTATGGGCATTTGTATAGAAAATTAACGATATCAGCGGCTTCTTTGAGTAATAGCACAATATATGAATGAAGCAGAAATTAGAGGGTTTTGATGAGCTGTGCACAATTGAAAGTCTCTTTGGATCACAATTTCTTATTATTTTATAAATGAAATTAAGATGGAAGTTTATTATCTTTATAGATTAAACTCTCCTTTACATATAATCAATATAAGATGTAACTGAAATTGAACCAATGTTTGAGATAATAATGCACTTTATTAACAAGAAACAAAGACAAGAGGAAAAATCTGTCCACAGCTCCACAAAAAAAATCTCCTGTAATAAACTACTTAGGCACTGCTAACTAAAACCCCATATAAGAAAATTTAATAGTCCATACACAACCAACACCTGCAGATTTTGCAATCAAGCAAAGGAAACCTCAAAGCAACAGAAATTTGTTATCTTTTTAGATACTTAATACCTTAAAACCTAACCTATGAGTGATGATATGTATTACAACAGCCAACACCCACTTAGTTCTGTACCTTCTTAGAACAATTAAGCTGAGCTAGAAAGTACATCGGTATTTAAGTCAGTGGATCTAATCTAATCTTAGACAAAATAAAACCTTGGGAAATTGATAGGCAAACTTATTTAGATACTACAATACATACCAACAAAAGGGTAATAAACTCAAAATTTTCAATTTTGCAAAAACTGTTTTTGTAACGATTAAAGAAACCTTTTTAATAGAAAAATATTGGTAACCCTAGGAAATGGTTGGTGAAAATGTATCAGAAACTTATAATGCCCAAATTTCAGTTGAATAAGACAGAAAACAACAAGTTTTTCTAATAAGAACATTAATATAAATTTGGGTTTGTAAGGGGAGCCCCCTATGTCTTTATTGTAACTTTATTTTATTTTTAGTATTTGTCGTTTTAGACGCAATTGAATTACACACTCTGTGAAAATAAACTTTCTACCTATTACGGTTCATGAGGTAGAGCTCTGTGGCGGACGAACATCGTAGGCTTAATAATAGGGTCCCGTTGGCACCCTTTGGATATGGAACCCTTATAAGTAACATTGATTTTCTTTTTCTTTTTCATTTAGTGATTACGAAAAAAATCAGCAGTTTTTAAATTATTGTATAAGTATCTTCATGATAGGTATTTATTTTATTTATTTATTATATTACCTATGTAAATTATACAATAAAGTACATAATGCTATTAGAGCACTATCTACTAAGGCATACGATTAGTCAGTTTATATTTTATTATCTAAGTTACAATGTATTTACAGATTATGTTAATGTTCTCAGTTGTAGGATGTTGGAGGAGATTTGAAGGTTTTGTATTGTTGAAAAAATGTTCTCTATTTCTCGCCAGGTTTGGACAGTGTTCCAAAACATGGCCGATGGAGAGGGTTTCGCCACAGGAAGTACGCCTTTGTGCAGAAGTACAATTTTGTAGGTGACCATGCGTCCATTGAGTGTGTGCGAATAAAAACCAACCAGAATGGTTTTTGGCAGCTTACTGAATGCAAGTTGGTTGAACCGTATTGATTGAACCTTTAGTATCGATGATGGAAATCTGTCCAGCTCTTAGTATGCTTTTGAGATACTATTTTAGTAAGGTTTCTATGTAGGTTTTTCTCAGTTGGATAATTCACCTTAAACTTCTTCTTTATTGTCAGGAGCATTACGCTCTAAAAGTAGATTCATTTCTGAACTCTAGACTGAGCTTAAAGGTCGCATTGATCAGTTCAATGTGTTACTATAAACGTATTGTACATCAATTATCTACAAGGAGGGGCAATAAAATAAATTGATTAATGCATTATAAGTTCTTAACATCATTTTAACGTGTAGACGTTTTTAAAAATGGGGCACATGTCAAAATCTGATGTTCTTTCAGAAATGTAACAAAAACATGTCGCCAATATTTTTCATATATCTCGTGACTCAAACGCCGTAGTGCCAAGTTATTTATATATTCTGAAATTAGAGAAAACGATGAAGCCTGTAAGATGAATATTTTATCAAGGGGGGAGAAGCGTTCAAAAAGGTAAACAAAATTGTGAAAATTCTTTTTCTTTTTAAGCGTATTGCTTGAGAACGGCTTACCCTATTTGACTGATTCGTTAATGCGTTTGTTATAGCCGCTTCAAAGAATATGAAAGAAGAGTTATGAAAAATCCATAGGAAAAGTTCGAAATTTGGACTTTTTGTATTAAAATCTGAATAAATACAAAAATAAATTATGATAAACTAGTATGTTAATCGATGGCTCGTGATACAAAACAGAAGAGAGATTGAGTTTAAGGGCAGTCCTGAGTGGGAATATTTTATTTTTATTTTTTCTTTAGTAAATATTTAAAAAATGCACAAAGTTGCTGAATGACGACACACAGCACGGCAAACGAAACGCTTGATCAAATACGAAGTCTGTCTGTCTGCTCTCTTAACACCGGTATTTGGATTCTCTTGAATCAATGATGATGTATATACAAACACTATGGAATTGGTTAGACTGCACAAGTTGCTTACAAAGGGCAATCTCTTCTTCTGCTTATTTCAAATTTTGTATCTTGTGATACATAACAAAAAACGTGTAGTGTAGCAAGATTATGACGTCATTTCACAATGCAGACAAGGAAAAATTGCTCATTCCATTCCAAATATTTATCAACTCCCTCATTGACTCAATCACTCAATATAAAATGTTTCGTTGGGTTCATTTGATCATTTGATAAAAGTTTGCGTGACTCTTAGTTAGTGCCAGACAAAAATATTTTAACAAAATTGTATTTTATTTTTATAGCTAATACTATTTTCAAAACAAAACAAAACAAAACAGATTTTCGTGACAATAATTACATTTTTCTCCATTTTATTTAAATTTTCGTTTTTCGATCAAATGTAGCATTGTAAGTGTTTAGGCGACAATTTGTTGGCAATTCGAAGAAGGAAGTTGCCATTCTAAAAAATCAGCACTAATTTCAAGTGCAACAATTTATGTTTTCAAAGAATGGAATATATACATGTTGTATATTTTATGATAAGTCAAAGAAAAGTAAAAAGGGAAGCAGCAGCTTCTACAATATATTGAGGCTATTGGAGTGCAATTATATGAAGCACATTTGGTGCTACTTGTGAATATTATGGAGAGTCACCATTGAAGAAGACATACAAAAATCCCAAGAGCAACCCAAAAAAAAAGAAGCAAAGTGTGGAATCAGCCACTGAACAGACATAAAACGAATCAAAGAACCCAAGCACTTTGTTCATTCATTCATTCATTCAACCCAAAGTGACCAACCAATTGTCTGTCCATATTACAATTCATTCCATGTATCTGTCTCTATGTCCATCTGTCTGTCCATCTGTCTGTGGGTCTGTCTGGAAGCGAATGTGTTTATAATTGGATATGCAAATCAATTTGTGTAAGCCTCATCATTGGTGCGCGATGATAAATTGTGAGACGACGACGAAAACTAAAAATCTTCTCCACAAATGATGATGATGATGATGATGCTGCTGCCTACTGCATAACACTCATAAAAATTGAATAAATGAACAAATGACTGAGTGAATAAATGACTAACTGAATGAATGAATAGCAAAACGGTTGAAGTTGTTGTCTCGCCTCATTTAAATTAGCAATATTTATTTCATCGTTCAGACAGACGCCTACTCCTAAACCAGCCCCTACCTCATCTCATCATGCCTTGCCTTAGCAATTTGTTCGTTCGATTGCTTTCTTCCATGGAAGAAGCTAACTTAAGACTCCATCATCCAAGACTCCTGCTGGTTGTGGTTGGACATATTCAGATACTCATATAATGGTGAGGTGCCACCGCCTGCTGTGCGCGTTGAATGAAGTCAAGCGCCTGCTGAATGGGCTCTTATGACTTTTGGTAGCTGCCGCCACCAAAATACAGAAAAAAAACAATCTTACTAAAACCATTTAAGTAAGTTTTAGTCCAGTTCGAACAAATGGACAGTGGCTGGTTGCTTATTCTTGTCTGACTACCTCCTGGCCAGCCCCAAAAGCTGCTGTTTGCTGCTGTTGAAACAAAACTACTACTACTACTACTGCTACAATAAGTTGCCTTCTTTTCACGCGACTTTAACTACTTTGCATAAAGTCGCAAAGTATTGTAGTATTTTGACTCACAACTTCAACTTCACTTCACATGACTTGGTGTTTGACTTGCTTTACTTTGCTTTAATGTAGCTTGCTTTGGTTTGGTTTGGTTTTGGTTTTTGATTTGGAATTTCTGTCCCAAAGTCCGAAGAGCGAAGATCGAAAACCAGTAGCCAATTGCTTGGCATTTAAGGTTGTACCAATTCGTTTAATAATAAATAATGAAATATTCATCCATATTGGTACAATTCCTTTTTGTTATACCATACACATGTATATGGTATTTCTTTTTCTTTATTATCTCTTATGTTTTATGATTTTGTTAAATTTGTTTCAGCTTCCGCTTTGACGCGTTTTGCATGCGTTTTTTTTTTTTTGTATTTTGTTGGTCGCGACTTTTCTTTCATGTGTTTTTGGTATTTGTGTCGCTTGTGACATTTTCATTTTTTTATTAAATTGGCCTGAAGCGAATCTGTTGTGATTATTATTTTTATTATTGACTTGCTTAACTTGTTTATTTAACTAACCAATTTATAATATTTTTTTTTTTGAGTTTACTTAATTAAGCCAGGTTTATGCTTGCGGTTATTTGTTCAAAAATCTGAAAATTTTGTTGGCGTTTTTTATTTTTTGTTTATTGTTTTTGCTTTGTTGTTAGTCAGCAGTCAAATAAACTTGTCTAAAATTTTAAATTATCTACAAATCTATCTATCTATCTATCTTTTGCACACTCTTTAACTATTTATGTATCTATTTGTTTGTTTTGAAGATTCCGTTAAATGTTGTTAAGCTTTTTTTTTTCATTTTTGTTGATTTTTCAGGCTTTTAATGAAGTGATTTTTTGTTTTTTTTTCTGGTGATTAATGATCAAATGACATTTCGCTGACACTTCTTTGCTTACACACTTCTTTTGATTAACAAATCGGGATTTTTCTTTCTTCAAATTAAAAAATTTCTTCAGATAATTCAGTAAAATCTTCATTTGAGTTTGATTTCTTTGTTTATTAAATGATATAGTATAGTATGTCTATCTATCCAAATCTACACCTGACTACTGCTCAGACTACAACTAGAATGAGATTAAGCTTAATCTAGAAAAACCCTTACATATATTCCACATATATTTTCACAATTAGAAAATCCAGTTAACCGAAAGTAAAGCCACTTACCGAACATCAAATTGCAGGTTAGCTCTGATTCCAAACAAACTTTAATGTGAAAAATAAAGTATCTCACAATCTTAAGCCTCGGTTACATTGAGCGAGTTTACAATCTACTAGTCAGGGATTTATCGTTGTATGCAGTAGTGATGATGACACAAAAACAAGTCCACTCTTTCAATATGTCATCGACGCTTCACTAGCAAATGGTAAATTCTCTAGTTCGTAGATTGTAAACTCGATCAATGTCATCGTCTAACAAGATCACACGCCAGCGAGTAACAAGCAAAGTAGCTCTCCTTTCAACTTTTCTCGGTTGATTGTTTAGAATCTGCTAGTAACTAGTCGATATGATTACACTGGGGAGTTTACTAGCAGATACTGAGTTCACTAGCTAGTAGATTTTAAACCAGCTCAATGTAATCGAAACCTTAAGCTTCATTTATACTCGGCTATTTAGTGTGCTGAAAAGTAACCAGCGAATTGGTGAGTATACTAATAGCGATTACACACAATAGTTTCCACTTGCTCAGTTGTCAAGCCGTTAGTAAACAACTGAAATACTCACAGCTCCCTCAATAGTGATTTATATTGAAAATAATGGAGAGAGAGAGAGAGAGAGTGTGTGTGTGTGAGAGTACTAACAGGCACCGAGTAGCGAGTAAAGTTGGACGGCTGTCAACTTTTTTCGGTGGCTTGTTAACACTCTACCCGCAACTAGCTATCATTATTACACTCGGCGAGTTCGCTAGCAATTAGCCAATTCGCTGGCTTTTAGCTCGCCAACTAGTCAAGTGTAATTGAGGTTTTAGTGACGATCCGTTTTTCTTAAGCTAAAACTTGAGCTAGCTTTATCAAGTACAGATACTTATAGCTTAAATGCCTAGGTTAGGAGTTTTAACTTTCAATGGAACATCGATCGGTATATAATATAAATTCTAGATCACTTCCTCATCTCTTTTACAAAAGAATTCAAAACTTGTGTGAAAATTAATGTATAATCTGTGCATTGATTAGATTATTAGACTATTATGTTATTTGAATAGTTTTAAGGATTTCACAACTTAAGATAATATCCAACATAATCTAAAATTTGATAGCTTAACAAAAAAAAAAACAAGCCAATGAATCAAAAATCTTATGAACATACGTACAATAGTATGTAGTAGCTATCTATAGAAAGAACGAGGACTAAATACAATAAGCGAATAAAATAATCTATGAACTATTGTACATCAAATATTTATCTAAATACAAGTAATCAAATGATTATTAGGACTCAAATATTGTTAGAGTCACATGGTCTTTGTTTAGCAGCCGAGATAACTGAGCTTGTTCCTCTTACAAGAAAGTACATACGGAATGGACATGCGTTTCTTCTCGTTTAAGAAGCGATTGTAAACAAATATGCTGGGCACAAATTCAACATACTGCAGAAAAATCTGCAAGAGCGACAATTTGTCTATCGAAATTGATGACAAACTTGGGAGGAGCACTTGCCAGTAGGCGAAAGCTTCTACTTGACACAACGCTATCAATAATGATTTACGGAAGTGAAGTATGCACTGATGTACTGTAAGTGGAAACAAGAAGAAAAGTACTGGGTAGAATACAGAGAACGGCAGTTCTCCGGGTAACCTCATCTTATGGCAAGGTGTCGGAAGCAGCAATATTGGTAAACAGTTGCACGATACCGGTAGATCTGCTTACAAAGGAGAAGCAAAAACTATGGCTTCTGAAGAAAGATAATTTGACAAACGCAACAAGACAAGCATTCAGAGCGCAATTCATTGGTAGCAGAAACAAAAGGCAGATGGACAGCTAAACTTATACAAGATGTGAATCAAAGCAGCAAATATTGTAGACAAGATGTTGGTGAGTAAGCACAACTTGGCACAAGTAGCTCACAACATTGAAAAGATACTAAGAAACAAGAAGCTGGACCTAGACGCAGGTACTAAAGTCGACATATGAATAAATAAAAGGATACCTATTTGAAGTAATGCTGGAAACTTATCCTATAGAAGTGATACCACATACCGAGGGTGCGACGATGCGTAGGCATTTTTGACCACCCAGCACGCAAAAAAAAAAATAAATAAATAAATCAAATCTATAAAAATGCTAGAGTACAGTAAAGGGTGTTTAATGTGTAATAAATGCCGAAATTATTGTTACTAATATACGTAATTATAGAATCAATAGATTGAAATTATTATAATAATAAATTATTTAATGGTGAATTTTTAAAAGATTTCCATAAATTTCATTTAATTAAAATATTTTATTATTAATTGAAAATAATTTGCCAAAAGCAATAATCTACAATAACAACAACGACAGTAATAAATTCACTATCATTACTATTATAAAGTATATACCTATAAATATTCATAATAATAATAATAATGATATTAAAATAATTTATGCAAATCCAAAATACTCGTACAATCATAATGATAATAATAATGATTTCTTTACTTCATTTAAGTTAATGACTAAATTTACACTATCAAAATAATAACAATAATATATTATAAATTGGTTTTATATTTACCATATATGTATGTATAGTAAAAATTGTATTAGTTCATAATAGCAGTCATAAACTAATAGATTCTTTTGGAAATATATATAACAATGAAATGTTTATTTAAATTAATTTTATTCGTTAATTTAAAAAGGTAAAAAAGAATTATTGACTTCGATTCTACATGGAATTTTTCCGAACAGATGATATTGTGTATAATTTTTAGGATGTTTGTAATCTCATTCTATTACTAATTATTCTATATCGATTTGTTCTCAGAATAATTTGATATACTCGTACTTTGTGCCGATTATCAATTCTATTAAATTCAAGCTCAAAGCTTCTTAAAAGTTAAAAATCCTTATGATGATCATCATGTAACGATGACATACGTAACATCATTTGGATTAGATTATGAACCTATCTGTAGATAGATATATAACTCTTCATCGCATGTATCCAGGAATTTCATTATACAATCACCTTGACTAAGCAATAGAAATGCTTCACTGACAGATGATAGATGACTCATTAGATCGTTATCCTTTGAAATAATTTTTAGCAAAGTCCTTGATGCAAAACTAATACATTAACAATTAGTTCCATAGGTTACATTTTTTGATATAAGTACGAGTATGTGCATATGTATTTTGTGTAAACTATCATTTTAAATTTATTTTTTCATAAGAAAACCATTAAAAATTTATTTTTATATGTTGTGTTAATACGAGGACAATTAGATAAGTCAGTGACTTCCTGCGTAGCAACTTTTAATGTATCACTATCCATCTTTTAATAAACAACTGTCTGTATTTTAAGCAAGCTGCGTCATTTAGTTTGTGTGTGACAGCCATTTAAAGCAACCAACCTCGTGAACTTCGAAGAAAAATGGAAAAAATTGAGTTTCGTGTGCTTATTAAAGATGGGTATCGATTAATCGAACTAATCTGTGTTTTGTTGAAATAATAGATGGTTTGTCCGCTTCGGATAACCGATTTTCCCGCTTAGAGTTTTTTTTAAGGATTCATGAACGTTAAAAAAATATACGGACTGGACAAACAAGTGAGAACAACAACGTTATTCATGAGAGCGAGAGCGACAACAACAACCTTATGCATGAGAGCGATAGAGACAACAAAAATCTTTTTGTGAGAGGGAGATAAAATATGGGAACGAAATGGTGGATCTTGCGTATCCATCCGCCAAAATATTAATCCACTAAAATGTTAAGTTTATTTACTACAAAAATGTAGACTTATGATTGATCGATTAATCGATTTTTTAAGCATAAATTAATTGGTGTCTCGATTAATTAGTGAAAAATAATAATTATTGGTCGATACCCATCCCTAGTGCTTATCAAGCATTATTTATAAAAAACTAGCATCGAAACCAAGTAAAAGCTTGATAAATACTATGTATGCACCATCAATTTCAAATGATTTAGAAGTGTTATAAATGATTCCATTGTGGTCGTACCCCAGCAGAAGTGACGCCGAACTTTCAAGAACCCAAAAGGGTGCCAGAAAATAAAATCCATGAAATGTAAATTGGACGATCGAAGAATGAATGTGCGTGAGATGGCTGTGGCTGTAGTCATCTCAACTGAACTTGTTCTTTATATTTTGCATAAATATTTGGACATGAAATAGCTATAATCGACCATAAACGCAACCGTGTGGCAACTTCAAATGTGTTTAGCAATCTTCAACCGCAATCTGAACGAGTTGTTGTGCCGTTTTTTAACCGTGTACGAAACATGGATCCATCACAAAGCACCAGAACGTACACCAAAGAAAGCCAAGATGTATCTGGTGGTGTGATTCACATCGATTACCTTGAAAGGGGTACAACGATCATCGGTGAATATTATTCAAACTTGATAAATTCAATACAATCTCCACATTAACCCCCATAAGTCTATTTCTTGTTCCCAAACTTGAGGAAATGGCTTGACAGGTAAGAGATTCGGGTTGATAAACGCACATTTTGATGAGTCTAAAAAAACCTATTATTTGGAAAGGATAAAAGAAATTTAAGAAACGCTGGCCTAATTGGATTGACTTATCTAACTGTCCTCGTAGTAGTTCCGACACTCTAATATACTTATAATAAAATGTGGATATTGTATAAAAATTCAAGTTTTATAATAGAAATTGTTTGTAAGATGACTTGATCTTTCAATAACCGGAGAACTTTGTTATTGTATTGTTATAACGACCATGCAGTTTGCTTGGTGGCAATAGTCCCTGTTTCGATAGTCATTTACTATTACCTGGTGGCTAGTGAGTTCACTAGTCGTAGGAAATACAGGCGGTGGCAATGACTGATGGCACAACTGGAGAACGGTAATACAGGCGTTCCAAATTGATCCCTTCCAATGATATCGCCATGTTAAATTCACCAGTTGAATGCATGTTAAAGGAGATAGTACTGGTTCCAAAGGGACTACCCAGTTTGAGACCAGTGATTCATACTGCAGGGAAATTATACTATCTACAATATCTTTGTGTTTAAATTTTTAATAGTCCTTGATAGCTTATTTGTTATTCTGAATAAATTTATTGATCAGACAAATAATTGATTTCCATATACATGTATAGATACTTTAGTACTTTATAGGATCCCTGTGATCACGTATGATATTACCAATATCACGATGATGTGAGAATATATATTCACACCAGGATGGGGAAAATACTAATGTGAATGGTTGAAAACACAATAAAGATTATTGAATGCTCAGCAAAAAAAAAAATAGAATAAAATAAAATGAAAAAAAAAAAAAAAATTGTTAAAAGAAAATATTCATGAGCACTTAACAAGTTCCGCCATAATTATGAACATGACCAAAATGACAATGACGACGATGTTATGTTGTTGATCTTTATGATAGTGATGATGATGATGATGATAATGGATAATGATTGTGGCATTTTGATAGTTTCATGTGATTTGTTGTGATTTAATGATAAATCACAATTTAAGCATGTAAACAACAATATTCGAAGTATCTGTGAGGTTGAAAATCAAGCGTACATAAAAGAGAAAGAGTGAAAGATAATTTTCAGGCGCAAAGTAGAAAATTACAACCTACAACAAGTTGCTAATGTTACAGTAAAACGAAGAATAAGCGATTGGACAAAATTTTACAAAAAAAAAAAAAAAAGCAAAAACACAAAAACACACTAACTAAAAAACCTTAAGATACAGGAAAAAATACAAGGTATCCATCGATGTTTTTTATGTTTTGTTTTCTAAACATTTTCGGTAAATCTTTATGATGAACCTGTGATGATGTGAAGAAGTGAAGTGAAGTGGAATAGTAGTAGTAAGTAGGCTAAGGCTAAGATATAACTGACTGGCTGACTGGCTGAGTGTGTGAGTGAATGACTTTGAGGAAACTACTCACACTTAAGCTTAAGTTTCTGTGTTGCACGTTTTCCTTTGGTTTTTCCTTAATCTTATCTTTTATGCCAACAACATAAACAAGTGGAGAAAATGCTTTTAGCTTCAGGCATTTTTATAAGCTTACAAGCGCGCTTAACTCATTTCCAGCGACACGAGTTTTCCTTAGACAACTTTAGTAAAAATCAGCAAAGAAAATAGAAGAAAAAAAAATAAACTCATGGTAAAGAAAACTAACAAGACAAAAGCGAAAAATGGAAAATGATAGTTTATAAGACACTAAACTATAGTGACGAGGAGAAAATACCAAAGAAAAAATAAAATAAAAAAACGAGAATTGTTGAAAAAATCATAAAGATTTCTTCATGACGAATGTGGGAAACCATTTGAGGTCTGTCACTATGTCTTAACAGTCTGTCAGACTATCGGTTGGATCAGAGTACAAGCATAGCCAAGTGGAGTTAATCTTACTTTTATAAGAACTTAGTGTAATAAGCAATAACAAATTGATCATAGACTGATAAATGAAAATGATCTTGATGTGATGAGATGAGATGAGATAAAGAGGAGAATGAAATGAATAGGAAATACTGTGTTTTCCTCTCATATATTTTTCATTGATTTTCTTCATTCATTCTTCATACCACAATGATGGCGATGGCGATGACTATGACGATCACGATGAATTTAATAATCATTTTGATTATCTTCTTTGATAGCATTGAAGATGACTGACTATGTCGATGTCGATGATGATGATGATGATTATTGCTTTTTGAATGATCTTTAAGATCTTGATTCTTGTAAATGAAAAATTTGTAAATACTGAAAAAAAGAGTTTTTCATTAAATCAAGAAACATGAGTGCAGGGTTGAATGAGTTGATTCAGTTGATGATTTTTATTTCAACTCATGTAGTAATTGGCGCCAATTCACCTGTCTGATTCATCTTCTTTTTCTTTATTCTGCCCTCTCTCTATGTTAATGATACTATTTACTTACTTAGTTACTCTTTTTACATATGCATGTATGATTTGATCTTGTAAGTTTCTTTGGTATTTGCTTTCTTTTTTTAGGTGGTAACTTTTGATTAATGAATTGTTTTATATCTCTAATAAAACGAAAGATTTATTTAAATATTTTATATCTTTTTAATCTTTAACTTCCATCATCTCTTTTTATATTGTATTGTATTGGATATTAACAAAGAAAAAGGGTGAATCATTTTCAATTTGTTTGACACAAGTGTGATGAAGTTAAATGAATATAAGTATTTTTTTAAGCGATAATAAAAATAAGTAAAATCTATTAAATGTTCAAACTGAGTAACTTATAGCTGAAGTGAACTCAATACTAAAAACAGCATTAACATCAATATACAATATATGTATGCGTAGTATATACATATGTATGTATCTTTTGTGTCCGGTCAAGTTCATTTAAACTTTGAGAAAAACGCGTGCCCCTTCACATTTTTGACGCAACATGAAAAATCTCTAAATAGAAAAACAAGAAAAATCAACATTTGCATTCGTATTCGCATTTTTATGATCGAAAATCTATGCCAACAAGAAACAATAGTTTGTTTTTTTTTTCTTTACCCTTCACACACTTTTCATGTTAATTGGTATTAACTATTTGAAGGCTAATACCTTTTTTTGAGGTTTATGGTTTTTGGGGGTTTTTTTTTCTTGTAATAGATTGATTTCTAGGATGGTTGTCATTGACATTATCACATCAATTATTATAAGATGAGATCAAGATCTGAGATCCAAATGAAGTACGCACTGCAATAGAATCCTTAAAAAAGAGTGTGACAGTCTGTCAAACATTAGTCATGTGAGAAACAGATTGTTACAATTTCTACTACTCATCAGCTTTCATATTGTTAATACAATATACTTATTTCCTTCTTTCCCTGTTTCTCAACTTGCGACCAGTTATTAGGTCGAAAACTGTTATATAGTGTTGATAATTGAGCTTTAGATTTGATGACTATACAACAGTAATCTTCAGTTGCCTAGGTTATGCCAATATACATATGTATATATTTCTGTTATTTACTCATGGGACCATTATTTTTGCATCAAAGTGATCTTAATCTTATGTTCTTGTGGTTTATGTTTGTGAAAATAATTTCTGATTTAGAGCTTCTCTAATAACACTTGAGATTTTTAGTAAATATAAAGTCCAGCACAAATGCATTTGAAACGGCAAACAGGGCATTTGTTTTCTTATGAGCGAAGCAGGTTTCAAATATTCGGTCGACCAAATAATATAAATTGAATTTTGTGCCGACATTTGCAAATACAAAATATACTTACTCAGACAAATGAAATGTTTTATTTTAAATGGCCACCAAATGCGATTGAAACAAATTTCAAATGAAATGAATGAAATGGAAAACATTTGAATACATGGAAGTCGTTCTTCAGCTGTTGGTTACGCTGATCATTGACTCTACAAGTTTTGAAAAACCAGAAAGAACGTTATCATTGGTTATGCCAAAGATTTAATAATCTTCACGTTGCTGTGAATGAGTTTGTTGGCTGGTGAATATGGATCAGAAACATATAGTGTTCAAATTTCAGTTCGATTAGTCAAAAAACAAAAAAGTTTTTCTAATAAGAACATTAATTTGAGTATGGGAAGTACCCCTCCTAGTGGTCTGATTCGGCTGATTCAATTTCAACTCTCTAGATCAAACACTGAGGGACTATTTAGCACACATACAGATGGACAAACGAAAATGGCTATATCAACTCGTCTCATCGAGCTGATCACAAATATATATACTTTATGAGGTCTGTGATGTGTCCTTCTGTGTGTTAAAAACTTCATGACAAACTTATAATACCATTCACTTCTGTGAAGAGTATAAGAATATGTGTACAACGACGGATACCATCTTTTTCGCAAGCACTTTTTTGTTTACCGGTTCTCTCTCTGTCAAACATGCAGAGTACTTCAAATCCAAAATAACCAAATGCGAGGCATTTCATTATATCGCTTTCCGAATAAGCTAAGTACGCATCACTTGCAAATACATTCGTACCATTCATTTCATTTGTTTGTTTTTTTTTTTATTTTGACACCAAATGCCTGAATTTTTGAATGTATTTGGAAATGTTTGCTTGCGAATGCATTCGTGCTCAGTTAATATAAAGATGATAAAAAATAATTGAAATGTAACTAGAAACCAACAAATATCTGGACTCCTTGATTACAATAATAAAATGTCTCTCTTGGAGGCAGTTTAAATTGGATTGAGACTAATGATTATGCTATATAAAAAAGATCATTAGATTAGAAAAATGCACATTATTCCAAGTTAGTTGTTTTATTTTTTAAATTTATTTATTTATTATAATTTCTTATGCATTTTGAGTTGAAACTTTTATGGACGGCTGAAAAATGTTTTGTTGTTGATTTGCCAATTCTGTTATTGTTGACGATGATAATGATGATGATGATGCTAATGCTGATGATTGATAATGATTGCGTTAATTTGCAGTAACAACAATGAAACACCTACAAAAGACCTGTAAAATTAGCCGACATAAAATGTTGCAAAATGTTGCAATAATCAAAACTAAATTTTGGGTTTCGTTTCTTCATCTTCTTGTGTTTTTATTTTTTCACCTTAAAAGTGTTGCGTGTTGCAACAAGATTTTGATTTATTTTTATTTTATTTTTATGATGCTAGGATGAAGCGCCTGAAACTGACACTAAATAAATAAATGAATTAGTGGCTGAGTGAATGATGCATCAATGAATGAAACTGGCTACAACAATAATAATGATGATCATTATAGTAAGAGAAAGAGAGAGAGAGAGTGTAAAATGCATAATTTGGTAATGAAATGCGCTAAAATATTTGGACAGTTTTATAACACCCCTACAAAAGTCAATTATTATTGCTTTGGTTGCAGCTTCTTAACACTGCAAGATTGTTGCTGTGGCTGTGCTTTCTGTTTGCGATTTGTTGCAACAAAAGCCAACGCATTTAAGCGCCAATGAATCAAAATTTTATGACCTCCATCCTTTTTTTTTGTGGCACTTAAACAGAAATTGTGAAATTGAGAATGAGAATGGGATTTGATTTAAATTAACAAAATTTTTTCTCAACAATTATCATCATCATCATAATCATAATCATCTAAAGTTCAGATCATGACTGACATGATTGACGACTGACTAGTATGTTATGTATTTCCTTGATGGATGTTCGTATTGTGTGTGTTGTTATTATTGTGGTCTGATGACACACAAATTTGTCATGTCAACACCAATACAAGAAGAAGAAAGAAACTTTTGAATGTTGCACATTCAGACATTGATAAATAACTTTAGAGTGTCAAAGTTCAAAGACAATTTTCATCAATGAAAACTCAACTCAAGAAAAATCAGAATTGTTGTATTTCATTCGAATACAAGAAGGCAATGCCTTTTCCTTTGGAAAAAGTTGCACATTCAATTGAGTAAAGAAATGAAAATGCTTAAAAGAAAATTGCACATTTATACTATTGTATGTGGTACATACATACATATATATGTATGTGTGAGTGAGTGAGTGAGTGAGTGAATGTGCAAAGGAATTTAATTCATTCTACAAATTGTTGCAGTAGCAAGAAGCAATTGTTGCTTGGCATTTGCATGCAACTTATTTGTCAAACTGAGTGCTTCTGATGTTGCTGCCGCTTTCAAGGTTTTTTTCTTTTTAAATCTGCTTTATCTTTTGTTCGTTTTTGCTGCCTGGCAATTTCAATTTCTCAATTGCATTTCTTAGCAATTTGTGGCATGGCATTTTTCTCCTTTTTTTTATATAGTACCATATTATGTGTATGTTAATGCAACATATTCATCCTACGAGTATTTCATTCAAGACACAATTGAATGGATTGACTTTGTCAAGCGTGGCAACACAACACATACGTATCTATGTATGTATGCAGAAGTATACATAGTAAATGGATAGCAGCATGGTAAATACCTATTTCAACAATAAATAGAAGGAAAAAAAAAGGAAAAGGCTAAGAGGAAGTGAAATGAATAAGAATAGGAATAGGAAACGAGGGAATAGTAAAAGTGGGCGTTGCGCACACATTTTGGTTTCGTTTCAATTGAATTTAAATTTTTTCTTTTATTTTTGTTATTTGTGTTCTTTTTTTTTTATTAGATAAACTTGACTGTTGTTGCAGGCCCTGTTAGTTTCAGTTGCATTTTGCATATAATTTTCTTATTTTTCTTCTTCATTTTTTATTTTGTCTTAAAATTTGAATAATTTTAGAGAAAAAGCAAATAGAAAGACATTTGTTTTTTCCATTTTTTTATTTTGATAAACATAATAAGGATGAAGATGATGAGAATGATGATGATCGTGATGTTGATGATGTTGCCGCCTGCCACAAAATGAGGCGTTACATTTGACATGCAACATGCATAACTAAGCATTTTTATCTATTTTTTTCTCTTAAAAATTTCGTCTTACCTCTTCAAGCTTTTGTTCTTCATCATCATCCTTCTTTTGACTTATTCATTTCTTTTTAACGCCCAGTTTTTCTTTTTTCGCATTTTGGCATGCATTTTAACGAAGATGAGATCAAAGTAAAGTATTTTGAATTTTGGCACGAGTTTTAAATATTTTTTTCACAACTAAGGAAATATTTTTTTTACAGAAAAATGTCATCATTGCAACGAAGCACAACTGACAAGAAGAACCAACCATCAAGGTTCCCGGAGATGAAGATAAGAACACAAACAGATGAAAGTATAGACTACTTGGAGATTGGAGATATAATATAATATAATATTTGAGGTTAGGCCAGATCAGATCAGATAAAGTTGAATCGAGTTAAGTTGCGTTGAATTCAACTGAGTTTTTAGATGCCGCATAATTCGTCATGCACTTGAAGGCCGGCCAAGTTAATCTAACAACAAAATTGTGATATTCTTTTCCTTCTTTTGGTTGATTTTGATTCCTTATAGATATTGTTGTTGGTTACTTGCAACAAATTGAAACTTGTTTGCTAAAAGAAACCAACAACTTTACTTTATTTTACTTGACTTGACTTTAGTTTAACTTCACTTGACTTGACTTGACTTCACTTGAAGTTAACTTGGTTTACTATGCTTTGTCTTGTCTTGAATTGGCTTGACTTGACTTGGTTTGGCTTGGCTTATGTTTTACAATATTTGAATTGCAACCGTCAAGTTTACTTTGACTCCATTGACTTGGCGGCTAACTTGGCTCAATGTTTGTTGGTAGGTTGGCTAGCTGGTTGGTTGCCTTGTGGCAAACGTGGCCTGAAAGCGTCTTGTAACCGTGGCAAATCAATCAATTTTCTCAGTGAAACTGCATAAGCCTTTTGCCACTTTGTTGCGATAAACGTTACGCTTCATCATCTCAACATCATGCAACAAAACAACAACAACAATAGCAGCATCCAACAACAACACAAACAACAGTAAAAACCATGAAAGCTGTACAGCATCTTCTCAATGCACCATTTTAATGTTGAAATGTGATGCCGCTTCTCAAGTTATACGAATAAACCCAATTTCTGCAAAAAGAATGCAAGAAAATACGAAATATAAATTTCGAAACGAATCAGCTGCGAACAAGAGTTGGACGCAATAATGAATTACCCCGTGCTCCTACAGTTCCATAACTTGAATTGACTATAATGCATAGAAAATATGTGGATTTATAAAAACTTTGTTCACAAAACTCGGGAATTTGATGGAAATATTCTGAAAAGGGATTTTGATTTGTTTGATATATAATTTGATCGTCTGTTGTTATTAATATGTGTTTGTATATATAAAATAATTTTGTTATCTTATAGACACCAAGCTAATTGTTTAACATTTATCTTCAATTCTATTTGTGTTACATATAATAATATCATAAGCTGAAAGTGTTTGTGCACGCATCACGTATAAGCCACTCATTAAATTCAAAATGGAATTATTGAATAATAACAACTATTATTGTGAGTAACACATAGCGTTTATTTCATCAAAACCAACCTGCAGAATCAAAAGATATTAACTAAGAACAATTAAACCAATCACTATTATTCGTTTGTTTTATGCATTGATTTATCATTTACTAATAACTGGAGTACGCACAAAAGTATTGCGTGCTTCGTTCTTTTCTTTCTATAAATGTTTATAGTCACTTAAAGATAAAAGGCGATCTACATCACTATGGATAGATTAGCTCTCTCAGTATTTCTTGGCAATACAAATTTTAAACATATGTAAACTAATTTAAATTTATTTATTGCATCTAGGATGTGAAGTCTTTATTAGCCTCTTGACAATCTCATTCATGTTGATAAGCTTCTAGCAAGTTCCTTTTTAGGGTTTCGTACCCAAAGAGTGCCAACAGAACCCAATTACGAAGCCTACGCTGTCCGTTCATCTGTCCATACGTCCATTAGTGAGCTTTTTCTCATGACAATTTTCACAGAGTGTGTAATTTGATTGCCTCTATAACGACAAATTATATAAACAAAATAAAGTTAAAAAATTAAAGGGCTTCCCATACAAGCACTGCACTGAGCGCAGTTTTTTTCCCTTTATTTCTAATTTTTTGTTAATTTTTTTGTAGTATACTTTTAGGTGCTGTTTAAATTTTTGAGACAAAAACGAAATTAAATTTATTTTTACATAATTTCAGACAGGGGTACAAGCTTTATGTCCAATGAATTTGCATACATAATGTTATACCTTGTGCAGTAGTACGGATATCTTCGTGTGCGAGTCCGACTCGCACTTGACCGATTTTTTATATCTAATAAGCCTTTCCAAATATTGTAGTTCTTCATTCTAGACGAAGAAAATATTGATTGGTTAATAGATCGACTTCTTTTTTGCTCCAGATCCCACATTGCACAAATGACTATGGCAAACCTATTGGAATTGGAGTTGGAATTTCTTCAACATTATCCATACTCACCAGACTTAGCCTTCATGGATTACCATTTTTTCACAATTTACAACACAACAGGACAACGTTTTAATAGGAAAACAATTTAAATCTGACAACGATGTAGAACTAGCCTTCCAGGAGTTCATTGATTCCCATCCTCTGGGTTTTATACAACCGACCTGAACATTAAGTTAGGTGAGGTTAAGCAGGCGAGTTCTTCCAGAAGCCTTAAGGTGGTCTATTGAGATGTCTGATAAAACGTAAAAGGATATGGGAATTGGTCCAAAGCTAGTGTCTCTTTCTCTAGAACCAACCTGAGGAGTCCACGAACAGAGAAAGGTCCACCAAAGGACATTTTGCCAAACTACTCAAGTTCTAGAAGAACGCTTTCCCGAGAAACCAGGTTCGTCTACCAAGAAGAGCATGGCAATCATCGAGGAGATGTTGGATGCTCTCCGGTTACTCCTCATTTTCACAGCTACGAAAGAAGTCATGATGTGGCACCTGCATTCTGTCCGACTCCTTTTCTTGTTGAAGTGCAGGAGCTCAGAGCTTCTCTTTGGTTGATAGCAAGGCCACAGTGTCCTAGTGACAGTACAGTCAGACTCATTTGCCCACTTACTGCCTGCTAGATCTCGGGTTATCACTTCCAGGCATATTCAAATATCGCTAACTGATTGAGACACAGGCAGTGCCGAGCCTTTCCTAGCACACTCGTCTGTCACCGGACACCGGAGTGACCCGGCACCCAGATAAGCGTGATGGAGTGTTGCCGAGCTTGATTAAGAGCTTAACATTCTTCCGCTTAAATGGGAAAAGTGTATAAAGATAATATGGGTGCATACTTTGATGAATTAAATAACTCCTGATATAAAAATATTGTCAACCAACTAGGCTTTCATTTCTGAAAACTTCATATTACACGACCCAATTCCTTATAAAGAAATAATTTCAATAGTAGTTTGAGTAGCTTGTAATAGTGTCCAATCAAGAGAATGGAATGTAAATCATCTTCATAGCAACCAATTTCTAATATATGACATGTTTCAACAGAAAAAAGAATGCTCAACATATGTAATATGGGAAAAAATTCTACTGAAGAATATAGAGATATGTACAATCCGATTCTTCTGTTTGAGTTATAGAATGAAAATATTCAAGTTATGGAAGAAACATACAGTATTAACAGGACGCTAATGGAACTTGATGGTTCAAGTAATCATTCGATTGAATGGGAAGTCCATGCCTCCACCAGTCCTTACCAAGTTTGACTAAATTCAATACAGTCTGGCAATGTTTTTGCACTTAAAAGAGTTGAATATTGTAATGCAAAAATAACAAAAAAAAAAATATATGATGAAAATGAGAATGACGAAGTTCAGTTGAATGAAAACAATGGTAATGTTGGTGATGATGATCATGGTAATAATAATGATGTTGATTATGTAAAAGCGACAAAAACAACAAAGAACAACATTAAATGTTGCCATAGCGAATCATAAAATGCGCTTTAATCGTTTTTCTTAGTGAATCCATCCAAACACTCCACCATCATCACCACCGGGTTCTGAGGGCCTTCTTACTTATTCTTTTTCTTGTTTGTTCGATCAGCCGCTTTATTTTGCCTTGATAAAGTTAAGAGAGTGAACCGCAAATGCTTTTGGCATTGTTGGTCTTAAGACCAAAAACAACACCAACACCAACAATAGCAACAACAACAATAGTAAAAACATGATCCCAAGGCAAGGCAAACCAAGTGATAAAAAGCCGAAGAAACGGAAAGATGGAAAAGGACAAGTCAAAAAACAACAAATAAAAAGGAAAAATATAAAATGAAGATAAAGTTGGTGAATGTAAAGGTAAAGGGAATCCATATAAAATGCTTAAGTACACGATCATCGGTGGTAATCGCGCGCATTCATCTCGCGCCAAACTTAACTTGTACTACCAACAACAGAAACAACAACATTGTATTGTATGTACTTGTATGTATGTATATATATAATCTCATAAGTTGACCGAAAAGGCGAAATCAGGTAACAACAAACACAACATGGATGATCATGAATGTGCTTTTGTGCTTTTATACAAAATGAGGCGCCTTCAAGGCAACAAAGCAAAGAACAACACCACAAAACTAAGAAGTAGAAACAACAAAAAACAACAAGGAAACCTAAACATAAGTAAGAAACATGCTTTATGTTGTATATTGACTCTCCTTTCTTCTTCTGCTTTATCTTTATTTTTTATTAAGTTAACAATTTCAACTTGCCACAATAGAATTTTGAACTTGCCATCATCATTTACCCTGTGAAATCTGTGGCCATTGTAATGCCTTAAATGACACAATCTATGCCAACCATTGGAATTAATAGAAACTACTACTATTTGGATTACAATACCATGTGCACTGATCAGTTGCTAAAGGTATGTGAATACATATCCCGACAATATCTTTAAATCGCTTTGAACCACTGATCTTTCGCTATAAGTACTATTGTAGTACAATATATGAAGCTGAACTAGGTTTGGATTTAAAATATTTTGAGCAGAATTGAAGTTAAGATGCGTTTGAGATCTGACCATTCATGGACCACTTGTTGTTACAACATAACTAAACCAAACATCTTAATCTATCTATCGTAAAACATTCTATATTTAGTCACTAACGAAAGGAAAAAAAAGCCTTTGATTGGGTTTAATAAACCAATTCTTCATCACATTAATATATAAAGTTTAAAGTGGTAAGAAGGCAAACTGAAAGCGAAGGAATTGTGTAAATAACCAAATAATAGGATGGAGAAGAAAATTTTAAGTGTAATAGAAAGAAATATGCAGAGTCAATAGTCCAGTTGTCGAGTTCTATGAAGTAAAAAGAAATTTTAAGAATTTTTAATACTTCATTTTAATTAATGCTGGGGTACCACAAGAAAGTGTACATGGGCCCATCCTATACATCTACATAAACTTCTGATATGACAGTAGGAAATAATGGTAAGGTTGCAAAGTATACAGATGACACAGAGATAATTGCATTAAATGAAAACAGTGTGATTGCATCACAGAATCTGCAAAATTAACTTCACTCAGTCGAAAAATGGAGCAATGGAAAGTAGTGGTAAACTCAGAAAATTCAGTTCAAACAATAGTCCCTTTAAAGCGGACAGTATCATCAAATACCTTGGAGTAAACATGGACCGGAGGCTTACCAGAAAGACTCACATTTAAGCAAAACAAATGCAGCTAAAAATATAAAAAAACCGAAAGATGTACTGGCTCCTTAGACCACTGTTTTAACTTAGCCTTAAAAACAAAGATCGACTCTATAAGGCAGTTCTGAAGGGAAGTAACTCCAACAATACCCTCAAAGTAACATTTGTTAAGAATGAAATGAAAAAAAACATCATAGGCAACAATTTAACAATAAATCTGCTTGAAAACAGTATAAATATTAGGCGGCTCCATGTGTTAGATTTCCTTCATAGATTATATATTGTAGATTAGATAAGATTTGAAATTATTTGCCTTGTTTTGTTGAGCTCGCTGAAGCCTCATCAATCCTGTGATGTAAAATGAAAGAAAGAATATACTTATATCTCGACTACCAACCGATCGTGGAGGTAATGTCACATTATTCATTTATAAATATTTGATTAAAATGTTTAGAGTAGTGTAAAAACTTCATTAATTAATAGATATAATAATTGAATACAAAAAAAATATGTAAGTTTTAAACAAACATAAACGTTGCAAGTACAACCATACAACCATACAAGAAGTATCTGTTGACAATTGCATGTCATTTTATGTGGAAAACAGTGTTACTTAAGATTTTTAAATGCAAGCGGCATCATTCTTTTAGTAGTACCATAATGTGTCATGCATTTTGCGTGCATTTGGCAATTTAGCATGGCAACAAACATCCTTTTATGATCAGAACCAAAAACAGAACAGAAGTTGCCGCCGTTAAATAAAACATTTGCCACATCATTATAGAAGAATAAATAGTGTTTTTGTTTTATTGTGGGGCATGCCACAACAAAAATTTTTAATGGAAAATAAAAAATTATATATAAAATAAAATAAAAATGGTAAGAAAAAAAGTGAAAAACTTAGTTAATGAATGAGTGAGTGAATGAATGAAGTATTGTAAGTGTTATACTTACTTTTAGTGGTGTATCTTGTTGCATGCCTCAATAAAATCAAGCCCCAACATTGCATTGCATTGCATTGCATCGGATCGGTTCACTTGTCAACGCGTGAAAGACTAACGAGGGCATCATTAAATGTTTCTCATTTCATTTTTAACGACTTCATTTAATGTGTGTTTAAAAACATCAGAACAAAATCACATACAAAAGAGGAAAAGTCTTACGACAATTGTCAATATTACTTTTGTTGTTTGTTGTTTGTTTTGATGTTTTATGTCATGTACCATATATTACTAATCCTGCCTGATATTGCTTCAAAATGATGCAGTAGATGATGTGTTGACATACTACGAACAGAATCTCAGTTTGGTTGTTTGTATGTCAAAAATAAATCATTTTACTTAAGGAAATTGACAGACAAGAGAGTGTCATCTCATCTCCGACTTACTTACTGACTAACTGTATGACTGACTAACTGACAGACTGTTTGACTGATAGACTAATAAAAGATGCAACCGGCTTTATTCTTTGATGGAAACTATCAGCCTTTGCATTATGAATGATCTCTCACACTTCACCCACATAAAATTATTGTAGTAGTATAATTAAAAACTGAAAAAGTTTTATGTGCGACAGGAACATTTCCGCTGTACATTTTTACTATTCTTTAAATTTTGACTCATTTTTTGATAGACGCTTTTTTTTCAGAAGTTGAAAAGTTTTACTCTTTCAACACTTAAGGATCATAAAATTAGAAAAATTATTTTTCGTATTCAGTTCACAAATATTGTACAAATACTATTATGGTAATGGAAATTTAACTCCTCTGCAGTATGCTTGGTAGCAATAGTCGATCCGCGGTTCGATAGTAATTAATTATCACCTTTTCTTATGACCTGGTGGCTAGAGAATTCGCAGAGGCTAACCAGTAAGTGAGCGTTTCCCTAGTAAGTAAATCAGTAACCCCTTTTCGCATTACTGGTGGCTAGTGAATTCACTAGTCGTAGGAAATGAAGACGGTGGCAATGACTGATGCCATGAATGGGCAACGGTAATGCACTCTGTGGCAAGTGAGCTCTTCCAATGACATCGCCATGTGAAATTCACCAGTTGAGATAGTTGCAACTAGGAAAGGGACCAGTTTTGGACCAGTGATTCCTACCGTAGGGTCAATGAAGGTTTTTGATGAGGCAATTCTCTTTCCTTGGAACATCGACGAATAGCTAATTGTCGCTTTCAACTATCAGTTCATGTAACTTTGCCATGTCTTGGTGAAAGATACTTATTTTTTCTTTTGTTTTCTTGTCAATGAAACAAACACTATGAATCCAGCCACCGAGCAGCTTTCACCGGCTGATTAATAATGTGATTCTTGAATGTTTATGTTCCTTTATCACTAAATGCATTTTATTTTATTTTTATTATTATAGTTTTTTTAAAAAAAACTAAGAATTTTTTAAAGATTTCAGGTCACCAACCAACTTATGTTATATGTGTTTACATAGCTTGATTAACAGTGTGAACAATATACTCAAAAAGACAAACCCAAAGAAAAGATATAACATAAGTAAAATACAATAAAATAAAACAAAGTGACTGACATAAATATTTTGTGTCTTGAATAATGAACAATAATTTATGTGTCAAGAAGGCTTAGCCTAAGCTAGTACTAACGCCGCAGTCTCCTCTCAGGACACACACACACACCATTACATTTCATAATTCATATGTATTGTTTTGTTTTTATATCTTTTGGTTCAATTTCTAACACTTCAATGGGCATTACATTGGCTTAAGTGTTAAACAAATAAACTAAGGCGCTTAGCTATGTTTGATGCATATGCATATACATATAAAGATACTTCAATACTTTGTTCTATTCGGTTCTGTTCAGTTTAATTCCCTCTCACTCTCTACTGACTTCAATTGAAGGTTTATGTTAATGTCAGTAACAGAGAGAAAATTTAGTAAAATCTCCCTAAAAAGCCAACCCAAACACAAATCAGAAACCCAGAACCCAATTCAACCGAAGCAAAATGACATGTTGTTATAGATGATACAGTTAGTTATGTGTAGCCTTATGACGAATGAGATACTTTGTGCAAAATGTATAAAACACAAGGGTATTTTTCCCCCTTAGTACCCATACCATAGATTTAGAAATTATGAAAACAAAAGATTTGTTATTGTTGGCTTTGTTCGGTTTTGTTTAGTGTCCTTATATGAGTGAGTAAGTGCATGAGTGAGTAAGAGAGGGTGAGAATATCATCTCATATCCTATGCTATCCTATTTTTAAGAGAAAAGTGATTTAATGCTTGTTCTTGTTTTGGACAAAGGTCAATGACAAAGATGAGGAGGCTAAGCTTAAGGGAGTTCTCTGTTTGGTTAATCTCCATTGCACTTGAGATTAGATTTGCCTTTTTTTCTTTTTCATTTTCATTTTCCTTTTATCGTTTTTTTTAAAGGAGATTTTCCTTGGAGATTTTTATTGTTATCTTTCATTTGTTATTGTCCATGCTCTCTTTCCTTTTTTGTCATTATGAAAAGTATTTGTTGTTTCTGCCTTACTTGAGCAGGCGTAATTTGTGAAAATATCCATAAGCCGCTTAAACACCTTTTTGCCTTTTTGTACTATCTTGTATATCTTTTTTGTTGTTTAGGTATCTCAATACACATTTTTCAACTTTATACTCGTATACAATACATTTTATGCTTTAGATATCTGATGAAAGAGATTTTTATCATGGTCACTAACATTTGACTTTGGTTTTTAGTAATTTTGTTTGATATTTTTTTATCTGGATTTATTAATTTTAAATTTATTAATCATTATTTTAATTATTTATTTTTTTCGTAAAATTATAAATAACCTGAATTCCAAGCCCTCATCATTCACTTTTCCTGATATCGAATCAAATATGTATTTCCTTCCTGAAAACTTGTCACCTCTTAGAAGGCTCTTAGTATTATTTTAAAAATGTTTTGTAATAATTTTCGTTGTATCTTCCTCGATTCTGAAATTCCAGGTGTAATAGCGTATATTTTACCAGAGGATACTTTACCCCTAGTTAGAATATAGGGTCCCATAATGAAGTAAGGACAGATATGCGTTTCTAAACGACTTTGTGGATCCATTTTTGATTAAATACAGGCAGCCCTGATATTTATTTTTTATTATCTCACCTATTTTATTTTTCGCTATAATGTCTTTGGGGACTTTTTTGATAATGATGTTAGGAATACCTGGTATTTTTTTTTTTTTTCATAATTTTCTATTGAGCCTTTTGTCACCCGCAAACCTAAATATGTAAAATTCACAATATTTACACATTTTTGTTTGCCACTGAATATATGGCTAAGCGCTACCCACTGTTCGCGCTCTATCTCAAGAACGGTTAACTGTATAAAAAATAGCAAAGACCAAATTTGTAGAGAATTTAATGCTCTTCAAATTTTACTTGAAGATTAATTAATCATTTAAAGCATAGGGGACAAAATATTTACAAAAAACCAATTGTTTAAAAGCACAAAAGAAGTTTCATGCAAAAATCCAGCTTTCCCGTAATTTTTTTGATCTGCAATGTCTTCATTCCCCGTATTATAATTAATTTAAATAAATAAAATAAATAACTTAATAACTGAGCAATGTTCTTTGAAATGCCATTGAATGACGAGTTTTAAAGATAAGGAGCAAAGGAGGGCCGGCTTTGAAAGCAATGTCCACCAACGTCCAACATGAAAGTTTGTCAAGTAAAGTGGTAGTAGTAATAATAGTAGGAATAACGAGTTAGTGGGAAAGTTAAGGAAATAAAACAGTGTCAGAGCATAAAGTGGATCGATAAAGTCATGACATAGGTTGCCTTGCTTTGCAACTGATCTCATGGGCATTAATTCCGCAAATAAATTCAAAAGTGAATACAATTTCAGTAAGAACTTAAGCTGAACTCATCGGTTAATGGACTGAGACTATGTAACATGTGTATTACAGCACCATAATACAAAAATTGTTCAGGAATCAGAGAAACCGCCATTCCCTTGATTGATTCACTGCAATCAAATTTGGAGTTACTGGTAGGTGAAAATGATGATACATAAAAGAAAATTTCAAAAAAAATAGAAAACAGACTTCAAGTAGCACAATTTATCGCGTATCATTAAAAATAAGTCAAGAACTACTTATCAGATCATGATTAAATTTATATGTGGACCACATGACAAGCACCAGCTTTTAAATATAAGAAGTATAATCAAAATAAATTTACCTAGAAAAAAGTGCTGATGTAACAAACAGATAACTACTGGTCAAATCTTGATTAAATTTATATGGGACCACATGACAACACCAGCTTTCAAATAAATAAAGATACATCTAAATCGGTTCACCTAGAACCTAGAGTCGAAATGAATAACCTACTCCTTTTTTTGAAGTCGGTTAAAAAGAGCTCTTCAGGCAATGCCTCTTTTCCTAAGTTCCTCTCTAGCTAGATAGGTTCGTAGGTATATAATATAATAATAAAGCCCTAACTATAACTTAGTTTTCTCAAGAGCAACAAGGCCCTTTGAAGCAATTGACTATATGATATGTGTATTTTATATTTGGATCAGAGTGTTAAACATTTTATTGAAAATTTTTGGTATCTAGAAAATTTGATGTCTTTTTTTTCCTCTTATTTTTTTTTTTGTATCTTTTCTTGAGTGTACTTTATTCATCTAAATATGGCAGCACAACACATTTAACTTTATTTCATCTTCTTTGCTTCATTTCGTTTAAATCCAAAGGGGAATATAAAAATTTTGGTGCATTGCGCGTCTTTAGTTTCCTTTAGTTTTTGCGATCTTTTTTCGGTATGATTATCACAATTATCTGTAATTCAGACGATAAATCATTTTCTTCGTCTGCTTTTTCTCCTTTTTTATATATGCATGTATCTGTGTGTGAGTCCTCAGTTTTATTGTAGAATTTTGCAATATTTTTGTGTTGTCTCTTAAGTTATTTAAAGAATGAAAAAAACACACACACATTTTATCAAGTGAAAAAAAAACAACATGGAAAATAACAACAACAACAACTAGTAATATTAATATTAATAATAATAAAAGAAAAAAAAAAAGAAAATTATGTATAAATAAATATCTTTTAAAAGCAAATCACGCCTTGTAAAGAATCTCATCACAACTTGCTTACCTCGCTCGGCTAACTCAACTCATTCTGTTGATCTTTGAGCTGGTAGATTGATTGTACAACAAAACTATTGTAGTAGAGTCGTTGAAAGACTCAAATTTACAGCACGATCAATTGATCGGTCGAACGATCTGACACGATTTTGCAGTGAACATCAACACCAACAACAATAGTTGCCAACAAATACTGTGTTTGTGATTATTTCGATTGAAATCGATTGAAAATTGAGATTGAATCAGATTCACAATGTTGGGTGCACATATTCAATCGTTTTGATTGACTTTGCTTGATCGCATAACACCAGCAACAACAACAATATAATACTAATAAAAGATATAGTATTAAGATTGATTAAGTCATGAATTTGTATTAATTACAAATAAGAAAACAATAACAAAAAGATACTAAATACTTTTAGATCGTGTCAATAAATAATAATAATAGAAAAACAATTTTTTAATTGCAATAATTAAAAAAAAAAAACAAAACAAAACAGCAAAAAAAAATTATTAATAATAATGAGAAATTAAATTTAAAAATAAAACGTAATTATTCAGTTTGTTTAAATTTTAAAATTCTTTATACTAAAGAATTTCTTAATTTAAATTAATTGAATGATTGATTGATTGATTCATGAATATATGGATGGTATTTGCGAATGCAAATTTTTCCAATAAATATTTTTAATTTATTTTTTTTTAATTTTTAATTTAAAAATTTGTTTAAAACCATTATAGTACATACTGTCAATACTCGTATAAGAACAATGACAATGACTAGAAAAAGAATTCAATCTTAAGAAAATATTAGTGATTTAAGAATGTCTATGCCAGGAAAACTGAAACAACCCCAAGAACAGCATCTTGTGTCACATTTATTATTGTCTTTTGTACTACTAGTTGCTAGTGATAAAACATCAAAGAAGAGAATGCCACTGAACTTGATAAGCTAGGATGTTGGCTACTGTATAAAATATCAAGAGCACTGCTACTGCAAAGAGCCCTTATACTAGGGTACCCCTTGCTCATGATAATGATGACCACCGTATTGACTATGATAATGTTGTGCCTCTGTTGCTCATGATAGTGTGCCTTTTGTCGCTGTTGTTGCTGGTGAGGAACACGAACAATACAATTTGGAACAACATGAGGATTTGGCTTTAATTGAGAGACAAAGCACCCTTCTGATTCAGTTCGTTAATTCCGTAATTTCATAAACTTTGCCTCAACCCATCAATGCCAAATATTTCTAATAAAAATCCATCGTACTAGAGTCAGCCAATATGTCACCTTCACACACACTAACGTGCAGCATAATGTGGACAATCAGTTAATGACGTTGGGCAAAAGTACTACATAGATTAGATTAGATTAGGTAAAGGGCGGTAGCCAGTACACCTCATCACTGCGGACGCAAGTGGGCCTATTGTAACAAACTCCGTAATCACAGTTCCTCCCAGATTCTGGTATTCATCAGGAATTCCAAGATCCTCTTTAGAGACAAACCTGTAATTTCAACAGGTTCCAAGTACTGGTGACGGAATTTGGTCCAAATTAGGCCCTCGCAGTGACATAGCACATGCTCTGCTAACTTCGTCTTCTTCATTACATAGTCTACACAGATCGTTGCATTGTAAGTAGGTGTTTCATTATAGTATACATCTTATGGTATTTGCAGCTTCACTAATTTTTATCTGCAATTGTGATAACAAATCATGTAGCTCGTTCGAAGCTTTTTCGGAATGCAGTTGATTGGTGATCCAAACTGTGAGTGATTGAAAACAGTTCTTTTTTCATCATAAGATGCATTAAAGAACCCATATAAGTATACTACTTGTTAAAATTGATTCTTGGAGTGCCCTAATTATAAGAAATAGAACAAAAGCAACTCCTTACAAATATGACCACAACATAAGGTAGGCAGGTTTATTTAAAATTTAAGTCTGCCTTACCAGAGGTATTAACTGTTACATATAAGGGTTAAAGGTTAATCAATTCAGATTCAGTTAGTTTAAATGCAAAAAATTATCTTTTTCTTTTATTTTGTTGTTTTTTTAATTTGTAATCTTTTCTAAAGAACAGTCATTCGTGTAATGTTTTTTTAAGGTATTACAACAGTAGGATTCAAATCAAAAAATTTAGACAGCCGATTTCCTGACATCTTACTCCGATGCAGCCGCTGCCTCATCAATTTTGTACAACCAATTAAACATAATGGAGCCATGGCTTAAGAGATGGAATATTGGAGTCAACGTAGATAAATCCACACTTCCACACTCTTAGGCATACATCCTGTCCTCCAGTTCAGCCAACAACATAAAAGTCAACACCTGAACTATAAACTATCCAGAATGAGCAGGCTCATGTGGCACAGTTCAAAACTAAGCTTAAGAACTAAAATCATTTTGACTTATGGCATTGAATTCTCGGCAACAACATCAAAATCAAAAGTCGAAATTATACAACATGTTTAGTCCAAACTCTTAAGGAGGGTCATCACCGCTAAATTGTATGTCTGCAACTTCGTCATTCACACAGAGACCTGTAGGTGTCAACGGTAACTAAAGAAATGATGAGCTGCTGCAAAAAAAAATAAAAAAAAAAAATAAAAACCATCTGGCTTGTCGTTAATTTGTTGGACAATAGCATGCCCCTGAATCTCTCTTTCAAATCACCGGAGAATTAAGCAAAGGACTTCATCCAAGAAACTATTGTAGTTTCTAATAATAAAATCTTTGCCAATTTGCCAATTCTTCTATTTGAGATAGTTGCTAATAAGATTACATTTACAAATAAAAATAAAAATCTTTTATATTTGTGTTTTTAACATACATTAGGAAGTAGGATTGACATACTATTCTCCTAGAATTAATATCAGAGTTTTATAAGACAAAAATGCAAAATAACTTATAACTAAGTGGTGTGTCTCCTTATTTTTAAATCCAACATTAAATTGTGTGTATGTTTCCTCGAGATTACACACAATTGTTGTTGGATGTAACCATAATTTTCTGTTAGATATGAAATGCAAAAAAAAGTATGTCGATTTATTTTTTAACAAAAGTGAATTCTAGAAATCCTGAAAATATACTTTGCAATTTATAATTTGATGTGATCTGTAATACACAATTATGTAAGTCATATACACACACTTAGGTCCTGACCCAGTCAAATGATCTCACTCATTATGGAATGAATTGATGTGTGGTAGCATGATGATGACATGGTAACAAGATGACATTAGTTGCTTCTGGGTTGATTGGTTGCTTAATTTAACTTTGATCTGTTTTTTTTCTTGTTATGAATTTTGTATTTCATTTCCAAACGAAATAACCGAACCCAACGAACCTAAGTAAATGCACTTCTAATGAGCCTTAATTATGTGCAATTAAATAACCTTTCTTTCTTTTACTCCTCCTTTATTTATTTATTATTATGAACAATATTTAATGAACATGGCAACAAATGATGGCAAATACAACATAATTCCAATGCCAAATGAATGCAATGAGAATAAAGAAAAAACACAAATATACAAAAAATTAAAAAAAAAAAAGGGAATTAAGGAGCAATTAGAGTTTTGGTGCCACTAATTTAGTTTGACATAAAATTCAACAAGGTGACAACTGATGACATGCACTTCACAGAAATTCATTTCAGACAATTTCATGAATTCAATAAGTCATTTTATTATTCATTTATTAATTTATTCATTCCTTTCTTTACCTATTCACTCATTCATTCAATGGTGGATTTACCAGAAGGCTGAGTAGGCTGAAGCCTAGGGCGGCAGATTTTAGGTGCTGCAAATTTTGGCCAAAATTTTTGAAAGTGAAAACTTCTTTAGGCACATTTAGGCGACGAATCTCTTTGCTAGTTTTTCGTAGCTGAAAGAGAAAATTTGAATTATTTCGAAGAAAAGGCAATGGAATTAAGCGTGTCGAAGCAGTTTATATAAAAGAAGAATTAAGAATGACCACTAGTAATATTTTCAGGTCCTCATAGATAAACTCGTGTCCGAATTAGAAAAACAGCAGTAGGCTTATATCAGATGCAATGCTAAGTTTTCACTTCTGACCAAAATAACTTAATTGTCATCATCAACCTTACGGAAAAAGTCTTTTTCTTGGTATAAATGTATCTTAATGATTCACAGACTGACTTAGTTCAACACTGCATACATTTTCAGTACCACATTTTTTTCTAAAAGACTAATAATAGGTCTATCTTCGTTCCTTGGAAGCAGAATATTCGTGACGTTTATCCAAACTTGGACATTACGATTCAAATTGCTCTATATACACCAGGAACAAATTAATCGGATGAGAAAAGCTTTTCTTGCTTAAAACGAGTGAAAAATTATGTACTACCGAATGGACATTATTGTATAAATAGTATTACCCTGCCTTATTAGTAGTATTAGTACAGGATTATACCATGAAATACACAAAACCTATTTCTTCTGCAATCTTAACTAAATCGTTGGGTTCTAAAAATAATCTAGGAACTGACACCCGATCGATCCCCTAGTTTACAATCATACTATTTAAGAGAATAAGTCGATGTAATTATGACGATAATGCTCATTTAATAAGATTGTGAACTAGGCTATCGAATTACAAAAGTCGGTGGGGGCGCAAAATTTGAACAGCCTACTGGTGGCCAATGTGTAAATCCATTCAATGCATTCAATTATTTATTTATTTCATTATTTTACTAACATAGAAATGTATATTTCAATGGAAGTGATCAAAGTTTCAATAATTTTTCCACATCAATTTTGAATTTATTTTTTATTTGATTGCAATTTTATGTTATTTTTTAAATTTTTACGAATCGCAGAAGAATCCTGTTAGTTTTTTGTTTCTAAGAGAATTTGGAACTCTTTATATTTCCATTTTCTTGTATCCATCAAAGGTAATTAAATTTTATTTAATGTAATTTAATTTCTTTACATTTTGTCAATTAGAAAATGCTATTTTTTTTGCCAAGCAGATACATTTATATTTTTGTATTAAATTTTGTTGTTGTTGTTGTTTTCTGTATTTTTTAAATGATTAAATATTCATTGAAATAGCATTTGAATGTGCAAGTCATTTGCCACTGACTGTGCGTGGCAAAACATTAAAAATTATTCAAATAGAAAAATGAAAAAAAAAAACTATTAAACATAATAAATGCAGAAAAAGAAGGAGTAGAAATATGTACTATTGTACATAGCAAATGTATGTAGTGGTAGCAGTAGAAGTAGAATGAAATACTTAATAATAATAAAATGACCGCCGACCAAAGTCCTTTTCAATTAAGCCATTCTCACTTGACCAAGACAATTTCTGTCCTCACTTCGTCTCTTGATCGTGGTTCTTTAGGTGTTTGCATGTCGTATTGACCAAATGTTGCAAGTTGCAAGCATAAGAAAGGGATGCGTGCCCACAGAACATAGTACTCACACACATGGAAAAATAAAACAACAACAAAAAAATAAAACATATTTGAATGACTCGCGCTCAGCATGACTTGGCGACTTTGGGCATGGCGGCGGCAACAGTAACATCAGCATCATCATCATCATCAACATGCAGACTAATTTTCCAAATGACGCTAAAACTTAAATTGTGCCGACAGAGAATCCACTCACTCACTTAGTCAGTCATTCAGTCATTTAGTCAATCAGTCAGTTAGTCATTCAGACATGGAAAAAAGTAAAGAATCCTATAGAGATACATACACTCTCGGACACACCACACATTGAATTCAAGGTGAAAAATGCTCTAACGAAAGTTCATTAAAGCAAATCATATTAAAAAAAAGCAAATAAAGGTAAAATTATCATTATTATATTTTTGTAAATACTTATGTATATACTATGCTGTATGTATATTTTCAATGCCACAAGTGAATGAGGAGAAAGAGTCGAATGAGTCGAGTGTGGTGGTGAGTGAGATTCGTATGCGTGGCCCTCCTTTAACGGATTCTCAACGCACGCGCAACTGTTCCAGTATCTGCGACCTGGTGGCGCTTCACCTATAAGAAAGGTAAACTAAAATAGAGTAGTAGTAGTAGTAGTAGTAGAGTAGGGCAAATGATCCGCTGAAATGCATTCATGCACTCTGTTGGACACCCGCCACCAAAGCATTTTCATTTCAATTCTGTTCAGATACATCATACTCATATGTATATGTGTTTTGTTCATTTTTTTTGTTTTTTTTTTATTTTTTTCTTTTTGTGTTAATCACAAAATTAGTCAATGACGCTGTGGTTTTTTGTGACGCTGCCGCCACAAAGTCAAAGTCCCTTCATTTTTCACTTTAGTTCGGTCTTCTACTTTTTTTGTTATTTTGTTCATATTTTCATTAATATTTTATTGCTTAATTTCTTTTGTTATGCTGATTATGCCGACAAATGAGCGCAGGAGCTCAAACAAAATTTAAAAAAAAAAAACCAATCGCCTGTCCGTCGTCATTGTAGTAGACGCGCCACCAAGTCGCTTTGTATCTGATTCTTGTTTTCTTCTCAATTCCTACATAGTTCATCATCATCATCATCATGATCATCATCATTACAATCACAATCATTATCATGGGAAAGAAAGATACTTAAACATGAGATTTAATAATTTAAAATAAAAAATAAAAATCTTAAATTTATCTTCTTTGCTTATTTAGTTTAGTTTCATCAACAAAATCATTTTATTTTCTTTAATCTTGTTGCTCGTTCCTGTTGTGTTGATGCAATGAAGTTTTGGAGGCATAATTTGCATTTTACGTGATGCACGAAATGATATTAACATTAAGAAAATCAATCTTAATTTAGAAACAATCAGGCGCCCAAAAAAACAAACAAACCAACTAAAAGATCCATTCCAGGATAAAAAGTATCGTAAAATATATTAGTCTTTGATGCTAGTCGCTTTGTAATGTGAAATGAAAAGGATTTTATGATTCTGAAGCTTAAAATTTTATTAATAAAACTGAAATTTAAATTTAATAAATTATCTACTAATTAGAATCTTCTACTAAAATTTGCATCTGCTGTTTTTGTTGTTCAATCAATGCATGGAGCAGTCATCAATTTCTGTGTGCAAACTTAAGGCGAACTTGGTTTGGAGACGTCAAGACTTGTGAACACTGATTTTAACAATTCAAAATATAATTGATAATGGACACAAAAATCGACCAAAGAAATTTGAAGATGTCACATAGCAAGGATTATTGGATCACAAGATACACAGCCAAAAAAAAAAAAAGGTTGGCAATGAATAAAATGTACTCAACAAGCCGTTTCTGATTGCCTGAGAACCATTGGAAAGACACAAATGAAACTGAGCGAACGACAGATGGAAAAGTGAAAAACTTTATGCGAAATGTTGCTTCAAAGCCACGAAAGATAGGGATTTTTTGTATCGGGCTGTAACTGTCGGAAACTGTCAAATGGTTATATGTATTTTAAGATTCCACGCATAAAATCATGGGTAACACCAGGACAACCATCAACATCGAGTGTAAGACAGAATTGCTTCGGGAAAAAACCATGTTGGGTGTGTGTGGTGGAATCAAAAAGATGTTGTATACTATGAGATTTTTAAGACTGCTAAAAGCCAAAAATGGTAGTGCATATGACTACTTGGATGTGCCTTACGAAAGCACGATGCGAGTACTTCACACTTTGGCTACTGTTTCATAAGTGATTTTATCAATTTGAACTATACGTTGATGGAAAAACGACCAAAATGGAAATCGACACCATTTCCACACTTAGTTGGGAAGTCTTAAATCAACCGTTGTATGCACCAGACTTGACTCCTTCAGATTATCATTTGTTTTCATCGATGGGACACGCACTGGCTGAGCAGCATTTCATAACATTCGATTCGAAGTAGAAGGATTGGCTTGGTGAATGGATGTTGATGAAGGATAAAACTTTCTCTTGGAATGGCATTTATAAATTGACTGAAAAATAAACAAAATGCGTGGAAAGCAAAGGCCCTTATTCTTCTTTTGTCATTATTTCAAAAATAATTGTGTATTTTCAACGAGAAAATTCAACATTTTAAACATCTACTCCTTGTAATGCCAAGGTGCATTGATCAAAGCCCATCAACCATGTGCTGGGAATTGTCATAAGCCTAAAGAGATATAACTTGACATTAGTGTAATGTGCCTAATAGAATATAAATCATAAAACTAATATATCATTAATACTAAGATTGTCCAAGCTCAAAAAGAGTTAAGCACCATATACCAAAAATCGGGATTAAAAAGAAATCAATTGAATCGAAAAAGTAATGGAGAATATTAGTGAACAACAACAATAACAATAGATGAGTTCATAGTTAAATTGAATCTGCTTGCATTGGCACTGATCATCATCATGCCAATCTTAATCCTAAATATATTTTTTAGGGATGATGGTTTTCATTGTACAATACAATTTTCAAAAAACAAATCATCCCTGTTCCGAATACAGAAGAAAACAAGATTTTCTACAGAATTTCAACCCTTTAAATAAAGATCATTTATAGTTTAGTGTAGTATAGTATTGATACATTGTTACTATGCGAATCATAAAGAGAATAAAACGAAAGACCAAGAAAATGGATGTAATAAAATCATAAAGAAATTTATAAAGAAATCATATAACATTTAAAAGAAAAACTAAAACAAAGAATCTGTAAGATAGAAGAAGGAGAGAAAAATTAAGACTGCCAGGGAGAGAGAGAGAGAGAGATGGATGGATTAACTGGTGTAATTTATCATCTTTCGGTTTTTAACTAAACAACCAACAAAGAACATTATTTTTTTGTATCTTTTACTACTATATAACTATTGTATGTTGTTGTTGTTATTGTTGTTGTTTATAATTTAAATGCTTCCAACGACATAAAATTGCTGGCGGCGGTAAACTTGAAACTTAAAAAGATTGCGAGCATTTAAACGGCTTTTAATTAAATAGAATGTGAACGAACATGCGCGCTCGCGCATGTGTAACAATTTTGCGTTGCGTTGCGTTTTATTTTTTCCAGCAGCCATAGATACACATAGAGATATATAAGATGCCTGTCACAAACAACATCACAACAACTAACCAACCAACCAACCAACTAAGTAACACCAACTAAATAACCAGCAACTTAAGCAGACAACTTAAGACTATGATAGACGACTACTACTACTATATACATACACATATGGTAGACCAGATTAATTGAAATATTTTGAAAAATGAAAAATTATTGTAGCAGTAGAAGATCGAAAAAAAAAAAATAAAAGAGAAAATATCATAGATTTTTTATTTTTTTGCTATTGAAATATTTTGTACAATATTTTGTGGCGGCTAATTGTCGTCACACATACAATTCACAGAAACACTAAACGCTCTCATTCATTTATCGTTGGTCGCTGCTATACGTATATGCATCAATCTACAATCCAACAACTCTTAAGATAACCGCAATATGTAGTATCTTTAGCTTTGGCAACGGCACAAACTTTGAACTTGGCCGACAAACACTTGGCCAAATGATTGATGTTGTATTAATTTTAATAAATGTTTTCGTTTCGTTTACTATTTAAGATACTATGCAGAGACATAGAAACAGAGACAGATACAGATACGGATACATTTGCATTAGTTTGTCTGATGTTCCCTTATTATTATTGAATGAGCGGTGAATTTGTTTCATTTTCTATTTAAATTTTCATATTTTGCCATTTTTATTTTGAAAAAAAGACCACAAAACTAAGTGATTAAATGTCAAAAAAATGTTAAGTATCTGTTTCTATGAATGATTTTAAAGAAGCTGAGAGAAACTGTGAGAAAATCTTTTAAATTCTTTTAGAAAAATTTGTATATTTCCTCTTCCGTTTTGATTGACGACATGTTATACAATATAAATTTAATAAAAAAATTATGTACTCGTATGTATGTTGATGAGATACATATAGTATGAGATACAAGGACTCAGCATGTTATACATTATACAAACCATTTTGCATGCATAGTACGACAAGAGATAACCATGGACTTAAAGCCACATATAAATAAATATAAATAAAATAAATCCTAAAGTCTAGATGTTGGATAGACGGATGGTTGAATCATCATTCAAACACCTCACAAAATCAGACCTGCATCAGAAGAATGCTTACTAGCTGGCAATATCCATCATAGTTTTAGGAAAACAAATGAAATGAATGATCATTGGAATGACTTTGATTCTCCTGTACGACAACACACATTGTGAATCACCATGGCATCAGACCTAAGTAGCACCAAATCTTATCTAAATTTGAACAGCTTAACATATAAAGTGTCCATAAGCCAAGGATTCTACAAATAAAATATCCATATGAACAATTTCATAATACAATATCTAATTGAAATATATATGTGTGTATAATTAAACGGCATTAAACACATGCTTTGTGAATCCTTTCCTGCCTAAACCATTGAACCGATTTTGATAAAACAAATACCAATTCAAAGGTATTCTTTGCTGGATGTGTTCAAGTACATTTTATACTTCTGAGACAGCAGACCAGCACCATTTAATACGTGATAGTGTAGTTTTTCCAAAGAACATTGTTTACAGAGAAGATATTAGCACTTAAAATAAACAAATGTTTGTTTTTTTCTAGAATGCGGTTGCCCTAGAATTAAGTACAAGAAATTTAAGTAGGTTGGTAGTTCTAAAAAATATCGTTCTCCTCCTCTTGAGCAAAATTCTCACACCAAAATTAATTTGGAAACTATAAAATGCACTCATTCATTCATTCCTCTAATTTCTTTATTGTAGTATAAAAAAAATAATGATAATCATCATCAACAACAACATTGTGATGATCATCACATTATTGATAGTGTAGCGTTACTAAATTAATGTAATTGATTTCAATGCATATTTTATATTATTTTTTCAACAGAAGAAGTACTACACAAAAGATACACATACTTTAGATACAAAAATACACAATGCTAAACAAAAAAGGCAACCGTAAAATTAGTTACGGCATTTGAGTAGCGATCATCAGCAGCAATGAGACCAAAGAAAAGAAAAGAATACAACACAATACACTGAACAAGCCGTAACAAATCGATTTCATTAGACAGATACACTACTTTAAAATATATTTTCTGCTGCTCCTTACTCTCAGTTTATCTATCTATATGATCCTTTTTTCTATGTATGTTACCTACATGTTGTATACATTTTTTTTTTTTTTGATTTTGATTTTTGCTAATTTTTGGAAACTTCATTGTTCAAATACTTAATAACAAACATTAGAGAAAGCATTCTGGGGGATTTTATTTGATTTCTCTCTTCTTGTTTAATTGTTTTTTCATCTTTTTTTTTTTTTTCTTCCTTTTTTTTCTGTATCATCAAGGTCTTGAGCTTATGAGCATCATTTTATAAAAGAACTCTAGAACTGGTTGGCTTAAATATTTTGACAAAATCTATTTTTGATAAACGGGCTTTAACCGTGCTTAGTACGGTTTATGCTGATAAGAATGCAAGCAAGCAGATTATCATTAAAAAAACAAACCTTAATACTTAACAAAAGTAAATGAATTCGATTGGGATTAATAATATATATCACCTCCTTTGGCTTCAATAACTTTTTGAAGACTTCTTGGAACTGAATCTGGTCTTTTATGGTTTTATGCAAAGCAGCAATTCTTTTACGTTTCATAAGACCACACACACAGGGCCATATTAACCATGTCCTTAACCCTTTTCTAACTTCCTAAAATACATGTGTCCTACCACAATGCAATTATATTGAAAATTACTAATTTTTTTTTACTACATTACAGAATACATAACGGTTCTGAGACATTAATGAACGAACACAGTTTTTTATTAAGTTTAATATCATCAGACTTCTATATGATTGTAATGTTGTCATTACATTCGGAAAATATAATCGTGCCATACCATCTCGTCTATATAAATTCAGTCTCAATGTCCTCATAATAATGTTTCCTAAATTTTGTACAAGCCATTGATTTTGTCAAGAAATCGGTTAGAAATCCAAACAAAAAATTTATTTTCGGATAAGTTTCTAGTCACCACGACAATTCTGTATACATCTTGTTTAGTACGGGAAAATAAGTTTCAATTGTTAACTTCTCTTGTCTTTCTTTCTCGCTGTGATTGCAAATGCGCGGGTCCTTAGGCTACACTGCCTTATGCAATGCCCACACGTATAAGATAACATTCAGGTCTGAGCTATGAGGTGGCCTGTCCAGAGTAGTAACACCAATATCCTTCATTTATTTTAAGATTTAACAACTATCTCAACTTAAAAGCTAAGAAGTTTGAATGATGATCAATCTGAATGTATGTTGAAATATGATTCTTATCCAAATTCATACAATATGTTGTTTATGTTTCCGTTTATGGCAACATATACGGTCCAGCCAAGTTCAATTCTATTTGTGAAACTTAATTCATATGAAATTAAAGGGAATCAAATTCAAAACACTAAAAATATCATGAAGAGAATTAATTTGAATAAAATCCAATAAGAGTATAGAATTCGGGGCACTGCGCAATTGGGTTTATGGCCCAAAGGATGCATGTTCCAATATCAAGATTTCTGTTGCAGCTTTGAAGATAAAAAAGTATCAGAAAATATTCAATGCCTCCTAGTATGTGACTGTCCTAGCCTTCGAACTTCTTTTCGGCAAATATTTCTTCGATTATTTGAGAAGTTGGCTAATATTCTTTGATTCTTCAAAATTCAGACATAACAATGGGCTGTGTAACCTAACTTAAATATCTATCTATTTGACTCTAAAATACCCGTACATTTCAATTGCATTAGTTCTAATCTAAGCTTTATTTTTTGAACATCAATTCACAAATTATTCAAATGATTATATTATTTTACTTAACAATATTGTATAAACTAAACTATGCCGATTAATTTCAATTGCTCTGTAGATGTGATAGAAAACGTGGAGATTTCATTTTTCGAACTTTGATATTGGAATGAACAGCTGATTGAACGTGTTTGCGATTTTGTATGATTGTCAAATATGTGACTCATAACAAAGACTTTGTTAATTCAAAATAATATTTGTATCGATTTTAAAACAAAGTCAAAGTTATCATCAGTGATTTCAAAACCATCAAAAGAGATTTCCGGCAACAGAGAATTGTTATTAGGTTGATATGGGTTTGAAAGAGATTTCTGGCTCATGCCAAATAGTATTAATTTCATGCATTGAATCTTTCCTTTTATCAATTAGTCAATAATAGAAAATCAATCAGATCAGATCCGGATCTATCTATGAAATACATACTATAAGATACCTTTATCTTTATCAAGCTAACAATATCAAATAATTATGAATTCAAGAGCAATGAAAGGCATATCGAAATCATATTTGCCTATAATTTTGGAGTTCAATACAAATTGGTGGGTCACCATCAATATGTAACCATTCAATCATTCTTTATACTATGGTATGTATTTATCAACTTCAAAGATTGTCTTCTAGTGCAAGTTTTGAAGCCTTATTATAGTGAATAACCTTATTGGCTCAACCAACAGGGATCATGGAGTCTGGCTATAGACAGGTACTATAACGACAACTAAAACCAATCGCTAAAGAACGTAAGAAATCCAATAGAAAATTGGTTAGACAATACCATCAACATAATTCTTGAAAGAAAGTATCCTAAATGGTGGATCATTAATGGAAGCGGTAAACTTCAACAATAGTAAGAGTGGATAACATACGATACTAAGTAAATAAAAGCGACATAACCTAGTTGTTGAAGCTGATCATGGGCTCAAAATATTCATAGTGTTATCAAAACAAATGAGAGCAGAACTCAATAGATTTGGTAATATTTTCAAAAATGATTAATGCCACTGTTCTTATTAACCATACACATGTATATAAATTACAATAATATAAAGAAATATTGATACATATGTATCAAGGCATTAAATCAATAAAACGAGTGATGAGATTGCTGACTTAGTTATTATTTTGGTCAAGAATTTACTTATGATAATGTACTATAGTACATTGGACTTACCGGATTAACTTGAGGCTTTTGTAAATGTGTTGCAATATTTGTAATATTCATGCCCATGGCCGGAATTTGTGAGCCATACAGTTGACCGGCCGTCGGTGTCATGTCCGTAAGCATGTTTGGAGTTATAGCAGTTTGTTGGTAACCAATATCACCACAACTGCCTGTGATATAGTATCTGTTGTTGATTGTTGCTATTGTTTCTAAAGGTGGTGGTGGTGGTAATGTTCTAGGTGGAGGTGGGAAAGGCGGTGAAGGTGCTGGAGGTGGTGTGTGAAGGGTTTGATGTTGTTGTGTTATTTTAAGACGAATGACGACGACGATAACGACGATGAAACGCGATTTGATTGTATCTTAACGATACAAATGTCACACAAGAATTTTAATAAAATCAAAAAAAAAAAACAATTAACACAAAAATAAATACAATTTTCTTTTTTAATTTACGAAAAAAAAGAAGTCACACTTTTCTTGTTTTGTTTTTTTTATTGACACTTTTCTGATATTTTCAAGGGCTCAGCAGGATTTGGTGTTTTTTCTTTGTTTTGTTTGCTTTTCTTCTTTGACTTTCTTTTTTATTTTTTTTTTTTACTTTCTCTCACTGGTCTTCTTTTCTTCTTTTATTTTTGTTTTGTTCTCACACACAAATACACATACGCACACGGACTCAGAGCTGGTCAATGAAAATTATGAGAATTACGCAAAACTCATTGTAGTATGTCCAGTGATCTTTTTGTATCGTTAAGCCGTTTGAATAGAATTTTTCGGCTTTTGTCTTCATTCCTCTGGGTCTCTCTCTCTCTCCCTTTATTTTTGTAACTCTCCTCCTTTATCTTTAAGTTTTAATGTGGCGCTGTCCTTCTTGTCTTAGAATAAGGAAGAAAGAATATTTCAACTGATGGAAGAATGTGTGCGCGCGCATACACTTTACTTTTGATATCTTCGTTGTCCTTGTGTATGTCCTTTTTCTTAGATCTTTTAGTTCCACTAACTCCCTCTCTCTCTCACACACACTGGGCAAAAGTTAAATTTGTCAATCTACAATAGAATATGAATTGACAAACAGAAGATGATTCTCTATGGAACGTGTTTCCGTGTCCCGTTGGGTGATGACAGACAAAATGATCGATTTTTATCTGCTTATCTTTGATTGTGGGTTGTCCAGTTGTTGTTGTTATTATTGTTAACACATCTTTTGAACGTGAATCTTTTACAATCTTCCTTGATGATTGTGCGTGTGATCTTCCTTCACCTCTGTTGTTCCGACGGTGTTTTGAATGTTTCTTAAATTTTCTTTGCCTTCTTTATCCAAAATTTCCAATGATATTGCAGCTGAGTCTCAAGACCACCGGAGAGTTCAGAACATTTGATTCCGTTTTTTAATGTTTTAAGCTTTTTATTTCTTTGGTTTTTTTTCTTCTTTCTTTAGTTTTTCTTGTTTATTTCTTTTAAATCACAAAAAAAAAAAAAAAAAAAAAAATTGTTAACTCGACAAATGCAAAAGTTGAATTCAATAACAAAAATTAATTGAATGATTTATTGATTGATTGATTGGTTGTGTTACACAACACTTTGGAAGCTTGATTGAGTTGACGTAAGTCACAAAATGCTAATGTCAATAGGAGTGATCTCAAAGTTTTCAACCACTCATGCTATGATCAAAAGTTTTCTTTGTCTTTAGTTTTTGTTTGTTTGTTTTTATTTTTATCCAAACTCTGTGATGAGTCCCTTTTTTTGTTTAGATTGAAGCACTGCAGAAAAACTTTGCTAAAAACATGCGAAGGTGTGTTTGTTTTTGTTTTTCTTTTTGTTATTTCTTTTTTTTTATTGTCGCAATAAGATCCGCGCAAAAGTTTCCATCAACGTCGCTGATCGTTCAAAGGCTTGCAACTGTTTCACGCGATGCCAACTCAAATAAAAAGCTTGCGATAAACAACAAAACGTCAACGTCGCAACAGCAGCAGCAGCTGCAGAAGTTAGTGTGTTGCAAGAGTATTGTATTGAATGAGGAGAGGAGAGTACTGAAAGCAGCGCAGTTACTGAGCGAATAAAATTGACAGCGTTGATGGTTGTTTGGGTGCTAGTGAGATGGTGATGGTGGAGCTGAAGAACGTGGCGTTTGCAACTGTGGCTCGTGTAAATCGTGTTCTCGTATTGGCTTTATTCAATCGTTTATTATCGTGCGCGAGCCGAACAAACAACCGACCAAATTACACACTCACAACAAACAACAACAAAAAAATCCGCAATATTCAATATGATGAAGAAGAAGAAGCACAAATAACAATGAGTTAAGCAAAGCAGCAGGTTTCTCTTGCTTGCTGGTTCGCTCGTTCATTTGCCTTGTATTTGCTTGAATGCTGAGTTTCGTACTAAAAAAGGCGCCTGCCTGCGAGTTCAAAATAGTAGTTGCTGCTGCTTCTATCCGCTAAAACAACACAACACAATACAAAAATAACTCAGCCATTCATCAAACACACACACACACACACAAGCAAATACACAAAGTTACATTATATTGCTACACATCTACGCAACATTGGAGCATATCATACGCTACGGTAATTTATAAGTGTTGGTGGTGGTGGTGGTGTTGGATGAGCGAGCGCAATGCTATTGGATTTGATTTAACTCAATCAAAATGTATATAGGATGACAAGAGATAGATAGCAAGCGTAAACTACCACTCACTACAACTACAACTAACAACAATATACAATAGAAAGAGAGAGAGAGAGACAAAGATAGAAAATAGTCAAAAGGGAGATGGAACGAGGCGCACACATGCCATTATTATTTTGCGCCGGCACCCAAAGCGCGCACCCAACAGAGAAAATACATACAACATACAATAAGAAATGAGTGAAGTGAGTAAAGCTGGCGGCAGCTGCCCAGTCAAGCATAGCATCAACGACAACAACAACAACAGCAACCACTACACTCGGATGACTTCATTCATAAAAATGTTTGCTGCCGCTCAAAACGAGTTTACCCTTACTGCTTGGCATTGAGTTGCTTTGTCATTACATTGAGTTGAGTTAAGTTGAGTTGCTGTGTTCGGTTGCCTTGCTGCTTTGTGTTCGGCTGCTGCACTGCTTGCTGAATTTGTATGCTCTTAATTTATATAGTATTGTATTATTAGGCTCTCACTGAGCCACAGTTGCTTTGATGTTCATTTGTTTATGATACGAGCAGGGAGTGCGTACACGCGTGTGTTTCTAGTTGGTTGTTCTAAGGCGCTCGCTCTCAAATGAAATGAGTCGCGTGCCATTATTACTCTAACTCTCTTTCTTGAAATCTCTCTCCATAGGTGGCTGGTTGACGCCCCACTGTGTGTGTGTGTGTATGTGTTGTTTTTGGTGGACCCATTCAACCAATCGGCGCTTTGTCTTATGCTCTGTTCATTCTAGTATAACCTATAATTATCGCGATGGCCGCTGTGTGAATGCAAAAGCATGCTGTGTCTGCTTTTATTTTTTTTATATTCACTCACTCATTTCATGCTATTTCGTTTTATCATTTGTTTGGTCAATTGCTCACTCACTCCTTATAGTTGCTTGTTTATTTTCATTCACTCACTCACTCACTTAATTCCATGCTGTTGATAATCATAATGATGATGATGATAATGGTGAATGGTTGCTAGTTCTATGCGATTCTATGGCGCATTTCAGTTGTATCGCGTGCTCTCTGGGCTTGTGTGGTGTCTCTATCCTTTCTTTTTCTTCTATTCATTGTAACGGCATTTGTTGGCAATTTCTTTTCATTATTTTACGTCTTTATTTTTGTTGTTTATCTACTGCGTATTTTTTGTTGTGTTGTCGAATATTTTCTTATTCTGGATTATTTTGAATTTTTGTTTTATTTCATTTTATTTGGTCTTGTTTCGTTTTTTTTTTCTTCTTTAATAGGGAAATGTATTATCCTTTGTCATGCTTAAAGCGGGTTTTACTTTTCGTTTTTTGCTTAAACAATGACAATTGTATTTTATTGCATAAATTTTCTCTATTGATTTATATCAGCCTCAAATGATATGGAAATACAATAGTATACAATAGTAGAAAATGAAAATGAATAGAAGAAAAACTACCAAGAAAAATGACTACTATTCTATTTTTTTATTTTAATGTAACATTGAAAATAAGAAACATAAATAGGAATAGAAATTGATTACACATATTTTCCATTGCTAAGTTTAGTTGAATTAAATTAAATTTACTTATTATTAACTAAAGATATCCTTTGTTATTAGTCAGATACAAAAAAAAATAAAAATAAGCACAGATAAAATCATCTATTGAAGAACGACGCAATGACTTTTTCAATACAAAGAAACTACAAACTAGACAAATGGACCAAGGCCATTTTGATCATCGTTAGTTCCTTTTTTTTTTTTTTTTTTGTTTCATTTGCTTTTTGCTTTGGTTTTTGGTTAAATTCTTATGTTGTTGGGCGTAAACTCCCCGGCAGCAAGTGTCAGTCGTTGTCGAAATGAAAGAGTAACTTAAGAACGGACATAACGAAACGGAACGAAACGGATCGGAAGGATGGGTGGATGATGGTTTTGGTGGCTTGGTTGACTGAAACATGGATAGATGAATGGATGGATGAATGTTAAGCTGGACCATGTTCAAATGCATTTTATACTCTCATATCAAGTGCTCTTTGTTATGACATGGCATGTGGCATAAACATAGACAAACAGACAGATAGAGGGAGAGGAAAGAAAATGTACATAGTTCTTAAGTTTGCAAATGTGTGGCACATGATGATGATGACTATGATGATGCTGATGATGATGATGTTTGAAGAGGATAAACATGAATGTATGACTTTTTGACGTGCCACTTGATATAATATGTGATTTACTTAATGTAACTAAAGTAGTATCTAACTCAACTCAATTCTAAGCCAGACAATGATTATATTTACAATGATGAACATGATGATGATGATGATAAAATATGATTTAGTAGTTTATACAATATAAAGAAATGTGTATTTGTCTGGACATTGTCCGTGACTTAAATGCAGGCAATAACACTTCAATAGATAGATACTTTTGTAGATACATATTTACTTATTTACGTAACTACTACTACTTTCACATGTGCTCATATTTATAGCCCTGCTTATGTAATTCCTAAAACACTTGTATGCACACATTGTTTCAGTATTTGTAATACTTAGTAATTTGAACTTATAGGTCAATAAATGCAAAACCGCCTTCTCGGTTCAGTCGACTTAACATATCATATAACTTTGACAATCGATTAACCTGAACTTGATTGCATTTTTTAGGTTGCACGTGTGTGTGACTATAAAATTAGTTTCACAAATACAACAGAATTTTTCCACGAATTTATCAGTATTTTGTAAAATTCACTCAACTGTTTTTGAAATTTTTTAAATACTAATGTATATCAAGATCTAATGAAATAGTAAAGATTTTCAAGAAGGGACAATGGGTTTCACACAAACTTGAGAGAAAGTCGCAACAACAAAACATCTGCAAATGCAGTAAATCAATTTGTGACCCAAGTCAACCAAAAAAAGAAAACAATGCTATTCTGTGCTGTGAATGTGATGAGATCAGACTGTTGTGTTTTGTTATGATGAGCTTTTGTACATGGGATCTTGGATCTCTATTCCAGAATATATGATCCGTTTAACAAAACAAGACAACAAAAGTTGATTTTACTTAACATCTAACATCGGAGTCGACGGTAAACAAGGGCGTAGCTAGGATTTTTTCCGGTAAAAAGCAGTACATTTCCTCCAAAAACTACTATTTCGCAGTACAACGATTTCAAATCGTTCTAATCAACTTAATCGTCTGAATCATCTGAGATCTCGATAATGTGACACTCCAAGGTTTTTATTTCGTATTTTTCCTTGAAAGCAATGCTGCTAAACATGAAAAATCAAAATTGGGTTTGACGGTTATAACAATTTTAATGATTCTACACTGAAACGACATTTTCCAGTGGTCCAATTTTATTTTCTGCGGAAAATACTTGTTCTACTGTAAACATAGAATGTATTCAAAAAAATCTTATCTTCAGTTTAAACACGATAGAAAAAAGAGATAGAAAACAGAGATAATTACATGCTTCTTTTGCACACACCAAACCAGACAAGACAAAATTAATATTTTTTTTGTCTGAATCATCGACTGGATGTCGAGAAATACACATCTTTGCATCTGGTCATCACAAATCGCATCGCACATTTCTGTTTCCGACAAGCGTCGCTATCGATGATTGCATTGTTTCTAATGGCGCAGCCCACACACAAAAAAAAGAAAACTGTGTCTCATTGTCGTTAGCTAACAAGAAGACGGATGGTTTTCTTCTGTTTCATTGATTTCCGCTTGGTGTGTGTTGGAATAGAATATGTTTTCTTGCCGTATTAGAGGAAGATGTTTTGTCTGATCAGCCTTATACATTTCTGACGCCCTTGTCGATAACCTTTAAAAAAAAAACTCTGGAAGAACTTCGTTGGACCTGCTTCTCTATTTTGCTAGACTTGGCTTTCTTCCGATTATCATATGTTTCGATTGATTGTTCATACAGTTTCCGTGCCATATTTCATATTTAGCTTATAAGAAGAACATTTGTCTATCTTTTGCTTCAAACATAAGCGACGGAAAATCTTTTGTATGAAAAAATTATGATTTTTACTTTTTGCACAATAACATGTGATCGATCTTTTAAGATAAGTCAGTCTTATATGATTCGATTTGTTACAGTTTAATTAATTTTTGGTAGAAGCACACAAAGCCCATTCCAATTCCAAACTATTGTAATTCCTATTAAATACAGTTACATAAAATGAAGGAAGAAAAAGTCTTCAAATTGAAGGCGTAATTTTGCATGCCCCTTGGACTTAGTTTTAATGTCAACAATTGAACAAAAAAAAAAGCAAAAAACAATAAAATGACAATTAGAAACACTCAGTTTAGCAGAGAAACAAATCCATACATTTTATTGCCATTTGATTACTTGAATATGACTATCACATACATACACATTTATACATTTTCACACTTGAACACTTAAGAAACTCAACTCTCATTTTAGATACTCTTCTTTTCAATATTTTGTCGTATCCTTATGCTTATATTCTATTAATGAATATTATTTATTATTAGATCGAGTATTACACCGTTTATGCTACAGCCGAAACGCTATTCACTGAAATCGGCTTGAATCCGAACAATTTGTGTTTAGGTGTTTAAGTGTGCGATGTCATTACGTTCTTATTGAGCACAAATTTGTTGCCATATGCATAAAAATAATGTGGCTCAGTTCTTAAAATCATATTGGACATAATAAATGTTAAATGTATAATCCTCATCCTGATTTTAAATAACATTTTGCAATGATTTTTCTGTATATCATTGCACAAAACAACATTTTGCGAACAGCTGACTTTGAATGGGTTTTAAAAACGCTAACCGTTTATGCTATATATATGGCTCTTCCACAAATCCTTCATAAATACCTCACTTCGAAAATTCTACAAAACCATTATACCCTTCAACACTTTCTCCGAATTAAATTTAATTTTAAGAATCACACACCTTGATCTACACCGATTGTTTATTCCTAAATAAAACTGCAACCTTTGCTATCACAACAGAAACTTGTATACTCCACTATGGTATCCTCAATTTTCTCCATCCTTGAAGCAATAAAACTAATTATTAAAAATAACAAATGTATCGGCACCGACTCACTCTCGACAATAGATGCAATATCCAAAATCAACAGTTGTTGAATACACCATAAAATCCCTCCTCATAAAAGCGGCCCCAAAAATCGAAATTCTATGGGTCCCAGGCCAAACCAATATAAAAGGCAATTAGCTGGCAGAAAAAACAGCCAAGGCCGTTCTAACATGTCCCCAATTCTAACTCAGAACACCAACCCAACAGATGTAAACAAATTTTTAAGATTTGCTGTATCAGACGAGCTTCAGAGGAATATTACTAAATGCAATATATGGTATGAAGATATCAACAAGAAAGTGTTAATCGAGTTGACCAGATAAAAATCCTTAGACTCCGATTACGTTACACCAAACTTACCCACCTAGGCCTCTTTGATCTCAATGTAACTCCACAATGCCCTAACTGCCACTCAACAGCAAACACTGATTTAGAACACATACCAACATCATGCCATACAGACACAAACACTAGCACTCAATGTATATAAGACCTAGCCGAAAGCCTTAGTAACCAGTGCTCCCTTTTTAAAGTTAATGACGTTTTGTAGACTTTATTATTTTTATTAAACTAACAGCTGAATTTAAAAACATTTTTACAAAACGCTAACCGTTTATGCTATATTTCAGTTCGTTTTACGAAAATTTAGACGGGTTTGTTATGTGCGCTTATAGTGCGTGAAGTCACTTCGCGTGTTCAGAACGAATAGAAAAAGTGTTTATGCATGCGTTCTAAGTCAAGCTGATCTTAATGTAAACCATTTAGGCTGTTGCATTAACGAGGTATACATATGTACATCAAGATTTCATTAAAAGTTTTGCTAAGAACCAACGATTCTTAGACGACACTCAAGAAGTACCAAATCTAACTATAAAAATAAAAATTATCCTAGTTTATTTATCAATATTGAATGCTAGTTAGTCGTCTATCTTATTTATTCCAATGCTTCTCTAAGTCTTTTTGTATAATAATTCATCTTTGGGAGATGTTTCAGTGTAAACTAATGCGAAGATCTTTGAATTGCAATTCTATTATTCGCCGAAACTTAAAAATCCCAACGATCAAAGATGAGAAGGGATCTTCAGGCACACTATCAGTTACTTGGCATGATTGGAGTCAATTTCCAATCAACAGCATACGTTCTCTTTTCTCTTATTCTTATAGAGACTCGCCAGTTAGTCCTGCTGAATCATCTTTGAAGAATGAAAAAAGATAATAGTCTCAAAGAGCTAGATCCTCGGTTGCACAATATCAACAGACGGAGGAGCTGAAGCAGATGCTAACTGCATGTTGAGCAAAGCAAGGGCAGCATTTGGCCGGTTAAAATCGGAATGGGCAAGTTCCCAGACGCTCGAAATTGTTAATATTCTCCGCATGCGTAAAATCAACGCTAGTATACGGGAGCGAAACATGGCTGGACTCAAACTCCATCACGTAGAGACTTCAAGCTTTCATTAACAAGTGTTTGATGATCATATGCAGAATATTCTGGACCTAAACTACTTCCAACGAGGCACTATGACGACTAACAAATGAAGAGCCTATACTGAAGCAGATTAAGTGTAGGAAGTGGCGCTGGATTGGTCACACGCTAAGAAAACAGCCAGAAAGCATCACAAGAATGTCGCTTGATTGGAACCCGCAAGGAAGCAGAATTCGCGATGAAAATTCACTGTATGGGAATGCAATCTGAACTTCAGTTTGTTTTGGTGTAATTGCATTTTTGCCTTTTTAATTTAACGAATTCTTCCTTTCAATACCGAGCTTGGGCATTTCAAAATACACAATCCAAAATTGTAACGGAAAATATTTATATTTTTAATTATTTCGGACGACTTTCACTGGCTGTGTTATCCGTAATTTCATCCACTATAACATTACAACAGAAAAGAAACTCAAGCACTTAGTGCACTGATGAACTTATATACTCGTATTGTATCTGAAGTTAGTCGAAGTTTTACACTTATTATACAATACATAGATGGTCAAAAGAATTGAGATCATTAACTTACCTGTCATCTTTCAAGTCCCTCAACTATAACCCCTCCTGCCTTTGGGTTATTAATAAACATTTCTTTGGGATCATCAACCATTTTTGTTTTGAATCCTTTAATCAGCCTTCTTTTTGCCTTTAGACAATTATCATTTTCAGTTGAGGTAATCAATCAATCTGTCCTAAGTCTGATCAAGCATTTTTCTTCATATGGGTTACTCAAATTTTATATTTAAAGGCTTCAATTTTAAACAACCTTTCGTTTGAGATCTTTAACTAAACTCTTTTTTTTTTAGTTCATCAACGATTCTTTCTTTCAACTTCTTAAACAAATCGACTTTGAAGAGAATAATCAACATTTTCTATATCCTTTAGAGAATCTCCTTTTTGTTCATTTTGTTAAATCATCATTTATATTCTCTTAATCACTTTTCTTTAAGGGTCATCATATAGTTCTGTAGTAAACAAACTTCCTTGGGTCCCTTAGGAAACCTTAGATAATAATGTTCATGAACTCAGTTTCTTTTTGGATCTTTAATTGTCAATCATTAACCTTAACATATTTTATTTATTTATTTTTTTTTTTGAGAGTCCTTACTTATAATTTTCCATTATACTTTTCAAAAAATTTTCAACTAACCTTTATTTTGTTCGTGTAACTTTTATGACCTTCAATAAAGTCCTTATGTTTTCTCTTTGTAGTATTGGATTGGGATTGGGTTTGAGTTTTGGGTGGTGTGTGCTTATCATTCTCCTTTTAACAACAAACAACCACCTTTAAATGTTGTAACACTCAGTCATTTTATCCAATCACCTGTGACAATGTTTCATTTCATCCAATAACTTTTATCTTTAGCTACCTTCCCTCATTTTTGTTTTTGTTCTTTTCCCACATCTCCCTTTTTTGCCATTTTCCAAGCCCCAATCATGAACTCAACTCAAATGAACTCAACTCAACTGAATTGAACTGAACTGAACTGGAGACCACTTGAATCAACATTTGAACAACACTTGAAAAAAAAGTATGGTACTTCAAAAGAATACTCAACATAATTAAAACTCATTCATTCTATCATTTAAATATTTCCCCTTTATCTATGTGTATGTGTTTGCCTCTACTATGTGTGAGCCAGTTGTGTGTGGCATAGTACTATGTACTAGTATTGAGAAATATGCCTTTAATTAAAAATAATTGAATTTATTTTATTGCGCTTTTTAATTAAATTGTTACGCGACCAACCAACCATCTGCTTGTAACTTGTAAGTAACTACTTTCCGGATACTCCCGACAAAACCTCCTTGCCTGATCCTTTCCTGCCTTGCCACCTGATACACTCACCTGACACACCCACTTAGCATGGTGACATTTCTGACTTAATTTGTTTTCTCATCATGATAATGATGATGATAATCATAATGTTACGAATGATGAAGACAAAACTTTTTGTGGATGCACCATCACCTATTTGTAAGTCAAAACTCAGTCACTTACTCACTTATTCACTCGCTATGACTTTGATGATGGAGTCATCTAAATCAACTTACCATCATTAGAATCATTATTATGATGTTGATTATTACCATTATCATCATTGTTAGCTTGGTTGTTGGTGTTACTGTTTTCAATGCAATTAGTTTATTTAAGTTATCATTGTCATCACCATCATTGCCATCATTTGTTTATTATAAATTTTTGTTCTTTACTTGATTTACGCGAACTCTCCCTCTCTTTTTCTCACAAACTCTCTTTCTTCTTCACTCTCTTCACTAATCTATCCAAGTACCTCACTTTTTAAATGACTTCATTTAGTTGATTGCTTTTGTTATTAAAACACTATTTATATTCTTGTTGAATTAATTGTTGTTGTTACCACAGTAGTCATCATTTTCATCATATTGTATGTACTTATATTACCAGTACTCGTATTATTGTTCTATTTATTATTGTTATTGCTATTGCTATTGTTGATGTTGATGTTATTGTTGGTTTAAGTCTAATAAATAAATTGCTTTGATATATCTTAATTAAAAAACAACGTCAAGTTAATTACACTTTTCAACACCCAAAGTTTATAAGGCAACAACAATTATAAATACAATACACACACGTGTCTATCTACATTTGTACGAGTGTGTCTAAGCAAAACAACATTGTAATGCAAAAATAATAAAAGGAAAACAAAATTAATAAAGTGTTGAAAGAAAAGTAAAGTTAACAAAGTGAAATAAAATGTATTAAAAGATTATCTAAAGTGTCTTTTTCTTTGCAATTGATATACTTACATATTTAGTTTTTTAGTTACTCATCTGTTTTCTGTTAGATATCGAGCTAAGTTTTTTTTCTTTCACCTCTCCTATCATCCATTGCAGTCGACAAACTCCTGCAACTGTGAAGTGATAAGTTCTTAGACGATATTATTGTTCTCATAAGGAGGAGGTTTTCAGACACCATATCAGACCTTCTCCAACTTGCAGCAATTCTGAAAATAAACTGATGTGTAAAGGTTGGATTAAGTGCAAACCCCAAAAAGACCAATATAGTAATATTCACAAGGATGAGAACTAACTCCCGTATTAGGGAACCTCTAATATTTGGCGAATAAATACCCTTCTCTAAAGAAGTGAAATATTTAGGTGTCACACTTATTGATAAACTTCTTTGGAACAGTCACCTTCAATCCATAACTAACAAGGCTAGGGCAACTATATGGACTCATGGTCAAGAATTGGGGACTGTATCCAAAAATGGCACTATAGCTGTAAACGGCTATCATATCAGGTAGGTGCATCTGTTGCTCTAAACTAGACAGAAGCATAGCTTAATCGAGAATTGTTAGAGTGCAATGACTGGCTTGTGTCTATGTTACTAGAACAATGAGGTTATTCGATGAACAGATTCTTTATAATTTTCACCAAATTTTAATAGCTCTCTCTTTCGAGTTTCAAATAAGCCATTTAAATTTTAAGAGTTTTGTCAAAGAATCTGCTGTCTAGATATCCTTGGTATCCCATGTCAGCGACCGTGGATGTTGCAGTTCTTCCCGTAGGGTGTCTTGGAGAAAACGCGTCCGAGGCACGTAACAAATATTGTATTATATGCGCGATAGAAGATCATTTGCGAGGCAAAACAGCTGCCTAAATAATATTACTGATGTTTTTCACAGGGCTATGGACTAATCAGATTCATATCTATCAAGTATCTCTTTTATGAATGGAAGTAATAAAAAAAGAGACTACTCTATGTTCGAATCACTAACTCCAATAAATAATTACAATATTGAATACAAGGATTATGAATCAGATAATAATGATGATTTTTTTTTATTTTTAATTAGATAATAATGATGATTAATAAATAAATTTGTTTAATAAAGAAAATTCTTTTAGAGGTGTGCGCATTAGTATGGGACGTAAGTGATTAATATTATAAAGTTATATTTGTCTTACCAAATACATGTGTCAAAATTTCAATGCTGTAGAATTATTTTTGGAGTTTATGGCCAAATGAGGAACATCGAAATGAATGCCTTGCTGATCAGCGAATCCGAAGTAGAAAAATAGAGACACAACTTTATGCGACAATAGAACATGTATATAAACAACAAAGGATAGACTTCTATTCTATTCCTTCAAATCTATGAATAGTATTGTTGATTTTTCAATTAACTTGATGTACACGGTCTACGGCCATATTTACTAAAATCTAAAATTGATTCTCCAATAATTTTCCAATAATTTTGTAACTTTCTTTACAGCAAAGCACCCAAACTATAATATGGAAATATATTAATTATTAAAAAGATATTATCCAATGTAATTGAGGCTTTTATATTACAAAAAAATTTAAAGGAGAATATGTTTTGCTGCCATGAATTCCTATGATTGCTACAAACACATGGATAAAATTCATACGATTGCAATTTCCAATCCAAAAATAAATCTTAAGGAAAACTATTTCAATTCTGTGGGTTGACCTCAGAAACAGATGTTTCTCCCATGGTCAGTTATGGTATACGTGATATGTTCTTGTCTCGGAAAGCCAACCGTTTTATTCATTTATTGCGAAAATAATGAAAGAAATAATATACTTAGTAGTTCATATTTTAGCATAACAACAAACAAAGAAATATTACAAAAATTACATTAATGAAGATTTTCAGTCAAATAAAATACCAATGTTTTATTAAATTTCTTTCCTATTAATAGTATTATCAAGTGAAAAGCCGTTCATTGAAGGCAAAACAATGTTTATCGTGTCAACTTGCTATTTAATATATTTCTCAAAATGTATATAATTCTACCATTATACTAGACACTTCAATGAATTTATAGTAAAAGGTATCACTCCTACCGTTTGTCTAAAAATTCTTGAACTGAGGAGGACTAGAAAATAAAAATTAAACAGAAGAAGCATCAATCGATCTGATGGCAGTTAGTAAGAAAAAATCTTCAAAAATCTTTCCTATTATACACAAATTTCAATCAATGGAAAATGTTATTAATGTTTAAGGTCAGTAAAAGGATGTGTATTTCAACAAAACAAAAATGTTATATTTTTCAATGCATTTGAAATAGTCATAACTAAAAGAAATAACATAAAATAATTGGGATGCATGTATAAAATGAAAAAAGGAAAATTGCAACTCAATAAGTTCGAGGATAACAAAGTGCTTGAAAATTATTATTATTTCTTATTATTATTATTTTTCTTACTTAATCGGAAGAATCACATAAAGTGAGTTTTCTTGTTTATTTTATCACCAAATCAAAATCGGACCAATAGATGGCCTACCTTTTACTAAGAAAATTGAATATAATCTTTTTGTCATTAGTCCTGTATTATTTCTTAGTAAAATTGTTTACGGGATTTTTTAATATGAAAGATATAGTATTTTTAGGCTTTAAGCTAAGTTTTATATAAAATAATAAAGAACATTTATATAATTCATATAGCGTTGCCATTTTTAGGCTATTTTGTGAATTGTTTATTAAAAGAAAAGAAAGAAAGCATTACAAATGTCTTAAAAATTGCATGCGATAAAAAAATGTGTGATAGAAAAAACATTTCTTAATGAAATAAACGAGTACAAGTGTGAGGGGAAGAAGTGTAATTAGTGATATAATATTCAGTGATGGACAGTAAAGTAAACCTTTGGCTAAGCTACCATAAATAAGATCCACAATTGTCTCAAAAAGGAATGTTTTAGCAGTTACAAACATATTTCAAAAAATCATTATGTTTGAAGATTAATGAACCTTCGATTTTTCATTTTGACTAGATGTTTGGAGATCACCCACAACGATATATGTTTTTTAATTTATTTATTGATGTGCCTTCTATTCTTCATCTGGACTTCAAAGCTTCGAAATTATTTGTCTGACATATTTTCGTATTATTTATGATTTAATTATAAAGGGCACTTTGACGCTCCGCCACTGAGAAGCTTCTTTATAAGAATACTTATGTACTAAGTAGTATGTACGAAAAATAAATATGAAATCAAGAACTTTGTGGTACTTAATTATGTTATTAGTAGCTGCTTTTTTTCTGTTTCTGGTTCTGATTATTTTTTCTTTATTCATTCTTTCTTAAGATGATTTCGTCATTTCTCCTATGTACGAGTAAGTAGTATGAGCTCATTAAGCGAGATTATGGTGAGGCAATCAATGGGCGAAACTCAGTTTGTTGTTGTTCCTGCTGTTCTTATTCTTATTCTTATTATTGTTGTGGTTTAAAAGTCAGAATAAATGAAAGTTAAGAAAGGCAACAAACAACACAGTGTAGGGTGGGTAAGTGTTAGAGGTCTGACCAAAGTTAAATAAAACCCCCCAAAAAAAAAAAAAAAATGAAACAACAATGAAAATGAAGTGAAAGCATTCACTGTAAATGAAAACATTTTATTGCGAACATATTATTGTTGTTGTTCTTAACTATTTCTGCTGTTATTGTTGTTGTTTGCCATTAGGAAGGAAATTTCGAAGAAAATATACAAATACACAAAATATAAAAAGGGAAAGTAAGTAAATGACTGCATAACCAGTAAAGTTAAAGTTGTGTAAGAGAAGGGAGTACAAACTAAGTTGAAATGCCTGACTGAGTGAGTGAGTAAAATCTGTTATGGGGGGTGAGAAGTAATGGACTCCATTATGAATGAGTAATGCAAAAGGGGGCTCTAGCAATTCAAACAGGCAGACATGAAGACAAATCTAAAAATCAATCCACATAATCCGAAATTAAGACCTTAATTGATATTGAATCCAGAGATTATGTCACAATTGTTAATGAAAAAGTAAACTTCCACAGGATGTGATTGTGCAGCCTGTCACTGTGATAAGTAAACTCTAAATGAGCTTAAAATAAACTATTAAAAATGTTCCTTAAGTAAAAGCTCTTTCTACTACTTCAAGTTTGCTTTAGTAAGTGCTGATCTTTAGTTTAAGTTCTACTTATATTCCTATGATTAATTTTATAGTTTAATTTGAATCCAGGGAACATTAGCATGTCTATATGTTAAATCAAAGCTAAGTTAAATCCTTGGAACGATACTGAGAACCAAAGTATCATGGTCTGAAACCACAAACTGATAGCTGATGAAGATAGATTGAAACTGAGGAAAAGAAAGAAAATCTGATTACAGAAATGATACTGATACTGATGAGTGAGTATACTGGGAAACGAAATCAAGTTCTTTAACTTTATCACATTTTAATAACATCCTCATTGTAATTGAGTTAAGTCAGTAAGCAATGCAGATGATGCAAAACCATCAACCAACACATCTTGGGAAAAGGAAAAACAGTGGCTCTGGTGAAACGAAAGCAAGTAAAATACATACAATAGTAAACAAATATTGTATCTCCTGGGGATGAAGGAACTGTAGTAACCGACTAACTAACAAGACAACCGCAACTAAACAATAAAAACCACACAAAATACACAATACAATAAAGAAGACCACCACAACTGGTGAATGAATAAATGAACGAGCGAGCAAACGAACGAACGAACGAATGAATGAATGAATGAGTGCCTTTGTTGCCTAGAAAAATACTTTAGGCCATTTTATGGCTATCAAAATACAATTCGAAAACACAATTCCTAAAGGGGAAATCACCAAATCAAATGTACTACTCAGGAATAAGGACCATGAAATGAACCAACAACGAAAGGACGTTACGCACAACATGGTTAAACGAGGAAACCAAAAATGAAATGAATGAAAATGGGGACGACAATCCCTAGAAGTGTTAGGAAGTAGTAGAAGAAGTTGAACAGGGCAAGTGAAAGAGCAACTCACTCTAACCAAACTCATGAATGTGAATGTGAATGTTTGATGTTTGATGTGTCTTTCCTCTTTTCCTCTCCGAATGTGTGTGTGTTTTTGTGTGAAAAGCAAAACAAAAAGGGTGAGAGATATTTGAGTTCAAGAAGAATGTACATAGTAATGGAATGATGTGTGAAGATGAGAGGGATGAGATCGACCGACCGGCCGACAATAATGTTCTAAAGACAAGTTAAAAGTACTAAACAACAACACTCTCTCTTTCAATACACAAATAGCCACAACAACAGCGACAATACTTAGAATGAATGAGTGAGTGAGGAACTTACTGGAAAAATGGGGGGACTACTACATCACTAAATTGCTAGGCAAAGGCGTGTCACAGAATCGTAAATCACTTTTGAAGTGGGTCGGTCGTCTTCGTATTTGTTCGTTTGTTCGTTCCTTCATTAATTCATTCACTCACTCACTCATTTACTCGTTCATTCGTTCGTTCGTTTGTTCCTTCTACAACACATTCATTCGTTTGTTTCTTGCATTTAAGAGTCTCCACCGAAAAAAAATGTCCAGAAATAAAGGCAACTACTACCTACAATAAGAATAAGAAGAGACAGGGCACAACATTAACAACAAGACAATGAAATAAAGACAAAGTAGAAAAACAGAACATTTAAACATTACTAAACTTTAACATAATGATATGGTGCTGGAGGAGGAGGAGGAGGAGAAGAATCAAGTGTGAGTTATTAAGACATACTTGAAGTGCAGAGACAAAAAGACAAGAAAACTAAAAAAGCTAATGACACAACAAGAAATAAGAAGCTAAGAAATTTTCTCAAAAATTCTTTGAATAAAAATCATAAAAGCTTAAATTCTTATATGTGTATAATGATATTAATGTTAACAACATCATTATCATCATTTTAAGAAGAAGAACCAAGTATAAAAATCAATCAATTTGTTAGTTGAAACTGCAAATTGAGTGTTGCCTGCCTCCAATGCCTCAAGCAAGGAAGACAAATAATTAGTTATTTAAAAAGTGAGTTCAGTTCAGTTCCGTTCCGTTCCTCTTACATACATAAATCTATCACTTAGTCATTTATGTAGATTATTTATTCAATCATCAGATCAGGAATGCTCACACTCACTCATTTTACACATCACAGATCATCATCATCATCACCACCATCACCGTCATCGTCATTTATGTATGTATATACTTACTACATAGTAGAAGTAGAAGAACAACATTGTTGATGGTCAATCAATTTGAATACGAAAATACCAAAGCCAACGACATAGTAGAGACACAGAGAGAGAGAGAGAGAGTGAGACCTGCCCATTTAATAATAATAATTATTAAATAAATTAAGTCAGAAAGACAGTTTAAAAAAAAATAAAAATGATCATGAACGTAAAGATCAGAAGGTGAAGGTGAATGCAAAGAAGATAAGAAACAATACACGCATAAAAACAAAGTGCAAAATACACGCTTGAGTGTTTATGTCAAACATAACATTTTCGCCTCATCGAATACCAAATTTCATTTCAGATGTGTGATGAGTTCCTCAGCTTGATGATGCTAATGCTGATGTTGATGATGATAATGATGATGGCTTCACCATCATATAGTTTAATGTATTTTCATCCATTTAATCATCATGCAACCTTAAGCATGAGATACTCTTACATCACTCAATATCTCTTTACTTACTTAGCCCAACTTACTCAGCTCAACTTACTTATCTTTGTACAACAATAACGTACTAAGCTTCAATTTCCAAGCACTTAAGGTTATTTTGTTTAAAAATGTTAAAGCGGCCACTAGACAATACAATATATTGAAGCTAAGTACTACACAATGTGTCTATTACACCTGGAGTTTGAGAATCTAGGAGGAAAAAAGGAAAATTCCAAATGTAATGGGTTTACCCGCCAAAAAATTGTTCACTTAGTTACAATGTAGGGTCCCATAATGAACCAAAGCCAGATAGTACTATTTTTTTAAACGACTTTGTGGAGCCATTCCGAATCCCAAGCTTGAAGAGATTATCCAGCCAGCTAGAGACCCAAAGCATCATGCACGTAAAACTAAGTTTTAGCTGTCAGAGGATATATGTTCCTCAATACGATCGAAAATCTGGGATCTTTGGAGAAAGGGAGGCTCCCAAAATCCAATAGAGTGCCCACTATGTAAGATTAACTTTGAGGGAGACTGCAGCATAAATGGAATAATATACCCAGTGCTTATGTTCACAAATTTTATATTGTATTTTTATATCTCTTCCATTTTATTTTTTGCTAAAGTGCCTTTAGGAATTGTTTACTCATGAATACACTCCGCGCCACTTGAATAGCACACCCTATAAACTGTCAATTTGAATGCAGATAACTCAAAAATTTACTTTAACTTGCTAACGGTTAACATAGCAGGTGTGGAGGAGTCATGGTATGGGACGCGATCTCGTATTACAGCACCTGTAAGCTACAATTTCCATTCTTCCACAACATTTTTGGACCCTTGCAGTATGTCAAAGCGTCAATCCATACTGCCCCAACCGTCAAATCCTATATTGAAAGTTAGAACATGGCTCTATTAAGCTGACCGACCACCTTACTAACTAGATTTAGACATCATCGAAAATGTTTGGGGTTAGCTATCACGGGCAGCAGTTCGGAATTTAATACCATTCAATTATTTAGCCCAGTTGTGCGAATCAATTCCAAGAAGAATCTGTGAAGTTTTGGCCAAGAAGGGGCATTTGACAATAAATAAATATACTTCAAAAGAGGAAATACACATGTATCAAACATAAGAAGCTTAATAAACGGATTTTTAAAAAGGTGTTCTATTCAAGTGGCGCATTAATCTGCGTGTTTTTTTATAGTGGCCAAAACACTTGTAACATACTTACTAGAAGCCAACGATCATTTACTAATTTTTGCAAGCCAAAATCCATAAGACAAAGACTCCCAAAGAACCTGTAATAAATGGTTTGTACCACCTATATGTTGATGAAGTTCAAAATTGACCCCTTTACTTACGCATTCATCATTTCAACTGACTCCTTTCTTCAACTGAATGGCAACTACTATTTTACACATTATCAAATAAATAAATAAATTATTTGGTTGAACACAAAAGTATATTGTAAGACACATTTCATCTCATCTAGAAATGCTAAACTTTATTGAACTAATCCAACTAGTAAGTATTTGGCAACAATATTCTACATCTATGGATCGCTTCAGATTTCTCTTATTTTTTTCTCTTCCATTATCTCAATCTCTTCTGTTCCATTTTGCCTTTTTATTGTGAAAATTTATCCTTGAATTAAAGATAGTAATGTTGAAGATATTGATAAATGTTCTTTAGATTAAAATTATATCCGAAATACGAAAACAATAAATTCAAGAAACCTACATGAGTAACAAAAATATATTTTTTGTTCAGTTTCACTGTTATTGAATTATCCTACAAATCCATATAAGTTAGCTTATATAACTGTCACTAACTGTAATGATTATGTAAATTCTTATTTATAAAAATTACTTAAAAAATAGGGGTTGTATTTATAATAAAATATATAAAAACTGAATTGTCTGATTAGTATTTGATATACTATAACTACCAGACCTAATTAATATTATAACTCTTGTAGTTCCAGAGAGTAAATATTGGCATCTCTTAGTATCAGCGCCGGCCCTGTGGTAGAGAGAGAGGTGTGTTCGCTCCAGACGACGGATGGCAAGGCGCGTCAAATAGCTCATTCTTGGCATTTGCTATGATTTACTATACTAAATAATTATTGTTAGGAAATCCTTGCAATCATAGTCGAAAGACTTGTTAAATGCAACGAATCTTTTACACAAATGCAGCCAATTTTTAAGCAATTTAGGGATACTGATTATGCATTAACGTAATCATATCAAAAGAAATTGCCGAAAAATTTGGATCAGGAAACCTAAAAAGAAAAAGAAATCCTTGACTATAAATATCAAGAATGAACTACAATAGACTCAGAACTAAATTTTAAGACCACTGTATTCCTATATCCTTTGATAGATATGATTGTAAATATGCTAGAAATACGTTTCGAATAGATAACTAATATCAATTAGAGTTGGAGATTCTTATATGATTTGATGCGACCGGTCGATAAGCCTGAAACGTGTAAAATATTTTGACATATTTTTGGAGCAGAAATTGCTCAGGAGTATACTAATTAGAACTACTTAATTCAATTTAAATTCAATATGTGTTGACACATATTTATCTAGCCATCCATATATATAAAAATGAATCTCTAAAAGTGTTGCTAAGCGCCAAACTCGAGAACGGCTGGACCGATTTTAATGCAATTTCTTTTGTTGTACCTACGGAGTCAAGTGGATGGTCATTTGGACCCAGTTTTGGAGATACAGACAATTTTTTTACTTTAACGATTTACCGATTTTAATCGTGAGTTCTAATGCCGTCGAATTGCATACTTATTTTTTTCATATTTTTAAAGGTGAATATACTTTTTCTTAGAACTATTACTTATTTGAAATAAAGCCGAAGTAAAAACGTTGACCAAAGTGCGCCGAAAGACAATCTCGCTCTACCCTGATCAAAGGCATGGGCCGATGCTGATTAGAATGTGAGTAAGTAAGTTGAATATTGAAATTTTATTCTTAAAAAGATCAGCCCTTCTTTGTTACTTGCTCACTTGCCCAAAAATTTGCCATAATTTTATTTTGGATCTTTTTTGTATCACCTAACTCTGGAATGACTGTAAAATGGTAGCACTTGTCTTTGAAGTTATAGAGGACTCATTGTTAATAAAATAGAAATTCGAAAAAATGTATAGATCCAATTGAAACTATTTATTGGGTGCCAAAACTTGTACTGCCTAAAGCTCCCTATATGTCTTCATAAGCCTATGCATACAATACTTAAGTACAGTATATTACAGGTGTAAAACAACATGATAAAATGTTAATACCTTAACAAATTTAGTTAATACCATATACAACAAACACTCACCTAAAGTCAAGACAGAAACATACATAAATATTCTTAAACTTTTGATACTCGCATGAACCTTCCTTCCATGATTCTCTCTGTCTCACGATAAGTCTCCCATGTTGCTTTAGTAATATGTATTTCACTTTTAACTTCATTGCCTGCTCCAACTGCCAACTGCCAACTTCCTACCAACTACCAACTGATGCCGATGCTCGATGCTCGATTGGTTTAGCCTGATTGCTTTTCAATGTCTTCTTCCGATATGTCGGTATAGTATAGCGTTGCTACTTTTGTTGTTGCTGTAATTATTATTATTATTATTTTGTTGTTGTTGTTGTTGTTATAGTGGTTGTTCTATAGGTTTTTTGTAACTCCTTCATTGCTCTTAATTATTGTTATTTATTATTTTTATATTGTTTTGATGAGTTGTTGAGCAACATGTTGACGAAATGTCGAATAATTCTTTGCAAATTGTTATTGTTGTAGTAGCTTCCATTCCATTATATCCGATTCCATTCCATTCGAATTCATTCTTTTTTATACATCCGTATATGGAGTATGTTAGTAAAAGTAGCAGCCTTCCGAGTTAACTAAAGTTATATCAACCATGTTATGGATCCTTGTTCTCACCTTTGCAGTTTTTCTCCTTTTGTTTTTTGGCATATAATTGATCGATTGCAGCTTGAGGCGTTTAACGCAAAATTATCATAATTAGACTAAAATGCTATAGTGCGGTTGGCTACTGTATGGGAACACAGTAAGAGTATCCAGAAGAAAAGTGACTGATTAGTGGCATGTGGCAAGTGTCAGATATTGGAAGCATGTTGACATGTTGTTAGTGAGAGAGACAGCGCTTTGTGAAACATGAATTATTTGCATTTGCATTTGATTTTATTGTTTTACTATATTATATCAGCATCAGCAGCAGCATTACCATTACCATCACCATCACCATCATAATCTTAATGAATTTTTGTGCTCAATTTGTTTTTGACACGAATTTTAATTGCATAATTACATGTACAAATAATTATAATAAGTTGATCATCCAACCGCATGTCATTTAATTGAATGGATTTAAATTAAATTTTATTTTTTCATTTAATTCTCAATTTTTATTTTTTTATTGCAACAACAACAAAAGCAACAAAAATTATGCAGATACATAATTATTCAATTGTTTAACGCCTTTCGAAATTTTTTGAATTAAAACCTTTTTTATATTTCATACACTTCATCAGTGTACGGGACGCCTGGTGTTATTACTTTTATTGTGTTGTTTGTTACGCATAGTAAGTATTGATCTCTTTGTCTTAGTCCTTGATCTTGAAAAATTTGCATAAAAACAAATAATTCTTAATGTTCGATCGTTTGAAGAGTGTATTTCAGACAAGATTAAGTTAGGTTAGGTTAGGTTTGCTTGGCTGATCAAAAGATCTCACATAGACGAATAATGGTCCTTTGTGTTGCCAAGAAGAAGTATGGAGACCCTTTGCGTGCTTTAATAAATTGCTACTCTTCTGATCCGCGATACTTTCCAAGGAGAGGAAAGATACAGATCCGAGATAGCTAAAGCGTGATCTTTAGAGAGCTGGACATTGGCAAAGTAAGTGTTCTAGAGTTCCCCTAACATTTACCTCGTTGCATGTTGTACATACATCACTCTGTTCCAAGCCCAATTTGGTTGCGTGGGAAGGCGTTTAACAGTGTCCCGTGAGTATTCCGACTAATAACTTGCAATCCTCTCTTGGGGAAAAAAGATTAAGTTAGTTAATATATTAAAATTTTGAAGTAGAGCCACCCTCTGCATCTGTGTAATCTGAAAAGACATGCATTTTCCTACAATCAGCGTAGATTAAAGTGCAACCAATCATTCTTAGTGATGTTCTTGGTAAATTTCGAGAATAATAAATAAATAAATGATTCGGACTACCGACATGGTAGTTGACAGACTAATCCGACTTAACCAGTACTTCAATGATAGATGTACATAGATACTCTACTGATTCACACATATCAACGATTTTATTAGACATTATTAGATTTATTTTAGTTTAAAGATTTCTAAACCATTCTAGGTGGGTTGTTTCAAAATAGCTCAATATTATTAATTATTTCTTATAAAAAAACTATGCTTGTATTACCCCTTTATATAAAACTGAGTTGTGAAGGTAGCGAAAGATATCATAAGCATAAACAAATGAACCTATTATTAGTATCATTACAGTCGAAATTTCAAGAAGTTTGGATACTGATTACTTCTAAACCACGCAACGGCTTGTGATACGGTTTTCACTGTTATTTAAAGAATTTTCTTAGAAAGGTTTTCATGTACATAAAGAGTTAATTCAACAATAAAAATATTTTATTCATTTTCAGTCATCATACATATAAGTTTTTGCAAAACCACTCATAAAAAATTGTTGTGTTGTAATTGTTGTATTTATTCCTTCATTTATTAAAAACAAGTGTATTCGCTATTTGCTCTTTTTTTCTGTATTATGATGATGATATTCACTGAGAGCGTAGCAAGAGAGAGAGAGTGTGTACATAGACATAATGTAGACAAACTTTGTAAAAAAATGAATACCATTTCTAACTATCAATATCAAAGTTAAATTTTTTAAATAAAATTTTAAATTGCACTCGTGCAAAGCAGCAAATTAAAATAAATGTTCAGCTTAAATGAGAAATACTTTTTAAACGAACAAAGACATTCATTGCACCATGAGTAGAAAATTATTCAAAAAACGCACCATAAGGTATATCCATCACTCAGCACTATCAATTTCAATGAGGACTAAAGTGCAATTACCTGATTAAAAACCACAAAATTATATGTATGTTCAATAGTTTCATTGTGTCCAAGAGTACAGAGAATAGTTTTTAAACCAGTTCAACCTATTATATTGTAAAACTGATCTAGAAATTTGTAGTATGGAAAAGATGAAGAGATAATAACGAGGAGTAACAATAGAGAATACTGGAAAAATGATTTTATTTTATTTTAACAACATTAAATCTGTTTTTTTAGAGATATACAACTTTAAATTGAAATAAAATACCGACTTATAGTGCTAACTGTAATGAATTTAACTTTATTCGAAAGATAATCCTTTGAAATTTTTACTTGAATATAATTTCCCGCATGTGATACGCCATACATTTGGTGTAAGCGCTCAAAACAAAGTTGCTCCTAATCCCGAATTTCACAAAAAGAAATTGTATTCACCGATGAAAAAGTCAATGTTTGGTGTGCTTTATGGGCCGGTGGAATCATTATGCCTGCCAGAACGTAACACTTAATGGTAACTACTACAGGGCTATTATCACTAACTTTTTCGTAACACAATTGAATGCCCTTAATGTGGAGAAGCTGTGATTTCAACAAGACAATGCAACATGCCACACAGCTCGTGCCACAATTGATTTATTGAAAGAAATGTTCGGTGAACGAAAAATTTCGCGTTATGGACCCATGAATTGGCCTGCAAGATCATATGACTTAACACCCCTGGACTACTTTTTGTGGGGCTATGAGAAGTCTAAACGACGATAAGCCATAGACGAATAACGCCTTGGAAGACAACATTCATCACGTTCCCGATTGGATTTCTCCGAACCAGCTGAGGTGGCCATATTCCGGAAATCATATTTAAATAAAAATGACAAGGAATTATCTTTTGAATAAAGCCAAATACATGGCAATTAACATGATTAATCAGTGCTTTATGTTAATTTAAAGTTGTACATTTCTAAAAAAAACACCCTTTACTATATACTAAAATTAATATAATATTTTAACGAGTCAAACTAGTTGGTGGGCCTTCGACTCGTGATTATTGAAATCTTTGGTCTAAATTTTTATGTTGAAATTATTAAGATAATCATTCATTTTGGAGGAATTTAAGGATGATGGAGTTTTTAAGAGTTGGAATGGGGCTAGGACATCAAAGAGGGTAGCTCTTATGCTTCCCAAGTGTTGACAGGAGTCCAGAAGAAGAAAAAGGACATGGTGGACTGTCCGATACGTTGAGAACGTGTTGATGGGTATCCCATGTGTGCCCAATACGCATGCGGATGAAAGTTCCGCATGCCTGTCTGTATAAGTTTAAAGGCAGACAGATTTTTTCACATGTTGGGTTGATATAAAAGAGTACCGGTGGATAAAATGCCCCCATTCCGTCACTTTCTTCGTATGAAGGTGACATGCTGATGGGAATAAAAGTGTTTGATGGAGAAGTGCTGATTTGCCGGGCTATCATGTCGGCGTATTCATATCCGCATAAACCTTGGTGGCTGGGAGCACAGAAGATTGTAATTTTGTTGCGGTGTTGAGTGCATATTCTGAATCATGCTCATGATTTTGTATGGCTAGCTTACAAATAAAATAAAAGTACATTAAAAAAACATAAATTGTATTACAATATCATGAAGGGTAATATCACAATGGGATTTGATAAAACTGAATTGTATGATTGTTTTCCTATACATTTCTGGAAAACACCGTGTTACCAAGACAAGAGGCCAGTACGAAAAGGACAGTTACACTCCTAGATTTCAAACAATGTCAAGGAAAAGTTTTATTCCTTTTTGTTAAGTGAGTTCATATTATTAAAGTAGGAAAGCTTAACAAAAATCTCTTAAAAATACAAACATAAGGTATTATAAAGTATGTATATTATAACAGAGATTATAACATTATTAAGGTTATATATTTTATTTGTAATGAGAGTCGCTCTCATCACCATCTTTAGCGTACTTTTAGGTGAATAAAATGATAATGGGTGGCACATGTTTCAAACATCCTTTTGAATTTCGCAAGTCTTTCAAAGTATGGTTCTGCTATGCAATGCTTAGCCCTATTGAAGTCCTGTTCCTATCAATGCAATCAACTATCAATTTTAATTAACAATTCTTCATCAAGATCTTTGTCTGCAAACAACTAAGTATTAAATATTATATAACTCAATAGCCATAGCTTTAAAGCCTGTACCATCAATTGAGTGAACAAATTGTAAAATTTCATCTAGTCCACTTTGTGCCAATTGATGCACGTGGATTTCAAGAATTTTTAGTGATCCGTTCAATTTTTGCATAAGATTAAGAAATGGATTCAAAAAAAGTGCAGCTAACTAGTATATTTTCCAATAAGTTATGATTTCAAACTTATAAAATGATATCCACTCTTCTGGACAGTGCTGCCATGATGTCCAAAATTTCATCACTTGAGACTTCGATATTTGGGTGTTAAAGGAATCTAGTAGATCGATTGGCAATAATATGGCTCCGGACCTTCTTCATAGCTTGCACGATGTTTTTGTTTTCCAACAAAACGAGGAACTTTTATTTCGAAGCCTCAATTTTGTGCCATATCTACAGATATGTATGTTCTAACCTCAAAAAACTTCTTTCTGCAGACGCAACTGTTACAAAATTACTTCTCACACGTCTTCTTCTTACGACTTTAAACTTTCTCTCAATATCATTTTCATCAGCCAATTCTTTTGCTGTTACCAAGGTTGACTGGAAACAGTTTTTACGAAAATTATCAAGCCATTATGTATATGCGTATAGATGTTGCATAGCCGTGTCCTGTTGCAATTTTTTCTTACTTATGACATTTATCTTCGTAAGAATGTCATACCATACGACTAGAAAAATAATAAATATGTATAAATTCAAATAAACATAAGTTTTATTTTTAATTAATACACTTACTTGTGCAAGTGCAGTCCCTGATTAAAGGCCATACATAGTACATTTAATGTTTGACTTCTTAAGCTCATTTTAAAAAAATGTATCAACTGAATGCAAACTTTAATGGAACATTTCTTCCAGCCACTCATTACATCAATGTTCTAAAGAACTTGCGATATAGTTAGTGTTGAAAGTGTAAACTATTCCCTAATTCAATGGCTACAGTAGTGATGTTCTATTAGGTGGAAGATTGTATTATTATTGATTAATCAAAAAATCAATTGTTTCTCAAAATGTTTACAGCATAAACACTTCCTGGTGATTCCAAACTTACTGTTTTTTAGGCTAGTGTATTCATGAGCTATTGTACACAAGTAAGTAGTATAACAAAACCAAACTATTGTATCGATAGATTTGTTATTTCCTGGACTTATTTATTGATTTAAAGAACTTCCTCTATATTTTCTTCCAATGATTCTAACAGACAATCATCGAATTTATAAAAGTTTCTTAAAAGTTTTATAATTTTATTTTTTTTGTTTATTGTAAAACATTCGATTTTCTTTGTCATGTAGCCACAAATTTAAAATGCCACTTTTCCAATTGGCAATCACCTTTTTGTTTTACATAATTTGTGCCAAGAAATGGCGGTGATTGTTGTCTGTTGGATTTAGGTTTATTTTATGTTTTTTTTTTTTGTATTTTCTTCTTCGACAACATAAAATGTTAAGCGAGTTTTGAGCTCCAAAGTACGTACGTACATGCATAAATGTTAAAATGAAAAATATATATAAGTATAAAAAAAAAAAGTAAAAAATACAATAAATGCAAGGAATTTGTAAACTTCGCCGCCGTCGCCAACGTCTGGGCAGATCATATGACAAGATAATACCGAAGATATATGTATGTAAGCTAGCGAATGTCTGACAAAAGGAAGAAAAAAAAAATCAAATAAAATATGGAAAAAGGAAAAGATACTTTTGTATGTTGGTTGCATTATTTATTAAACAACAACAACAAACAAAAATAAAAATAAATAAAATAAGCAAAATTTCAAGACAAAATAAATACAATACAATAAAAATAAAAACGAAAAACGAAAAGCCAAGAAACAGAAGAAGAAGTTAAGGAAAAATACCATATAAAATGAAAATAAAAATGGTCAAGCAAATACATACTTCAATATTATTGTACCAGTATGTAGTAGGTATGTGCAATGCAATGTGAGGCAACGAGACACGAGTAGCAACTGCACAGAAAATTTATTAATTCACAATAATAAATTTTTGTGTCTCTCGCTTTTTATTTTTTATTTTTAATTTTTAAAATTTTTTTTTTCCTTTGTGTTTTTGGTTTGTTTTTAGCATTTTGTTCAGGTTTCTCTTCGTTCATTTTTTTTTGTTTTTTTTTCCCGATTCGTATCGAACGATAATTACAGGTTATGAACGAACGAAACGAAGAAAAATCGCCTTACAAATGTATCTAGATACATTCATATGTATGTTGTATGCTGCCAACTAAAGTTAAGTTAAAACAGCAACGGCAGCGTTGTTGGCCATAATAATTAATTGTTTGGCCATTTGCGGCGGCAGCAGCAACAGCAGCAGCAACACAAACAGAAGAAGAGAAAAAAAAATATTATATAGTAGTATACAGTATACTCAACAGTATAAAGATGCAAAAGAAAAAGTTAAAGAAACTTAAAGAAAAAAAATTATTTCTTTTTTTTGTAATTTTTTTTTTCTTTATAAGTCAAAAACCAAAAACAGCAGATCATTTTTCAATGAAAAAGAAAGAAATACTAAGAAGAAATAAACCAAAAGCCAAGCCAAAGAAAAAGTTGTTGCAAACACAAACTAAGTTGCAACTACTGAAATTCCGCGAAAATTGCTTTATGAAGGTGCAACACGCAATTGGAGATAGATAAAGAGTTTGTTATGCACAACAACGAAGGAAAGAAGAGAAGGAAACGAAAGGGAATGGTATAATAGAAACACAGAAGTCTGAATAAATGGACATTGATCAAAACCAGCTGCAAATTGAAAGAAACAGAAGAGAGAGAAAAAAAAAACCCAACAAAAAATCGAATAAATTCAATTCCAAACAACGACAGTTAATATTTTGTAATTAAATAATTGCCTATCCATTTTAGCATAAATAACAATGTATATTTCCATTTAAATCCGGTTAGATCATAGGACAAAAAAAATTGAAATTTTTCCAATTATTACAGTTGTTGTTTGAGATCCTTAAGTCGATTTCTTAGGGATTTGTGGCCTGCTCCAGTTTCGCAATATAATATCCAAGTATGACTCCTATTTGTCCATTGCTTATTTCATCAGTTACTGACCAGGAACATTGCATTCGACATTTGTATTCGATGAAGACCATGTCGATCTTTTTGGCATGATATGTTAATAAATTTTAAATTTCTACAGTTAGCCATGATTGACAAAATGGAAAATTGCTGTCAAATTTTAGAAATCTATGCAACTCACGTTTTCTCTGAGTAGAGGAAACTACGCACAAGTCAGCCTCAATGGCACAGCAATACCACCACAAAGTGAATTTGTGAAGTACTTAAGGCTATTTTTCATAAGTGGAAAACCCACATCCAGGCCAATCAAATGCACGTTGTGCTCAAATCAAGAAAAAATTATTGGGTGCTTGGGTCATACTCATAACTAACCCTGAAAAACAAGATTCTCCTGTACAAATAGATGCTGAAACCGGTAAGGACATTTGCCAAGCAATTTTGGGGCACTGCAAGCACTTCTTGGTAATTGAAATACTCCAAAGATATCAAAATAAAGTACTCAGAAGAATTGCCAATGCTCCCTCATATGTGACAAACTATGTTATTCACAAAGAACTCCAATAACATTTTGTTATGGACAAAATAGGCAAAATCATTGAAAAATATTTTACTAACATATTCATAGAAATAAATTACCCATTCATCTACTTGATAATAACGAGACTGTCAGGAGATTAAGGAGGTCTCGTGTCCTGGTAATTTGCAAATAAATTCAGAAAATAAAAAAAAAAAACACATTCTTCAAAACAGGTGGCGGTCAACGAGGATATGTCACTCAAGAAGCTAATCAATGTACAAATTCCCCAAGGGAGCGTCCTCGGACCAGTCCTTTTTGTCAATTTTCTGTCTGTGCTAACATTATTCATTCCTTTTAAACTCCTAGTTTGGAGCATAGAGCCTCCACAACCTTCTCCATTGCACACGATTCTGTGCTGTTATTTTAGCGCCATCCCATGTGGTGTTGACACCAGCTATTTTTCGCAAGGTTGATCTTCTCCAGGTGTTCTTTGGCCGACCGCGAATTCTGCTTCCTTGCGGGTTCCAATCAAGCGACATTCTTGTGATGCTTTCTGGCTGTTTTCTTAGCGTGTGACCAATCCAGCGCCACTTTCTACACTTAATCTATTTCAGTATAGGCTCTTCATTTGTTAGACGTCATTGTGCCTCATTGGAAATAGTGTTAGGCCAGAATATTCCGCATATGATCCTCTTGTTAACGAAAGCTTGAAGTCTCTGCGTGATGGAGTTCGAGACCAACCATGTTTCGCTTCCGTATAGTAGCGTTGATTTCACTCATGCGGAGAATATTCACAATTTAGAGCGTCTGGGAACTTGCCCATACCGATTATAACCGGCCAAATGCCAAATGATATTGTGCAACCGAGGTAACAGAAGCTTTCTACGAATTCAATCGCACAGCCGTCAATCATTATATGGCTTGTACAGGAGTGATTGACTCTCATGGCTTTGGTCTTTGCAATATTTATCTCCAGTCCGACGGTGCGTGCCAGCGCGACAAAGTTGTTCGCTTTCGCTTGCAAATCAGAGAATTTGTGCGAAAGGAAACAAATGTCATCGGCAAAGTCCAAGTCCTCAAGATGCCGTGTGAGATTCCACATAATGCCAGATCTCTTATGCTGGGTGAGGCTGTTCATGATGTCATCCAGCACAATGGCGAAGAGGAGCGGGGATAGAGGGCAGCCTTGCCGTACACCAGTGTTGATGGTAAATGAGTCAGTGACGCTGCCATTGTGAGGCGGATTAGCTTAGGGGGACTCCTTTTCTGCTCAAAGTCAGTCATATAGAGTTACGCTTGAGTGTGTTGAATGCTTTCTTGAAGTCTACGAACTAGAACCATTCAATCGATTGCTCGATGATAACATACTACAACAATATTAGCCTCTTTAAGCTATCCTTTTCAAGCTGCGCAACTTCCTCAAAGTTTCCTTGATGATCTTGCCATATGTCTGAAGCGCTTGAATAAGAATCTGTTAATATTTTATTCGCGCCTGTCCCGCCGTACTATTTCATGGCAATTATTTTCCGAAAAAAACCTCACTGGTACTTAGATATGTATTTAATTAATAAAATGACATGGACATACAAGTAACTCAATTTAGGGAACCCCACTTCTGGTTACTTAAATCAACTAGAAAATTGGGTCTCAATAAAAGTGTATTGATTTGCATATCTTTTATTGGCCCTACATAAACATACATTTTGGGGCAGTACTTCAACTTATAATATGTATAAGACCCTGCGTCTGCTTACTGGTGCACCCTGGTACATATATCCATAACATATCCCTTCACAAGGATTTAAATATTCATGTTGTCAGTGAACTACAGTAGCAGTTTCAATGATAGACTGGCCAGCAACACAAACCCTTAGCAACCCATAGGCAGTGATAAAGACTTCAAAAGTCTACAAGTTCCGTCTAAATCCGATATACTCGTACATATATATTTTTCTATCTTTATATTGTTATCTATATTTATCTGAATATTATCAGACAGATATTAGTCCATAGACAAACGGATTAATTTTAATTAATTCTTCTCATAATACTAATCATTACCCCTAGCTGACATTAATATTAACCAATGAAAGGCTTTAAAAAATCAAGTATACGCATAGTACTATCATTGTGATATTATTCTATTTAGTATATAAAAATTTGTGATAATAATTATTAGAAATATCGTACTTAGTTTAAATTTGTTGAAGTATTATATTGTTGTTATAACAACAAGGGGGCTGCAAATAGAGATACGCAAGCAATTATAATGGATTGGGAAAGGTAAGAGGAAACGGAGATTTGTGTGCACCCGATGATATAACCAGATAAACATAAAATAAAAATTTAAATAAATTAAATTTACGTTACCCAAAGCCAATAGAAGTAAAAATATGGGTTAGAGTTCTAGTCCTAGGTATCAAGTCCTAAAAAGAAATCCACCTCTATATGTCGAAGCCATAAGTCAATGGGGGTCAATTTGGTTAGTTGATTAGGACAGTTGAAAAGGTGAACGGTGTTGTGAGGAAACACTGAGGACAGCGTTTGTTATCAGCGAGATATTCTCTGGAACTTTGGATGATAAGTGACCAGCCAGACCTTAACTGAGATAAGGTGGTCTAAGTACTACAAGGAAGTCTCATTTTGCTATCATCAACAAATGAAGGACGGCCTCCTAAAACATCATTTTTTCTGGTGTGATTCTAATGCATTTTTAACAGCCTTCCAATGTAATTCATAACGACCCGATTTATAGCAACTACCGTCAAGAGTGTTGCCTAACATAAAGGCTATTTCATCCTCGTATGTTCTAATGTCTCTATGGATAGGTCTGGGGGGAATAACACCCATTTGTGGCTATCAAAAACTACTTAGAAAGCTGTTTATTATGCTGATGAGTCGATAATGTTCGACTGGCCATCTGGAAGCATTCTCGCAATGTTGTCATTGTTAGAATTGTATATGCTTTCTGTAGAGAATCTTAATTTGATTAGCCTCATTATTGCATATTTAACTTTTAGTTTTGTATGAGTTAAAGGCCTTCTAGTAATTAAGAAACATTTGATTACAGCATATCATATACTGCATTTAGCCATATAGTATATGCAGCTGGGTTCATAAAAATATGAGTACAGGTAAGTTCTAACTGTTAAATCAAATGATTGGTACAATGTTCTCTCATCTGCCCACAATTCATATGATATCTTACAATATAACGAGCTTCTTTGTCAAAACGGGTACCTTACTGAGACTTATCGCTTTCAAAATATTTTCTATAAGACGAATTGTCATAGCAACAAATTTGAGTCATTTTCAATCATTTTTGATAACGCCAAGGGATTGGTCTGGCTATATCGCACAATCCGTTTGTCTTTTAATAATATTGTCCGGCTTGTATCGAGTTTTTTATTATAGATAATGTCACTTAATATCATTGATACATTGCATCCAACAAAATTATCATTACTCTAAAGGTTTTGCCCCGATTTCTCAGCCAAACTATAAAATTTCTTGTCTCAATAGAGCTCTACCCACTAAAAAAGAAACATTACAGTTCAGAAGCGTTTCAGCTACGAACCCGGCCGTATTGTTTTGTACGCCGAAACGATCGCTACACGCGGTCTCTGCGCTGTTGCTCAGGCTGAATGCCTACGTTACAAGCTCACAGGAGGATTGGCTGTGCGTCGTGCTTGCTATGGAGTCTTGTGTTTCATTATGGAATCTGGTGCCAAGGGTTGCGAAGTCGTTGTCTCTGGTAAATTGCGTGGTCAACGTGCCAAGTCAATGAAAATCGTTGATGTCCTCATGATTCACTCTGGTGATTCTTGCAACGACTATGTTGAAACTGCCACTCGTCACGTCCTTTTGCGTCAAGGTGTGCTTGGTATCAAAGTTTAGATTATGTTGCCTTACGATCCCAAGAACAAGATTGGTCCCAAGAAGCCCTTGCCCGATAACGTTTCAGTTGTCGAGCCCAAGGAGAAGAAAATTTATGTGACACCAGAAACCGAACACAAGATTCCACACCAAAGCAAACATTTGGATGAACTCGCAGAAGCTAATGTTTTATAAATTGATACTACGATCGGATGTATTACATCCACCATGAAAAAATAATATATGTATATGTACAATGTACATACATCCAATACACCCTACCCTATGTTTAAAGAATACAGTACGAATAAAAATAAAAGAATGTGACAGATGAAATCACAACAAAACATGATAACAAATATGTAACAACAACAAATAAGAAAGAAACAAAAAAATGTTAAAACAAAAAGGAAACAAAATTCAATAGCCCAAAAAAAAAAAGTTCATCATCATTTCTATTCTCAACATCATCACCATCACCATCATCACCAATATTAACAACCATGTAAACCTTGACAACTTCATGGAAAAGCCTCACGCAGTTACAAAATTTTGTTTTTCTTTCTGTTTTCGGGAAATAAGTCACCCCAAATACCCCCGGACACCCATTCACCCATCCATACATCCACCCACCCATAACCCACTCTACTATTGGAATTAACGCTAAAAAGGCGTGGCACTTGACGACGTTGACAATAACAATAGCAACAACAACAATGAGGCAATATAAACAACAACAACAACAAGAACAGCAGCAACAACAAGTAGAATCATGAATTGTTTTAATGCAATCGCGCATTTTCATTTTTATTACTTTTACTCTCTCCCATCCCCACTCCAACATTCTGTTTTTTCTGCTCCTTTCAATCTTTTTTTTTTCTTTCTTTCTTCTTTTTTTTTTGTTTGTTCATTGTTTCTATATTTCTCTTTCTCATTATACTATTGTACAACAGTATATCTAGCGAACCATAAGTGTCAGGCGCGGGGGATGATGTTGGAGTCTGAAGTTGGATACTTGTGCTTCTATGAATGTACATAGTACTAAGTCGAATGGGATTGGAAGGGTGCTTGTATTGGATGTGTGCGTAGGGAAAATGGATTTCCTTGGTGTTGTTGTTGTTATTGTTGATTCAGGCAATTAATTTTTATTGCGTTGTCAACTGAAATGACAAAAGAAACAATAAACTAAAGAATGGAAAAAAAGGAAAGAACGCATCATCAACAAAAAAATTTGAAAATGAGCAATTCTCGTTAATTCTATACATATATTTATTTTTTAATGAAATAACCAATCAATCAATCAATCAATCATACAGTCAATCATTAAATTATTGTTTATCCATTTATTCGTTTTGAACCGTGTAACATCAAGAGGAGAACGAAACGAAATCACCAGAAAGCTTATAGAAAGACTTGAATCTCAACAGATTATTGGGCTCTGGCCATAGATCTATTAGATTGTTTTGGCTATACTCGCCTACTCAAAAGGAGCCAACTGACAGACCTTCTTGCTAATTTATACCTACTTATGAAAACTCACTGAAAGTTCTTGGAACTGTTTAAATAAAAAAATTGAAAGCAGAATTTTAATTATGAATCGAATTCTTTGTTTAAAAGCATGAAATACATATGTATAGGCATCAAGAGCATATGTACAAAAAATTTGTAGATTTGTTCAATATACCATTATACATGGTAATTTTCTTTACTAATATTGATAAAGATCGAAACATTATGGAAGCTGAAAGCGAATCCTAATATAACTTCGACTGCTACTCTTAAGGATAAAAGTGATGTTGACAAGATATATGCACAGCAGGCTTTGTTTCCAATGATACCGACATTATTCAACATTATCTCTCAAAGCAACAATATTAAATCCATCTCCAAGTGCCATGGAAGATTTGTCATCATCATGTTTAGGATGAAGAATTTATTCTTGGTAATTCTTTCATTAAATTCATATTTTCAATTGATGATCCATTACTTAAACGCCGTATTTATTAACAGCTCCCATTCATCCACCATAGAGACGAACCGGTGAAACGTCAGTATAAACAGTACAAAATCCGCCAACGTGTGCTTTAATCTGAGGAATAATGCCCCAAAGGCTGTACATCTCTTCAGGGACACTGTTGCCCAATCAAAGTTGGTGAAATCTCTTCCTTGATCAATGGCTCACTTACGGTCGCCACATGTAACCTGTGTTACTAAGCTGCGAAGCAAAATAAATAGGCTTCATTAGCTACTCAATGGAAGAAATTTACTCTTTCTCTCGTGATTAAGAGTAAAGTTTTCGACTAAATGATTGCCCTTATATGAAGATATTGCATTCAGATATGGGGAACCGCTGCTAAAACCCAACGGAAGAGAATATAAGACTGGCAGAATAAGACATTAAGTCAATTGACAGAATGCCCATGATATGTCAAGAACTTAACCCTGCATAGAGACATGAACATGGTGGTAGTTGAGGACCAGATCACCTTCCACAATATTTGGTAATATTGTATATCCCTAGCGAATAGTATATCGAAGATCTCATAAAATAGAGAGAGAGAAAGAAAAATGTCATAGTTTTGGATGGTTGTTTGTGTAAAGTACTAAATTTAAACTTTCTATGACGAACAATGAATAAAACTTCCAATAAAATAGTCGAAAGCAAGGGCTGTGCCTCGAAACACGTGCCAAATATCACTCCGTTAGCTCCTATAGTTTTCAAGAACCATGCACTCAAGCAAAAAGGAAAGGAACAACATTTTCTTAATTTTTTTGATCTTTTTGAACGCTCTTCTTCCCTTGATGACATAAGAGTGTCATGACAAAATTCATCTTACAGGCTTCATCGCTTACTCTTTTTTCAGAATATATGAATTACTTGGCGCAACGACTTTTGAGTCACAAAATATATGAAAAATATTGGCGACATGTTTTTGTTACATTTCTGTAAGAGCGTCAGATTCTGACATGTGGCATTTTCACGTTAAAACAAACATATTAATAATTGTCATTACTGTTAGGTATGTCATGTCTAGTACTCTCAATATGCCCTTCATTTAAAATATATGGATACAGAATACATGGTAAAATAAAATTGTTGCTAAAAATTTGTTACAACTCATCAAATTTCTATCATTCCGCAGGGTAGTACAACCTTTATCAGCATCAGAAGTATTCGTATCAGTATCAGCTTTCATTACTCCAATTTGACTCCTCCACTTGTTTTCTTCTATTTTTCATCTTTAAGACCACCTATTCCCTTAGAGGTGAGAGTGTTATAGTCTTTTAAACTGCGATTTTGTACAAACTTTTGGCGCATTGCATGCCATCAACATCTTTAATCTCTTAGCCACCCAAACGATCTCTTTTGGTTTTTCTTTTCTTTTTCCCTGTAGTCATAATGGTAAAAGGAATAAAAAAATGTAATACATACATACATATATATTTTTTGAGTTCCTTTTTGTTTTTTTCAATTTTGTTATACCTTATAGACTATTGTGAGTCGGTATTATTACTTTATTGTGGTGTTTTGTAACGCATGGAAAGTAAGTGGGGAAATGAATGCACTACTATAGACTATTAGTCTAACCAGCACTACTATTATTTTTTCTAAAAACTGAAAATATCCTTTAAAGTCAGAATTGTTGTTATTATCTATTTTTTTGGCATATGTAAGTTTTGCTAAACAACTTACGAAATGTATCCAAAAATTTAACCAATCCCTTTGACATATAGTTCTTGAGTATTTATGATTTTTTGTATGGAAAACTTATGCATTTCTTATATACAATAATTTACTTGATTAAGGCTAAGAATTAGCATCGGAATGCAAAATGTACTAAGTATTTAAGCTTCAGTGTACCGTATTAATGTTCTTTCTTGTTTTTTCGTTAGTTTCTCTATGAGTTTTTCCTATTGCTGCTGCTGTGCAAACTTAGAATGTTTATCAACACCCTCCTCCAACATTTTCTCCATTATTATTATTTTTTTTGTGTAAATCGCATAAGTCGACGACACTCGTACATTTTTTTACTTTTTTTCTTCTTCTTTATTTTTAACTTCTTTACACGTTTGAATTTATTTTTCCATTGAAAAGATATTATTTAATTTTTTTTTTTTTTGCATTTTGTATTTCAAGACCAACCCACTCTTCTCGTTGTTTTTGTTGTCCAACATTTTTTTTTTATTTTTTATATTTTTTTATATAAATTTTTCTTCTCTTCTTTAGGACCGAAAATATAAAAATTAATAAAAAAAAATGGAAAAAGAAAGAACATGAAAAGAAACATCATTTGAGTTGGTCTCTTTGCTTTGGTGGCTTTAATTCTTTTTCTTACCTTAAGGTTTTCTTCTTAGCCATGAGAATTATTAAAAATTTTATTCGCATAATTTGTGAATTATTTGCGCGCCAAAAACGCCTTCATGAGTTCGAGTTTCATTCTCCTTTGTTGTCTCTTTTTTTATTTGTTATTGTTGTTGTTGCATAAAAGAAGTGAAAGAGGGGAAAAGAATGGAGTGTAGGACAGGAGAGCTTAGATTGCATCTAAGCCTGAGTTTAAGTCGAATTGCGCTGTGTTGAGTTGAGCTAAGCCAAAGTTAAAGTCTGCTAGACCTTCGCTTTATGCCTTAAATTGCAATCGCGCCACTAAATGTATTTCTACGTGTTTTTACTTGAGAATATGACTGGATAATTTTTGTAGTTGTTATTATTGTTATTGTTGTTGTTGTTGTAAGGGTCTCGTGCAGACTTTGTCAAACAATTTTGTTGTCAGTCGTTGTCGTCATCATCATCATCAACATCATCGAACTAAATGAACTTTCAATGCTTCACACTTGTGCCCTTTGGTATACAATAATTTATTAATTTATCTCTGAGTTAAGTTGAAAATTCGCAGAAGACCTTTGATGGGCTCAATAACTTGAACTTGTGCTTAAGTTGTTAACCTGGTTAAATTCACACTTATGGTTTTTTTATGTAGTAAAACATTTCGAACAATTAATAAGCCTTTCTTTGTGTTGTTCAATTGTAGAGTGTTGCATGTGGCAAGTTACTAAACTGAATTGCAATACAATTTTTTGTTTGTTTGTTTATTAAACCACGCAATAAAATGTTTTTTTCTTTCCAGTTTTTGTATCTTTTCAATAATATTGTTGTTGTTGCTGTTATTGTAGGCTTTTTAATGCATACAAATGTAAAAACTAATTAAATTACCATTGTTTCTCGTTGATAAAACCAAGACAAGATTGATTTGCAGCAACAACGATGACAGTCATGCAGGTATGTAGTAGATACATTAAAAGATACATATATTTGTAAGTTATAGTGATGCAGATAGATACGTTATTGCTATGTGAAAGATACATAGATTTATAACGGTTTTAATAATAAACTTTAGTTGCTTGCATATTATTCAATACTATATGGTAAATTGCATTTTTTGTTTGCAATCAAACTTATAACTAAACTGAATAATCATATCTCTATCCATTGGATGAAAGAAGAACAGATTCTATGGCATAATTCTGAGCTATCTATCGCTCATTTGGTTGTGTAACAAAAACAACCCAACAAATGAAACGAATGGTATTTATTTGTAAGTGATGTGCACTTGGTTCATTCGAAAAGCAAATACAAATGAATTAAATAAAAAAAAACCACAGCAAATGAAATGAAATGCCTGACATTTTCTTCATTTGGTTTACTTTAAAATATTTGACAATCTCGCAGATCATTCGTAAATGTTCTGCTTCGGCAACCACTTTGGCTAAAGAACTCTGCATGTGTGACAGAGAAGAAAGACAGTTTTTAACCCTTACAGGTTCAATGATCAACATACCCATCAGCTGAAGAACGACTTCTCAGTATTCGATGTTTTCCATTCATTTCATTTGATTTGAAATTTGATTCTTTCGCATTTGGTGGGCATTTGAAATAAAACATTTGGTTTCTCTGAGCAAGTATTTAGTATTTGCAAATATCGACACAAAACTCTATTTATTTTATTTGGTTGACCGTGTACTGGAAATTTGCTTCACCCATAACGAAACAAATGTGTTGTTTGCTATTTCAAATGCATTCGTGCAAGACTCTTATTTGTACGCGAGATTTATCTTGAAGAATTACCTTGAAACTATTCCTTGCATATTTTTTCTGTTAAATCTTCATCCTTGTAAACAGTCTGTTCAAGAATTCCAGAAGTTCCAGCTGTAGTTTTCTTTAAATAGAAATAATTTACATAAATAACAATATTCTTGTTTATTATTGTATATTTTTTTTTGATCAAATTTTAAATGATTTTAATAGTCAATAGCCAAAATTAAAGAACACAATCAAGTGTAAGTGTTAATCAGCTATCAAAGCTATGTCTACTCGAATAGATTCCGAAGAATTCATCGAGTTTTACTTCATTGTATCTGTAAGTAGACCACTAACAGTGTGTGCAACACCTTTTACTTGACATGCACAGCAAACAACTCTTCTCAGTTGCTCAAACATTGTTGATGATGATTATGATCAACTAATTATTATTAGACCATCCATTTATTTATATTATTTATTTGCATGTTAAAACTAAGATTATAAAAAGGGGGAAGAATTAGAAAACCGAACCGAACCCGTGAATCTAGGATGTCAGCTCGGCGCACTAACCTACGAGCCAACAAGCCTGTCCGATTCATTTATAATGTCAACCAATATTGATGAAAACTCTTCACAAGTAATTTTTATATTATTAGCCTTTTGGCTGCGCCTTAGAAAATACCGAATATTAATTAATATATAACTTCAGTTCTGAAAACAACTTTATTGCAAACACCAACAATAAACACACATTTAATACGAATGTTAAGTAGTTTTCTAAAAGTTAAGACCTTTAGAAACTTGAATCTAAAGCTAATGTCTTCTAAACTTAGACACAAAAGCTTCAATGTACAATACCACCCGGGGGCAATATGAATATACTACAATACTACATACTTGGGCATTGAAATACATGGCTATCGTTAAATATAGATATTTTCTAGCTATAAAACTTCATCTCTATTAGTTAATAAACTAAGCATTAATCGCGTATTTAGTAGTAACACAATTAGCTTTATGCATACTTGGACATATTTATTTAGGTAAACATTTAGTACACCATAACTAAGAATTGTAATCCATTAAAGTAAATTCTATTCATAAAAACAAAACAAAAAGGAGGCAAAGTTAATTCTGCACTTGTTAATTTTTTTCGTTTTTATTGTTTTTCTTTCTGTTTTGTTTATTTTAAACATCTCCCAAACAACCCCAAGGTTTTTTTGCCTAATGTATCAATTATCAAATGTGGTGCTATGTACAAAGTGCTTTATACAATTATACAATATTTAAGTGTAGTTATCATAGTTGAATATAAAAGAATGTCTGTTTTCCTTCTTCTTGATTCAACCGAGCCTAAATACGAAAATTTCTGGATTTCTTATCTCCAGAAAGTATAGAGCTTCTATGGTATTTCATCCTATATGAAATTGATATAGTAACAGTGAATAAAAAAGAATATATTCTGGATGTTTAAGGAAATTTTTTTGGTAAATAGGTGAAGCTTTTTATATATTGGAAGGTCAAGCGGATAGTCTCTTCGTAGCCTTATGGTTCGAAGGCTGTTGTCGAGCAGGCTCAAGCCAGGCCCGGTATAGTCGTAGTATGTAGCTCAGTGTACCGTCGTATTTCTTCTTTGACTAGTAGCACCCAAAGGTCTCTGTGCAGCACCGCATTTCGTACATGCAAGCTTCGATTAAAAGCGTTGAATGATTTCTATGTAAGAGTTAGCTGCTGTACCCCTTAATCGGATGAGCTGGGACCATGCCTTAACAGGCATTTCATTTTCCAGCTGTTCAGGAAGAGTTGTTTCTCCTGCAAGTTGAACCTTCTGTCCAGGGGATGCTTAGAATTGGGTTTAAGGTCATTGGAGGACAAGTGGCATGCCTAAGCGTAAAGGTCGTGTGGACCGATTTATAATAATTTAATGCGATGTTCCACCTGACTAACCAAGGACCAATAATATTAAGCAGTCGCTGCAGCAAACACGTGGCGTGGTGGGGAACCGATGCGGATACTATAAACGCTGTACCGTCTAAGTATGTTGCTACCAGGAAGAGTGTGTACAGGATAGCACCCAATACACTATCGTCTAGAACTACCGCCACGATGCGCATTATGAAGGAACTAGCATCATTGTGTCGTACATAGAAGATCCTATCTTTTAGGTAAGATTTTAGAAAGAGCTAGTATGGCAGAATCTACAGAATATACAATGTATAACAAGATCAAATAAATGAACTCTACTAATAGTGATATTTTCCAACAGTTTTTGGTTTTTATGTTACCCATATACTTTATCAAAATGATACATTGATTTGGATGGTAACCAATCTATATAAACGCTTGTCTAATATATACACAAGATATCCCACAAGCTCCCCAATCCTATTTAACCTTTTTATCCTTGATTTGCTTAATCAAATTAATAATGTGATAGCCTTTGCAGATGATATAATCATCTACTCCCCGGGAGATAAAAAAGACTGTATCAACACACAACTTCAGAAAGACTTTATTCCAATCGAAAAATACACAAATAGTTGGCATCTCAAATACTGCAACTCCAATATATGGAAAAACTGGAAAGACTTCGGCATAACATCCAGCTCAACAAATGAACCGCTGTCTTTGGTAAACACGGTCAAATATCTAAGTGTTCATCTCGACAAATTTTTATACTTTAATTTTCAAGTCAATACGCAAATACATAAATCAAGAAAAGCATTCTTTAAATATAAATATCTGTTCTTTTCCAAATACATAAACACACGAGTCAAAGTCATAATGTACCAAGCGCTAATAAGACCGTTTATAACATATGCATGTCCTGTTTGGTTTAACATCTCACCTTCAGACATGGAAAGAATAAAGCTGTTTGAAAGAAAATGTTTAAGATCATACACCGGCTTACACAGAACTCCACAAAGCAACTTTATAAAATTTGTTTGAAATAAAGTTCTTTATGAGGCAGCACAAGTGCATAGATTAGACAACTTCATAATAAATCTTATCCGCAACCATATCTACAGATGCATGGAAACTCCCGCAAATAATTTAATAATGGCACCCTACTATACAAACTTTCAGTATTTAAATACAGCCCTAACTAATGGCTTTGTTCCACCGGAAGCATTCTTGTTTCTAGACACTTAAGGGCTAATCCATAACCAATTTGGTTACCCGGTATTTTATCATATATATAGGCGTGCTACACAAAAATCAATAGATTTCAATATATACCGACAGTGTAACTCCCTACAAATGACTGTGACTCAATCACAGTTTAGAATCACTGTGTCACTGTTTAACTCACCTCTTCTGTTTAGACAGACTTTGTAGCTCATCTCTACTAAACAGTATTAGTGATTACAGACTTCAAAATTAATGCTTTTTTAGGTTCGAAGGTTATAGTAGACAGTGCTCCCCTTAAATTAAACTTAATTTTGTAAGCTTTATTAACTTTGGACTTTAGTATTGTAGTAGTAAGTGTAGGAGTAAGTATAGCAAATAAGCATAGAACTAGGAATGTAATGTACTATATACAAGTAAATGTATATATAATGGTCTGAAATTATAATAAAATATTTCAGTAGTTACATTTTCTTTGACTATTCCTGACGTATATTGCTCGTTTGTTGTGCTAAAAAAAACATAAAAGTATTCGACGATGATGAAGGATTTCAATATTTTACATCAAATGAAAACAACGATTTATTTTTTAAGTGAACACCCCTAAAGTTATCAACTTCCAATAAACTCATAATCTTTAGAACCATCTTAATTCCAATCTTAATGTATGGATGTTCTATTTGGGGTAATTGTGCCACAACAGATATTAAGAAACTAATATTAAACTTACCCCATTACAGAATTAAACATTACACAGATAAACATCTCTTGTTCTATTGTACAATAGTTATTTAAATTAGGTTAGTTTTTTTAATAAATAATATTATAGTTTAGGATTTAAGCGACGGTGAGCATATCACAATAGTATATGTCTATGAAACTGTGAAGTGCTGTACAAATTATTCAGATTATTAGAGCAAATATGATACTGACAAGAGATTCGCCATGCTGATCATTTCACGTATAGTATTTCATAGAGTATGTGCCGCGTTACAAACATCACAATAAAATGATAAAACCTGTTCACAATACTGTGAATGGTATAAAAATTACAAAAACGAATTTTCATTCACAAAAACATAAATAGGACATACAGCAGCTGAAGGTGAAGTTAATCCTGCTGTGCATAGCACTTGCTAATCGTCATTCTGTGTCTCTCTCCTTTCTTTAGTTTTATTTTTTTTTTTATCTTAAACTAATTAAGCCCAAAATATGATGAAACTATAACGAATGATATGCTGCTGACCAGTTAGGATCATGAACCATTCATGGTTACCGTTTTAGATGAATGTAGTTTATCATCATCATCATCAGCATCACCTTTACCATCATCTTCAATTGAACTTCTGGATCATTTATCACTTTTTTTGTTTTCTACTCCAAGGTCGCAAATTGCAAAGAATTTTTATATTCTTTATTTGAAGTTACATGCAACAGGAGCAATAATGACAGTGGACAGCATGAAGTCGATTTAATTAACCAAACCAAACTAACTTCACTTTGAACTGAACTGAACTGAAAACCGAATTGAACTAGTATGTTATAGTAAAATCGGATAACAACAAAAGGATCAATTATTTTATGTTCTTCATTTCTCTGATGTTCGTAGAAAAAGATACACTAAGAATATCTATCCATCTATTTAATGAACGAATTTGTATTTTGTAGAATTTGACAAATTGTGCACTTTGTCGGACAGTAATTTGACTGTTGCCCAATAGACATTATTCCAACAACATGCCGATCAAGTCAAGTCCATGATATGAGTCAAAGTTCATGTTCTTTTCGTTTGTTCAATTTTGGCAAATTTTGTTTACCCTGTGGCGAGGTAATCGAAGAAAGAAGCAAGTGTTTCAAAAAGAAAATGTTATAAAATTAATTGAGCAGCAAATAGAAGGCGTCAACAAAAGGAACAAACCGAACCGAACCGGGTCGGGCCGGGCCGGGCCGAGAGGCAGCTATAGATAACATACTACTATTGTAGTAGATACATTTAGCAGACGCTCATTTCATTGTGCACTACTTTAAACGCCCAACTAAAACTAATGAATTCTAAAGTTGATGAACCCAACTGAGACCAACAAAACTAAAATATGTAGTAGTACTACTACAAAGGTAGGTGTCCATGGATATGTGTGCTGCTTGCATGTGTGAATCTAAGTGAGTGTGCATCTCTGTGTATGTGCAGCAATTAACTGTCAGCATTCAAATACAAGGAGATACAAAAGAGAAATTTTCAAACAAAAAAAGAAACACACGTTCTGACAATTTGCCTTTGGCAACATTTCAGTCTCAGCAGCCTTTTGACACCTGTTTGACTTTTCAGTTGCATCCTTTGAGTTGATTTTGAAATCTTCTTATTTTTTTCATTTTTTAATCTTAGCAAGATGAGTGTATCTATGTATGTATGTATCTGGGATTGTCTATAATGATGCTTGCTGTCTTAGTACTGTCTTACTATTCACTTTCAGCCATCCATCATCATCATCAACATCACCACCATCATCATCATCATCATCTTGTCACAATCCAAGAAGATGAAAAACAAAACAAATCCTTAAATAATGAATTTAACAACAACAACAACAAAATCATGATACACAAGATATAGAAATAGATCAAAGGATTGTTATTATAATACTATATATATGTAATATTAGTGTACAATATAAAATTTATGAGGAACTATGAGTTTCTTTGGGTTAGGTTAGGTTAAACAGGCTGCTAGCGGTTGTACGAGAGTGCACCCAGAACCCTTAAGGCCCATTGTAATGCCTGAACAAATTTTTGCAAGGTGTGAGTTATGAGGGGTTAGAATAATCAACAACTGTCCAAGGTCAGTTCCAGAGGTCACACTTTGCCTCCAAACCCAACCTGAGGAGTCCACGAACTGAGCCAGGTCCCCCACAGGACATTTTGCAAGACTACCCAACTCCTTAAAGAACGATTTCCCGAGAAGACGGGTTCATCTATCAAGAAAAGCAGGGCAGTCACTGAGGATGTATTGGATGCTCTTCGGTTCCTCCTCCTTATCTTCACAGCTAAAACAGAAATCATGAATTGAGTCATACGGGTCATCAACCCGATGGTGCAGTGCCCCGTAATAACTCCCGTCATCCTCCGAATTCTTATCTTGTTTAAGTGTAGGAGCTCGCAGGTTTTAAGTTTTGTATCTATGTACTATTATTTATTTACTTATTATAACTGTCAATAAATACCTATCAACTAAGATAAAACGATGAGAGTGAAATAATAAAACAGTTTGTAAATTATGAAAGTAGAACAAAACTTCTTAAAATAATATTAGGTATACAAATATATATGTTTCAAAAGATTTTTTTCTCGATTTAGAAGATTCATTGTGCAAAATTGGTACACAGTATTTTATTGGAAGTATCGGTAGCTATGACTCTTCACCATTTTTTTGGAAATGCATGCATTCCGCGCCAGTAAAACTGTTCGTCTTTGGAGGCAAAGAAAGCATTCAGTAAATATTGGATACTTTCAACTGAAGTGAAATGTATTACCGTAAGTGCGTTTTGCATCGCTCGGAATAAATGGTAGTCCGATAGTGCAACGTCTGAACTATCAGGCGGGTGACTTCACAAAAACGACTTGCTTTTGTACCGTTAAAAGAGCATTTCGAAAGCAATGACACGCCGTTCGAGATCTTTTGGTTTGAGTTCATGAGGCACCCAGTTTCCGACCTTCTGGACCATGCCAATGACTTTCAACCGCAATGAAATGGCTTGTTGAGTCACGCCTAATATTACTGCAACTTCTTCTTGGGTTCGTCACGGGTCTTCGTACAAAATTTTATCCAATTCGGCGTCTACAAATTTATCAAAATCACCACTTTTGAAAAGTCGGAACCAGTATTCGCAAGTTGAAATCGATAGAGCATGCTCTCCGTAAGCCTCACATATGAAGCCAAACACCAATCCTTCCCGCGAATGGAGTTGGAATTTTATTTGCGTAAAAAACTCACTCACAGCCAATAACCAATATTGGGTAGATTACAGTAGATAAAGTAAAATTATAAATTTATGAAAAAAGTTTATTCTTAGAAATATTTGGCGTTTTCTCAACGATGAAAGATCTCCAAGAAAAAGAAGCCTGCTTTAGTGAAATAGCAATTGTACACTACCATTTAATCAACGAATTGCAAAAGGAAGAAATTGCTGCTGTATTAACTCATAACGGTCTTGATGTTTTTTTTTTCATATTGAGGGCTCCAGATGCACGAACTGTGTTCAAGTACTGGATGGACTAGAGAGATGAAAAGAAGAAACTTGGTTGTAAAGGGATCATTAAATCATCTTTTAATAAAACCAAAAATATCGTCACTATGGATTATACTTGATTCTATCTCATATGTAAACTTTTGAGGTCTTGGTGATTTTAAGAATAAACATATAAAAATCAATTGAATCAATTCAACATAAGTCATGTGTTTTTATACCTGATTAAGTACATTTAACTTTTTTTTATAATATTCTATATGTATTTTTTCTAAATTAGCGGATGAGACTGTTGATAAATATGTTGTTGTATGGTGAGCAAGTGGGTATCGGTGAATCAGGTGTATCCAATGCTAAGGCGTCATTTTGCTCGAGGTCTGTTTTCAGGGTAGCGGAACTTAACAGGATTTGGATTAAAATATTTATACCTGTTATGGAATGATGCCCAGTTGTTAAACTATTTGTCTACGAAGGTAGGGGTAGATAGATTCATTTATGTCCTTTCTGGCTGACCAAATGATGGTGAAGATGGGTTACATAACTACTGATTTTGCTGCAGCATTAACCAATTCGTTTCCGATGATTCCTTTGTGGCTAGATACTCAGATTTACCAGATTTTCCTTGTGCAGAGTAAGCTGCTTTTTGGCCGTGAATATAGAACAATATTCTGGGAGGCGCCCTGCTACTCTAGTCTACACACTTAAAAGCTGTGATATACTGGGTTTTAGTTCCGTAAGTAAACAGGCAGGTTCGGTTATCAGTATATTGTACAATATAAAGAATTAGCCGAATCTTCAGTAAATAGTTTGCAGAAAGAATCCCCGGTGGTGTAGTTCTTTGGGAACTCCCGTAGCGAAGTGTTAATGTAAGATTATGGACTACCTCGTAACTGGTGGCGGATGTTCTATATTCTTTTCTTTCACCTTCAATACTACTATTGTGAAAAGACATTACCTTTACTTTGTTTGTATAAAGTTTGCAATGCATAGAATCAATCTGAATGGATTCATTTCAAAGTAATGAATGTTTCTTTGTTTTATTTATCAATAGTCAGTTAGCTAATGTAAAAGATTCTTCTTGACAATTTATCCAATATATTAAAGAATTAAACTACTACTCTAAGCTTAAACACTCTCGTATCAATCTATCTATCATAATGTGTGTGTATAGAAATACCATAAATACATGTAGTATATTCAAAATAATTTCTATATCATTTATTCTCCACTCGAATGCAAGAATAATTTAAGGGCAGGCAATTAATGAATCTGCAGCAATATTAACTTGGCCAACAAATCACATTTGGGAAAAATAAGAAATAAGAACCATGAACAGAACAGAACGATATAGCGTTAATGGGTAAAATTTTTAGTTTTATATTCATTTCCCACAGTCGATCACAATACTAGTTTCTGTCTTTCTTATGTGCATCTTGAAGATCTCGAGATCCATGTATGTTTCTTAGCCTAAACATTCATTTGTTTTGGTTGCAACTACAATAGTATATCCCTTCCACTGTTCTTTGTCGGTCGGACGATCTGCCTCTTTATAATTATTCAACTTGAAAGTGAAATAAATTTATTGAATTTTGTTGAACTTGACTAACTTGGGTTAATCTTAACTTGACTATGGGCCAACAACAATCATTTTACTTAAATCCTTTTGCGGCTCATTTCTACACACACACACGAAACCAATAAACATAAAAAATGAAAATATTTCATCCTTTTGCGTATTTTAATCATCCTTAATGATGTTTTTTTTTTTTTTTGTTTTTCGTTTTTGTTTCTCATCATTTCATCTTTTGTTTTATATGTATAAGCGCCTTTTTTGGCCTAAAAAAATTTTATTTAGTTTCAGTCTGAGATCACTATGTGTTTCCAGTTAACGGCGTTCCATACTTGAACCTGTTAATCTGTGTGTGAGTGTGTATTTGCTCTTGTTTTCATTCTCATCAATCTTTCCTATACCTTACTTATGCTATTTGTTCTTTCGCTTACGTAGGTGGATGCATAGATCTACAATATAATACACTTTTATTTCCTTCTTTATCAACATTATTATCACCGCCATATTGATTTCTTCCGTTCATTATATCTATCGATTTAGTCTGAGGAAATGTATGCAACATGTTGGACCCAGATTAAGACATTTATGAGCCCCAGATTAAGCATTTTTCGTGTGCCGCTTTGATTATAATGGTTTTCTTCATACATATTTGGTGGTTCCGGAATCCTGACCTCCTCTAAGGTTCAGAACCCATTTTCCATCCAAGCTAAGACACTGATATTTAGTTGGTATGTAATACAAGTCTCATGTTTCCTGGGAAAACTATGTTTACGTCAAATTTTTTTCACATTCTTTGGCTTTGCTTATATTGGGGAACCATAATGCTATGCTGAACCCCACTCTAGGCAACTAATACCGCAATATACCGCACATCCAATTCTCCATCCACAGGAATATGAAAAATATATGCAACAAATTGCCTTGGCGAGTTTAAAAATTCAAATTAGATATTGGGACTTTGACTCGTCATTTGGAGGAATACCCTTCCTTCCACAGTAAAATGTTATATGTTATAAAAGTTCAAAGAATCTAATAGTCACGTCTATCCCACAAGTATACATACTTACATATGATGGTGTTACTTGTCTCTTTCTTTGTTTATTTGTATTGCTTTCGTTACAGTTTCAATTTACCACCAGTCCTTAGTAACTCATTCGCTCATTTGTTCATTGGATCTTCTTTATTTTTGGTATTGTTTTGGATGATTCTCATTTGAGTCTTTGTTCTTTGCCGCATTTTTGATTTGATGCTTGCTCACCTTTTGCTTCAGTGCTTGCCACAAATTTCTTTCTCTCTTTCTTTCATTCTTTCTTTTTTTTTTTAGTATTTTTCTTTTCTTTTTCTACTTTGCTTTCATTGTCTTTGCCATGTTTCATTATTGTTTGACGGCGTCGAAACTGTCAGTTTCGGTTTTGTTTTTGGTCTCAGATTTGCTTTTCGTTTTGGGATTTGGGATTTAGTTCAGTCGCCGCTTCAATCTGCTACGCTTCGACACTTTAACGGCTTTTGTTCATCATCATTATCATCATCATCGTCATCATCATAGACTTGTCTTCTTTGCTTTTCTTTCTTTATTGTTACTGTTCTACTCCTCGTTTAGTTAATTATGCGAAACAAACCAAAAAAACAAAAACAAAAATAACACAAACGGAATTCACACTGGCGCCAGATTATTGTATCTTGTAGTAGTATCTTGTTGTTATTGGCTGATTTACCTTTGTTCTTTCCACGATTTTAGTGTTGTTAATCGATTTGGTGCGGCGTAATTTTTATTGACCTAAAATCAATTATTTTCCATATTTTTTCCATTTCTTGTTAATATTGAAAGCCAAAAGGAAAACAAAACGAAAAAGATGAGCATAGAAAATTATTAATAATAATCAGATGAAATTAATTTACGATTTTTACAAAAAACCACTAAAAAAAAACCACTTCATTCATATTCCAAATTTATGGGAACAATGTGAACTAATTGAAAGTTCAATGAAATGGAAATACTTACTTGTGTGTGTTTGTCGATGACTTGAAAATATCTTTTTAGTTATTAATTTTTTAAATTAAGCTAATTTTTTTCCATTCATATTTAATTGATTCTGATTCTTTGATTCTTCTCTCAAAGACTTTTTGTTCAGTTCATTTGGCATGGATAGTAGTACGTAACATCCAAATAAGTATAAATAGAATAGAACAGAAGAGAATAAAGAACTATTACTCCATCGAAACCCCTTTGCTCACCGTCCGAGAAGAAAATTAAAATGGCTCCATCCTGGAGAGCATAAAAATCATGTTATTTTGTAATTTATGTTCAATATACTTATGTACATATATATGTTAATATTAACACTGTTACGAGTAGCATTGTTATATTTTAGTATTAATTCATTTCTTCGTCATTGTTATTATTCATCAACTTAAGTCTAACCGCTTTTCATTTTAGTGTTGATCTCCTAACAAGTTATAACATTAAGTAAGCTGATTATTGTTAATAAATTTGATAAATTAATAAAGTTTTTTATCTTACAATATTATTTATTGTATTATCAAACGAAGTCCTGACGTCTGTTTATCTTAAATTCAAGTCCAAGTAGATTTTCTAAAACATTTCAGGAGAAATAATATACAAAAGTTACAGCTAACCAATCAGCATTCCATAAATGTTTGGGAAGGAGATGCTGAGCAACGTTTGCCCGTGTATCTAGTATTTTTATTGTATTTATTTATTCACTTTAAAATGGTATATACATATGTACTAACATGATTGTGATGTAACACTAAGTTTCTAATGGCACAAAAGAGGGAGAAAAGACGTACAAAAACCCAAAAAAATATTTCTTATATCTTAAGACTAATGTATTTGTTCTAAACTATTTACATACATGCGAATAGTTGGATTGATTACATTTATTACTAAAATTTAAGTTAGTCGAGCACTTACATATGTCTGCTACTACATAATACGACCTTTGCTTTGTGATGCAAGTCAATAGTGGAATGGTGCCAGGGTAGATTAAAAACCATTTGCAAGATGTTATTTTAGGCGACTTGAAGTTTAATGAGGTGACTAGCCACATTTGCCCAAACGGCAGTTCTAAATAGGAACAATTTGATTTCAATGCTAAGACGTGAATTTCTGTTTATGAAAGAGTATAACTCTTTTCTTGGCGAAGTAACTTCACTGAAGTTAATGTTTTCATTAAAGGTAAGGTTTTTGTCTTAAATTAAAATTAAATTTTTCACATTTGGTGTCAGCAATATAAAGCTTTATATACGGGGAGACATATGTCTTTATGCTTCCTGCGTTTTATCAAAGTTAACTAAGATTTTCCACTTCGAGAATTAGGAAATGAAAGAGTCAAAAGCTACCTGAAGCTTATTAGCAATGTCTGAAACTAGAGTCCTAGTATTTTTATAAAAACAAATAACATAAATCTTAATCCGAAGCTTCTTAATTTCATTACAGTTTCCCATATCATAGACATATGAATGCACATCATTCTAATTTTACAATTGATATAATGTATTGTATTTTGTTTAACTGAACAACGAATCCGTCTCCTTAGAGCACACCGCCAATTACTTACCGTGGAAAAATGGTTAAACTGAAAGGCTCACATCAAGCGTAAGCGCAATGGGAACAATGTACTAGATTTTTAACTACAATTCAAAACTCATCAAACTCCTGCTATACAAGACAGTTCTGAAGCCCGTATGGACATATGGAATGCAGCTGTAGGATTGAGATACTCCAGAGATTCCAATCAAAATTTCTTCGCAGAATAATACACCTTGGTATGTCAGAAATGTAAGAATACATAGACATCTTCATGTGTCATGGATCAAAGATGAAATTGGAAGATTCATCAGCAAATATGTATTTTGTCTTGAAGCACACCCTACTGATCTCGCTTTAGGCTTAGTTGTCATTGGTAACAAAATCCACCGACTCAAGAGTAGTAACTCCCTGGACCTACTTTTCAGATTTCCTGATGGATAGGTAATCTCTCACCATTCACTGTGATGTTCTTTCGTATTATGTGTGTTCATTTAGTTATGGTTACGTTGTTTGCCCTAATTGATCGTAAATATAGTAGTAGTAGCACTTCTTTTTATTCATTTTTCGTATATACATAGGTACAGATTAAAATTAACTTAATTTATACATTTTTGGAAAAAAGAAAAAAAAAATGAGGGGTGATTTTACAGCATGGCTGTTAGCCGTTAGCTGAATTCTGGTATTAGAAAGTTTCGATAATTTAATATTGTAGATATATAGCTTGCTAGAGTCTTCCACCGTTTAATAATTGTATCAACTCATTTTGGTCAATTGAATTTTTCTTAAAATGTGACACCCTAAATTCATTGAACACAGGACATTTTCATATGAAGTGCGTCAGTGTTTCCTGCTCATTCCTGTTGCATAGCGTACAAATGTTTGACATTTCTGGCGTGAAACAATTTGCATTCAGTGGTAATATGTTGCAGCGTGCTTTTATTAGCATCGTTATTTCACGTTGAGTTAGGTTGGTTTTAAAATATTTTTCTCCAGCTGCTGGTTGCAAGTATTTATAAAAGCGGTTTGTACTACCTGTTACTTTTTCCAGCACTCTATTTATGCCTCAATGAGCTCATTGCAATGATTACACCAGTCTTCTTCTATCCCAGCATTCCATTGAAAACTTATATATTGTGTTCTGCTACCAGCTGATTAAATTTATTTACCCACATAACATTTCCTCTTAGAATAGCTTTGGACAACTTATGAGGCAATCTATCTGCGTTATATGACAGTAAAGTCTTTGTGATGTATTACATATGCAGAGCTTATTTATAAAAGTTACTGTCTTCAGTACCAGTTTCCAATGACAGTGCATAGTTTGAGATTGTGTCCGGTAGCCTCAGCACTCTTTTCAAGAAATACCGCTGGAACTTGTTTACCTCTTCCGGCAATGTGTATCCCCAAACTTGTGCCGCATACGCTTGGATTGACCTGCAAACTGCCAAAAATGATACTTCTTCATAAAAAACACAAATATTTCGATTTGTATGATTTTTTGATATTTTGATAGTGTATAAGTTAATATTTATACAGAAACACCTTGTGTAAAAATTTACAAGGTATTACCCAAGCAAGATAGAGAGCATTGTCCCACAACATTCAACTTGTAAATTTGTCAAGTAAAGTAGTCATATACTTAATAATGAGTCAGTAGAATAGGAGCTATGAGCTCTTGCTATGAGAGCAACGTAAGTGTGTCAAAAAAAAAGAAAAATCGCAGTCGATAATTTCGGTAATCAATTTCATAAGTAATTAATTCACAAGTAGGAAACTGAGAAAGTATCGTCCAATTTTCGTCAAAGTGAAATCCAATCGATTCGATGTTCATTGCATATGACGAGTTTTCTTGCGTCTGATCTTGTCAGCTTTTGTTTTGCAAATGAAATCACAATCTGAATTCAATGTTTCTGTGCCCTATGTTGGCGGTAAAACATGAAATTCTCTTAATCTTCAGTACTTCAATATCTTGTGTTTAGGCAAAAGAGTCCTATATAGTACTTATATGTATATATTTATGTATACTGCAAGACAAATAGATCAAATTCAATGTAAAGACTAAGAAGGAAGACCAAGAAGCTAGCTGGCGAACTTTAGAGAAGGGATGTCCCATCTTCCGGGCACTCAGGTAATTTTTCCTTTCTAAGAGCACATCAAAGCTTACTTAGGCATAAACACGACTCAGATGTTGAGGGTATTCCTAACAGGACACTGGATGTATGTTTCCCGTACGCTCAAAATGAAATAAAAGGCAATCAATCCCGTCCTCTGTGACTGCACTGCATTTTTATGGACAACCAAATAGAACCAACTACAATAGGCCTCCAACCAGAACCTAGACACACACACTTTCAACGTCATGTTCTCTTTTTTCTAGTATCATTTCATATGGATTGCTTAAGTTGTTAAGATATTTAACAGATTCTTTCGATCGCCAGCTTATGTAGAAATATGAATTTGTTTTTATGGAAAATTTTAACATAAAATGAAAATATAAAAACAAAAACACAGAAATTAAAAATATTAAAAATTAAGAGAAAAAAATATTAAAAAACGTGATCAAAATATGTAATAAAGTGCGTGTAGCAACATAAATAGTGGAGAAGGAAGATGAGGATGAAGATGAGGACGAGGACGACGTCATGCGAAAAAGATAATGAGAAAAATATATATGTAGTATATAGTAAGATGGTATTATTCTTAAGCCTGAGAACTTTGTATTATTTTTATTTTATTTTTTTAATTTTTTAAATTTTTGTTTTTCTCATTTGGTCTCAACATGTTGAGACATGAAAATGAAAATGGCAGATAGAAATCGTGATACAATCACGTCTAGACTTTTAGAAGTTGCGCCTACTAAATGTGGCCAAAACTTAAACACAACAAAAAATAAACAACAGCAAAAATTTAAAAAGCGCTGAAGAACACACAGCACACAAAAAAACAAGAAACAACCAACAAAAACATCATCAGATTCAAGAGCAAAATAAGTATCTATAGCTTATGTAGTATTCTTGTTGTTATTGTTTACCGATGAGCCAAGGCTACGCTGCTGTAAATGAATCTCAAAAGATGATGATTTCTTTTTTCTTTTAGTTTTTAAATACTTTGGTTTGCTTTACTTTGCTTTGCTTTAGTTTGGTTTGGTTTCTTTTTCTACTTTTGATCTTGAATTAAGCCAAGTTAAGTGTTAAGTTAAGCAAACTTCATGGTTTGTATCTGAGAGTCAATGGTGCTGATGGTGACTTAGTTAATTTTGAACACAGGAGGAGAACAATGAGGAGGGGAGGAGGTAAGGGTTATGAAAGCCAACAAAATGCAAGCTTAAGTGGTGACGATGGAGATGAAATTCTGCATGGTAAGGGGACTGCAATGTTTTACTGAAAAAGGGAAGTGCCACAGACATTTCAGCTTAGAATGAAACACGAAATTGGGACTTGAGACTCGTTACGACTTAGTTGTAGTAGTAGTTGGTGGTGTTTAGTTCATTGGATCGCCTCGGCTTGACTCGACTCGACAGCAGCCAAGTTTATGTATCTTTTCTCTTTTATTATTTTTTGTTATTTTTTATGAGAAGTAGAACGAAATATTTCATTTCATACTTTTTCCAAAGAAGTTGAAGATATTTGCGAATTTTTGTTGTCATTTCTGTTGCTGTTGTTGCCTTTATTTTTATATGCAGCTCTGCTAATTACATGGTGCCAACAAACGATTATGAACAAATGTGAAAAACGGCACACAAATAACAAAAACAAAAACACAAAAAAAAAAACAGAAAATCAAAAATAAATTGCACAACAAAAAACATAAACAGGTAAACGATATAAGATATAAGATTTAAAATAAAAAATAAAAATTTACAAATTAAAAATGACACTCATGCAGAATCCATGGATCCTAAGGTTAAAGGGTTTGGGGTTTACCTTATCTTTCGCCCACAGATTGTAACATACGAAGTAAGTCAGTAAATCAGTAGATTAAAATAAAAATTAATAATATTTTTTCTACTTGTTTTATTGTAGCAACAATTACTCTATAAGGGAGAGGATCCACCATAACATAGAATCAAAACATTCATCTATATAATTTTAATACTTTCTGTTCTGGAATTCGGAATCAGTATCATTGTCTCATGAACTTAGACTAAATGATCAACTTGGTGGCTATGCCAGCAAGAAATATTGGTGATTTGATTCTTCTTACTTTGCACATCGATTCCATTACAAACTTTATGGCGCCTCCTAATGTGCGAATAGCTTTACAAACTTCATAAAAAAGCAATGGCGTATTTACACATTTGCCGCCAGTAGGCACCCCTACCGGTCGGAGGTCTCCACAATTCTATATCTTAGTTCACAATCATATTAATTACAAACTTTATGGTTTTTCTGTAATTAGGATGATTGTGAACTAGGGGATCGATGTGTCACTTCCTAGAACATTTTACATTGGGTTAGTTAAGATATGCACAAGACCTAGTTTTTGGAAACATTTCTGAGCTAATAGAAGCTCAATCATGTACTAGTACTACGAATAAGGCGTGGTAAAGTATGCTTGAAATTCAATTGAATAAGTTATGAAAGTTTTACAACAACTATTGCGCGATTTTCTATTCGCAAAATCATCAATTATATTGTCCTATGAAATCTTGTTCATTACTTTTGACACAAAAGAATTAAGGCATTTAGCTTTTCTTGGCATAAAGCAAGAAAAGCTCCTCTCATACTAACAATTTGTCAATGGTGTAGTAACGAAGGTAGACCATGATTACATAATTCAGAATCTGATTTCTATACTTTCAAAAGAAAGATGGCATTGAAAATGTATGCATTCTTGAACTAAGTCAGTCTCTAAATCATTAGAATACATTTCTTCCAAGATGAGAACTTTTCCCGTAATAGTTGATGATGGCAATTTAAACATTTTGTAGTCCACGAAGCCATCCTAAAAATATTAAATATGTGATAAGTTGCCGACACAACGACGGCTACAAGACATAGACACTCGTCTCTTCAAACAATTATGTTCTGATACTTATGAACTCTGAACACGACACTATGCTTTTCCACAGGAAAGTGCGTTGTTTTTCCAATTGAAATATGTTATCGTGGTTGTACGAACTGAGAGAGGAAGTATAAATAGTATTCTTAACTAACAAGGAAAACAAAGAGTTGCTTATTTGGTAGATTTATTCGTGAAACTAAGTAAATTCAACATTCAACTGCAAGGATTAGAAAATTTGAAGCTACAAGCACGAGCAACAGATCAGAGCATTTATCGTTAGAATCGGGTTGTGGATCAGCAAAGTTAGTCGAAAGGGAAAACCTTTCTGTGTTTGATACGCTAAATTATTTTTTTGACGAACAGTGTGCTGAGATGACAATGATAATACTCTATTCGGTAACTGATTCGCAATCTTACCATTGCACACTGGTCGAAAAAACCAAAATTTTGGCATAAACTTAAAAAAAAACCTTGGATTTCATTACCAAAATCGCATGGTCAAACATTTTTTGATGCAACCCTGTTCTTTTACGAAAATACAATAGACTTATTGCAAGATTTAAAGAAAAACACAAAAACTGGCTTTCCACAAAAGTATCAGTGAATAACATTTATTAAGGAATGATACAGGAAGTCCACGCTTAACATATAACGAAGGCGGTCTGAAGATAAAGCTCTAGCTTATCCGTGGTATCCTTCGTTCACGAAGTTTTGGAACATGGAACTCTAATTATTTAGCTTCAGCAGTACCTATCGGATGTGTAGGCGAAATGCGTCAGGGCGCGAAACAAATTGTACAATCTTGATAGTTTGTCGCATTCCCGACAAAACAGCCGAATCAATAATATGACGGATATATTTCATCGGGCAATGGATTCATCGGATCCACAAATGTCAAGTCTCTTTTATAAAAATAAAAAGAAGTTGCCGATAGACGTGTTGGACCTTTGAGAAGAGCCGACAGTTGCTCCCGATAAAGAAAATATATCTATTACGGAAGACTCTGAATCCAATTCTGATTTTGTAGAACTAAAAGTTTTTTAAATTATATTTATAATTTAAATAAACAATTAAAATAAGATATATTATAGTCCGATTTTAATTAAATACAAAAAGAAGTCATCCGATGTTGTTTGGCTCTTATTTTTTTTCTAAATGAAAAACTTCAATTCTGTTTTTTGATTATGTTTACTTAGACCTTTAAAATTAATTGTGTTAAGTCGAGAAGATGATATCGGACAAATGGGCGCCGTCACAATTGATTGCCATACGGGCTCGTTTTATGGCATTTTCCATCACTTCGGCGAGCGTTTCGGGCGATAAATTCTCGCATTCGTGTCGGATATTTTCCTTGAGGGCTTCCAAGGTCTCAGGCTTGTTGATGTAAACACGGGACTTCAAAAAACCCCATAAAAAGAAGTCCGGGACCGTTAAATCAGGCGATCTGGCGGGCCAGTGCCATCGCCAAAACGCGAAATTAAGCGACCCAGAAACGCGTCCTTCAGAATGTCGGTTGTGGCTCGTGCAGTGTGTGCTGTTGCTCCGTCCTGTTGGAACCACATGTCCACCAGTCCTAATTCGTCCAGTTCGGGCAGAAAAAACTCGGTCAACATTGCCCTATAGCGCGCACCGTCCACTGTTGTCGTTTGACCCGCGGCGTTCTCGAAAAAAAATGGCCCGATGACTCCTCCAGCGTGAACAGCGCACCACGCAGTCACTTTGAGCGGGTGTAATGGCTCCTCGTGCATCACTCGCGGATTTTCGGTTCCCCAGAAGCGATAATTTTGCTTGTTCACGTACCCGCTGAGGTGAAAATGAGCCTCATCGCTCATTATGATTTTGGTCGAAAAATCGTCCACTTCGGTGTCGAGATTGAGGATAGCTTGGGCATAAGTTACGCGCGTTTGGCGGTCGGCAGGCAGCAGCTGATGCACGCACTGAACTTTGTAGGGGAACATGTTCAAATCTTTCACCAAAATTCGTTGCAGGGACCGCCGGCTGAGGCCCAATTGCGTGGCACGTCGTCTGGTCGATGTTTCGGGGCTCATTTCGACGTCCTCGGCTACAGCGGCGATATTCACGGCAGAACGGGCGCTCCGGGGCCGGCCACTCTTGGCAACGTCTCGTGTGGTCCCATACTCTTCAAGGTTAGTGGCTAAACGGCGCAGTGTTTGCGCAGTCGGTGTCGGACGGCGGGGAAATCGGCGACGGAATTCACGCTGCGCCAACACAACGGACGAATTGTTACGCAAAAAAATAGACACAATTATTCCGCGTTCTTGGGGAGTGTATCGCTCCATGGCTTATTCAGTTGTATTCTGTATCTGTTTAGTCCACAAATGTCAAAACAGATTTGACATTGGCGGCCATTTGCAAAAATGAGATCATCTTCCAATAGGGTAATTTCTTTTGCGCCACCTTGTATAACCATACGGGTATAATGCATAACATTATATGTAAAACTTGCATATTTAAACACTGCGCGACATTAAGTTAGGACACCTGCATTAGTTAATACAATTGATCTTGCATTGGTTTTGTTAAAATACAGCTATTTTTTTGTATTCTATTTTATTCATTTTCGTATGTGCTTTCACTAGTAAAGAGAGCATGCACTGGAAAGATCCCGTTGTATGGTTTTTGTTGTTTTCTTTTATTTTTGATAAAAAGCATGCTTTGTTTTCGCGACATTAGATTAGGACACCCAAATTAAATTTCAGTTATCTTTCATAATGCAACTCGTACGGTCACCAAATTTGTTTTGTAGCTGATTTAATTTATTTGCAATAAAATAGTGTCAATATGGGTAGAGGAAAATATCGTTCAGTAGAGGAAAAGTCCAAATCTATATATATCTATCTATAAGTAAAATAGCCCAAAAAATAGGTAGAAGCAGAAATTTTATATCCTCATTCTTACGTAATAAGTCGGGATATGGAAAAAACAATAAAGGCGGTAATCATCGAGTCATTTCAAATACTGACAGAAGAGTTATCTTAAGAGAAGCTTCCAACTCCCATGCCTCAGCCGACAAAATCAAGGGAAAAGTAGGAGTTAAAGTGAGCACCCGTACTGTATAAAGAGTGATAAGCTCAGCTTCACATTTAAAAAGATTGAAATAGAAATAAAAATCCACTCGACATAGCTCGAAAACAAATGAGTTTGGATTTTGCTCGCATGCACATGATGTGGAATGAAAAGAAGTTTAATCTGGAAGGCCCAGATGGGCAATCGTTTTTAATCGTAGAAGGCCTTTCTTCGTCGAAACGACTACGGTCTGTTTAAAATATATACAGTTTGCTCCCTTTATTCAGAAATATCTAATTTTGTGTTTTACTTTCTTATTTAATATATTTTAAATAAATATAAACATCGGTTTCAAGCTTTTGGTTTCATAGATAACTTAAAAATAAAGTATTATAACTTCATGTTATTTCGCTATTTTTCAAAATAGTCGTTTTCAATAATCCATAAAAAGGAAACTAAATTGAAATTTCTGTCCAAGTAAATGATTTTATATTAAATATAATAATTAAAACTTCAAAAGGAACTCAGTTTCATAAGTTACTTTATGAAAGAGTCAACTTTGTGCTCACCGCAAACGCTTTTTTTACATTTCGCATTCTGCGCTTCGACGATGGGCAAAATGCACATGTTTTTCTATTCGAATCGGAAGAACACTGCGTATTGCTTACTTCGATATTCTCGATATTTCTTCCAAGCATAATTCCAATATTAAGGCGTGTTGACGTTTTCTGGGTTGTAATTTTAAGCCTATTTTCTAAGTGGTTTTTGATTAGACCTGAATGTAAATCCTTCATGAAATTCACGCGGTTAACAAATCATATTTGTTGTGAACATATAATATATATGAATTAATAAATGTCATATTTAATAATCCATAAAATAGACACATTGGCCAACGATTTGTTTTTAGGAGAACAGTTCATGGTACTGCACATTTGATCAAATGTGTCGATGCCTCCCTTTGAACCATTATAACCAATTATCCATGGTAACATTTCGGTTTGATCCATGAACTGATTTGGTCATTTCTTTTACCACGTACTCTCCTAGCAGTAAGTTAGAGTTGCGTGACCCTTTTCCTAAATATGGCATGGCATTAACCATATATTTGGTACCACTATCACACAACATCATTATTTTCAGATATGCATTCATATTTAGCAGACCTCCAAAACCCAATAACTGCTCGTCAACTGTCAAATATAACCTAGGATTGTAGTTTTCGCGACATTTTTGTATGAACAAAAAACATATTTTTCGAATTGGTGCGAATTTGTCCGTAACAAAACGAAGACGTAGCACTTTATCATCAAAACGGATGCACGACATCAAAAACTTAAACATATATTTGGACATTGCTGATAAGTACTTAAGTCCAGCGTAGGAAGCATTAAAAAGTTCATTGCATGATAGGCGATTATCTTTCATGGCAGCTGCCAGGGTCAACCGAGCCGTTGAAAGCTTATATTTCTTCGCAGTTCGTTGTCATTTCTCCAGACTCCTTTTGACATCCAATTTCTACATTTGTCCACTGAACAATTTCTGTTAAGATTACATCTTTGAAAAATAGTTTAAAAATATCCAGTGGTTCAAAAATGCTTCTGCAGGTTTGAGTAGATCCACGTGGTTGGTGCACAATATTTTGTCCATAACGATGCGATTTTCTCTTTTTTCTAGACCTCTTGTAACTGTTTTTACGGCGCAGCACATTTTTTGAAAATGATATTATTGACGACTTTTTTTTTTAAAGTTAAGCGGAATATCATCGGAAATATCTTCTAAGGAGGTTTCACTTTTTAATATATTTTCCACTGGGTCAACTTCACTTAATACATCCTCATCAGCATCAGTAAACCCATCATTATCATTATGTGATAATGAAAGAATTTTTGCAATTTCTTCAACCCTTAGACATTTTTTGTTACTCATTGTAAATGGCGCTGCATATACTTATAATCAAATTAAAAGCGAAAAATCAAACCTAAAAAAAAATACAAAAATTCTAGAAATCACACAAAAGACTGGCTTCGTTGAATCGACGACGGAAATTTTCAAAAGTACTACTTACGCAAAACTGCAAGCAACCGCACACCAGCACTTCAACAGCTAGTCAGCAACGACTAGAGCTATAAGAAATACGAAGTCAAAACAAAGAGCGCAAATATGAAAAAAAAAAACAGTTTAAAAATTTGTTGTCGTCCATTTGACAAAAAAGTGCCTTCTAGGGTTAATTAATATGTCACTAAAAGACCGTTTAACGGAAGAAGAAAAGGGCTTATTTAAGTTATTATTGACTACAAATATTTTGAGGAGGCTAGCTGGATTAATTTGGAGCATTCAAAAAAGACATTTCATAAGAAACAAATGAGTAGCATCATGATTATATCCGAATCAAACATATTATATGTTAGTAGAGATTTTTCTACATATGAAAAGAGAATTTATTCAGCATTATTTATTTATGAAATCGATATACGAAAATATTAATCATACGATATGTGTTCTTTTCTAAACCTTTCGGCTTCATGTTACCATCATCGTCATTAGAAAATTTAGACTAAAAAAACACATTTGTTTTTGTAGTTTTCAAGTGTTTGGTGTCTTTATTAACAATTTTATTTGTATGTCTAGTATTATTTTAATAGAAAATTAAAGACAAAAATATTATTGATTAATTAAGTTGTCACGCAATTAACAAACCAACAACAAAAACCACTCTACTTTACTTTGGGAAATAAAAAACATTGAAAAATAATCATTAATCAATCAATAATATTGTATAATTTTATTTATATTTTAATTAATTTTCTTTATTCCATCCACTCATTTCGAAATCAAAAGCCGTTTCGGGCTAATAAGCCAAAATATATAGAGAGAGAGAGACATATAAGAAGGAAGGAAAAGCTAAAAAGAGTTAGGAAGAAAGGGTTGATTGATACCATATATGTTAGGTACTAAGAGGTCAGTTTTTTATGTAGTATTTAATGAACAACAAGTAAATATGTTTTTACGAGGGTATAAATTAACAGTGCCTGTGATAACTCCACTTGAGTGAGGCAACTGTGCCTACTAGAGTCTTGTAGCAGGCCTCTAGCAAACTGCTTAGGCTGAAACTCAAGTGGTAGTCCATTGCAGAATAATACACTTCATTTTAATTGGTTTTGATATTAAACTACTTACATAATTGTAGTAAATGGCTATATTTCAAGTATAGGTAAGTACAGTAAACAACAATCTCAGATTATGTCTCTGGACTATGTGTGTATGATATAAAGAAGTATCTGTAAATCAGTACTGCATTTCATAGTTCAAAACCTAAGAGTTGAATATGCATAGTAATCGATTTTCTCCACTTCGCTGTTCATTTTAGTATTACCGAATTTGAAGATTCTCCAGACACCCCTTCGTTATAAGACATAAAAATATGACAAAATACTATGCGCATTTCCCAAACCTCATGAAATCCTAAAAATGACTCTTTAATTACGAGCACCTTTTGCGTTTTATTTTCATCTTTCAGTAACAGTAAAGTCCTTTCTTTCTTTCTCTTTCTTGATTATGGACTCTTCCTCGTCATCTAGTGTTCTAAATAACTGCCATTGTTAATAAACCAAACATGAATGGTAATGACTTTTCGATGTCTCGTGTCGTTCTATGGCTTCCAAACATTTTGTGCTGTAACTTTAAATGCCCTATTACCAACATGGTTCATAATATATGTAATTATGCCTTTTGAAACAATAGATATTAGGACATCCTTCTAGCTCTATGCCAGACTTAGAAACAATGTAATAATATCTTTCCAAGAAAGATCTATTGTCACTGTCTCTTAAGAATGGGGCTTTTAGGTTTGTGACCGAAAACGGACATTTCATTTGATCATTGATCAATATCAGTAACAAAGATTCACTGAGTTTAGATCGTACTTGGTTCTGGTTGCTCTGGATCAAAATATTCAAGGGCCGGGGCCTATTCCAGCTGGGGTCCGGTTGCATTTTGCTGTCATGCCATACTTTTATTACGCCACTGCAAAGGGTGCCAAAGAGAACTTATTACTAAGCCGAAGTTGTCCGTCCGTCTATCCATCAGTGAGCTCTATCTCATGAACCATAATAGGTAGACAGTTTAAATTTTCACAGAGTGTGTAATTCAATTGCCGCTATAACGACAACTAATAATAATAAAATAAATTTAAAAATTTAAGGGATCCCCATACAAGAAACATGTGCTCCAATATACATAAACACTTTTTGTACCATACTTTTAGGTGCTGCTTAAATATTTTGCGACAAAAACAAAAGAAAATTTGATTTACATAATGTCAGACAAAGGGCATTACGTCCAATGTATTATCATACATAGTGTTGAATCTTGTGTCGTGGTATGGAACACTTATTTTGCAAGTCCGATTCGCACTTCACCAATTTTTACGAGTATAAACAGTCACTTATGGGAGTCACGACATAAAGTTCTATGCATACAACCAAACAATGATATTATCGATGATCATAGAGAATCTATTATAAAATTACACTGAGCGACAAAAAAAAATGTTTATAACATTAATGAAAATAGTTGTTGTCGAGAGATTGGCGTCGCACGCCCAACAGAATCTTTCTTTGAAATTGTGTGTAACAAATCAATTTCAATGCGATCACAAATAAAAAAAAAATTAATTTAAATTTTATCCACGTGTCCAATCTGCACCAAACTTCTATGGAACACTTTTCAAACTATGCTTGAGTTTTTCTTAAAATTTCATCAAAATCGGTCCAGCAATTTCGGAATGCATAGGGGTCATACACAGATGTATATAGATTGTACTTTAATGTATCATAACTTTTAAATGGTACGTGCTAAACAGATTACCTTTTCGTGATCTGCTGCTACCATATATTTTGCTATTTTTTTATGTTAAAGAATTTTTTTTTTGTTGGTCAGTGCCATCGAATTAGAGAATCGAAACTGCTAAAAAATATATCTACATATTTGTTCACCATTTATTGTAATGCTTATAGGGTATATATGAAAATAAAGCCTCGGTCTTTCAAAGATACTTATCACCTGTGCCACAAGTTATGTCGGATTCGTTAGTCTACCGACTAAAAACCTCCTATCGCCTCAAATTTAATCTTACGGCACCACCAAAACATACCTTTATAGGGAGGGATAGTAAGCTTATTTAAACAGATGCCATTGTTACCCCTTCATGTTGTTGGCAATTTTTGCATAGAACACATGCACAGTCGTCCTCAGATGTTATCATACTTCTTACAATCTCCTTTGAGCTGCAAGGAGATCCAAGGCGCGCATACTCTCTTTGTCGCTCCACTTCGAAACGGGGGCACTCATGCACAAGATGCTCCGGATCATCCATGACAACTCTGTAGAGACCATAGAATGGATTCGCAGCGCGCCTTAACCTGTGATGATACTGCCTGTAGAGTCCATGGCCAGTTGTAAATTGATTAAAATCGAACCCCACGTCACCAGAATGACTCTTAAGCCAATCTTTAATATCTGAAATGAGCTGGTGTGTCCCCTGTAGCTCTGCCCTACTCCACCAGAACTGCCATATATTCAGGTATCTCATCTTAATCTGCTCTATGTCTGCTACCTGTGAAATCATTATCACATCATTATCCGTACAAACTCACATAATACTCCTTCTATTGGTAACTGTTTGAGAGTAGGGTATAATTGGCAAAATCCAATGTCTGAAGCATATGGAAATGATTACTATATGATGATGAGGATAGTGGCACAAGTCAATTTATATTGCATGAAGAGAATAATGATAAATGCTGACACGAGTCTACAACAAACTAAATACAGAAAATTATTATTGACAATTTAATTGTCACTGTCACCTTTTGACAAAATGAGTTGGTTGATACTATGTAGTATGCAAACAAATAAATAAATGATTAAATGAATGCATTGAACCAGTGGGTAAGTGATTATAGTTACACGTTTACTGAGTATCATGAGACAAACATAATTTGTAAGATTTTATTTACAAGATAAGCAAATAAAAATGCGAAGTGTTGATTAAAATAAATCAAGTGCAAATGGAATAAGGAATCAATTGTTTTGTTTTTTTTTTTTTATAGAAAACTCAATGTAAAGTATACTCAAGATTATATTATCATTATTATAATTATAAGAATATTATTGTCGGTGCTAAAATACGGGGTGTTCATATATGTATTGCACTTACAATACGTTACAATATCTGGAAATGACTAACGATGATTGAAAATAACAAGGAAAGAGAAGAGAACAAAAGGCGCTAAACAGGACACAAATGTTTCCCTTAAAAAATCACATAATTATGATTGGCAACACAAAAAAAAAAGCATAACATGCCAAACACGTCAAATATAGATTAGCGTTCCTCCTTATGTCCTTCAGGTTTTCGGTTTTTTTTTTCTCTATAAGAACCATAATAAACGAAAAGAAAGAAAGTAAATACCTTGTTGCCTTTGTCCTTCGTTTAGTTAGCCATCACCTTCTTGCCATTGCCACACTGGACTGAGGTAATATAGTGATGGTGGATATGGTGGCTATAATGGTGGTGGTGATGATGATGGTGGTGGTTATACAAATTCATTTAATTAAATATGAACTTTTAGTTTAAGCGCACAACAAAAGCACCACATATACTACAATAGAAAATGGTAAGTAAAAGCCTTTCTTTCGTCGTCTTTCATTTAGAATTTTCCTTGCGTTTCTGTGCCTTTTTGTTTAGTTAGTCCTGTAGTCCTTCAATATCGATGGAACAAACTAATTAAATATGCAAAATGCCATTGTTGGCATTTTAACTGTCATTAGTTGTTGTCTTGTTGTCCTGTTGTCCTCTTGGCTGTTGTTGACATGCCTCCTTCTGTTCGTCCGTCGTCCTTTTGGTTCATTTTTCGTCCTTCAACTCTGTTGAGTTGAGTTGAGTTGAGTTACTTGTGTCAATTAAGAATACACGCGCACTGGTGTCAGCTCCCTTAGGGACTCATACTCATTGCATTATTTTCCTTTTGACGATTATTATCAAAATTACAATCAATTTGTACCAACAATAGGCCACAAAACTTTCTTCCTTTCTCCAACACTCTTTCATTCAATAGTATCTTTGCCTTATTATGATCATGAGCTGACAAGAAAAAATATTCAACACTATTTTCAAATAGATACTACTCTATCACAATAGATACATAAATACAGAAATATTGTATATTGTATATGATAGAAACCGAATGATTTGGGTATGTTTCGGTCCCATTAAAGCGTTACCAATTCATTGACACACACACACATACACACATTTGTATACCAATCTAGCGCTATCTACAATATCTATATACTTATAAACAGCACGCACACATGTCACAGGGTTTGTCACTTAATAATAACCAAATGCCCACACATTCACTCACTTACTCACTCACTAACTCACTCAGTTAGTCAGTCAGCCATTCAGTCACTTGCTCAGTTAGTTACTGGCCCCTTTCCCATTTTCCTTATTCATTTGTTCATTAAAGTACCTTAGCAGTAAACTTAATACCCCTGACTAAGTCTAATAGCATTTGTGCCATTGACGTTGCCTTCCTTCTCTTCAATATGCCCCTCGTATATTGTAATTTATCTAATGCAGTCATTAATTTCATATTAACAAGGTGTGGATAGAAAATTACTTTTTGTTCATATAACAGATACATATTCATACTCATATACAAACATATGTATGTATGTATTTGGTTTACACATTCTACTTATTTTAAATAATATACACGTGCGTAAAACCAAAATTTCGGAACCATGCCCATCCCTCCTTTGCTATGCATAAGTCAGCTTCTTCATCTCATTCTATGATTTTCTTATTAGTATGTTGAAATATAAAAATTTAGACAATCTTTCACTATGAATTTAAATATAAATGTATCTACAATATAATAACAGGAGTGTTTTTGATGAAATAAAGCAAAAGATCTAAGCTCCACACTAGTAAGATATGGCAGAAATATGCGAAAGATTATGCCTAAGACAAACGGAGCGTAATTCTCATAGACACAAAGACAGCGAAGAAAGATCCCAGCAGTATGAATCACTGGCCCAAATTTGTTGGCGGCTAGTCCCTTTGATACCAATACTAGTTCCAAGTATCTCCTTTTACATGTATTCAACTGGTGATTTTAACATGGCGATGTCATTGGTAGGGGTCAACTGCCACCGGCTGCATAACCGTTCACCAGTCTTGTCACCTTTCACTGCCACCGCCTGCATTACCGTTCACCAGTTGTGTCATCAGTCATTGCCATTTTTACGAATAGTGAATTCACTAGCCACCAGTCATGCTAAAAGGTACTGCTTACTATGGAAACGAGCACTTGCAACTAGTGAATTCACTAGCAACCAGGTCGTGGAGCGTATTGCAGGGATATGACTGTCTTGCCGACCATATATGTACATACTTATATACTAGATTGACAATCCTTTATATGCCCATTCCCTCTTATAGCTTAACCAAAGCAAATTTGGCATAGCAATGTTTCCTTAAACTTGAAGTAAGATTTAACCTTTATCAGAGGAAGACCTTCCGATCCTAATTGAATATATTTTGCCGAGGCTAATCATATTTTCTGTTCTCGGCATCGGGCGAGTCTTTCGAAGCTTATAAAATTGCTATTATAGAAGTTCCCTTTTCTAATTAAATAAAATATTACAGAATGATATTAGTAGAGAATCAAGTGTATTAAATAATTGATGTCACCCAATTATCTTTATAAATTAATTCTTTGTATTCGGTTATATCGCTTTTTCTTTTAAACATTTCTCCTTTTTTTTTAAGTTTTATTTTATTTCTAAAAAAGCCAAAATATATTCAAACTTTCATTTAATTGTATCATGATTTCAGTATAAATTATTTATTTATTTTATTTTTAAAAATTTTATTTTATGAGTACATTGACTAGGAAATCATTCATTTAATTATTGTTGATTGTAAATTGACAAATTAATTAACACAAGCAGACTTAGAGGTGTATGGAGGAGACAGTCCAAGTCAGGAAAGACAATGAATCGAAGGCGCACCCTTGAAATATTTTGTATCATATTTAGTTCCAAATAATAGTAGTCATACCTTTCAAATTCGATTGGATCCCTCATAAAATTTACAGTCCGGCATCATCTAAATGGTTTAGTCCAACCAAAACATATATTCAGAAGCTTCTGGACCAATGCTGAAAATAATCGTAAAAGTCAACAACAACAAACTTACAGCCAAAACATTCCTTTGAATCCTACCTGAAGAATTTACGAGGTTGGACATTATCAAGTACATCAAGCATAACATAACATACGTGAAGGTAATACCTAGTAATACTATTCCAATGCTAATTATAACCCATAATTGTTACTAAATTGAAAGAAAAAGCTCAAGTCTCAATCATTTCTTTTCGAATGCCCAAAAACTCAACTCAACTAATTGCAAACGCAAATCCCCTTTCCACTCTTTTCAATCCGATGACAAATAATCTGAAACTCAACAAAATCAAATCTATACAATCTAAGCCTGTAATGTTATGTTTTAGTCAACCATTGTTTTCTGTATTAGCCCTTAAATAAATTATTACTCTTTGTCTACTAAAAAATAACGTAAATAGAATCTTGCTCGCAAGTTTAATTAAGTAATAAAATAAAATTTTAATATTAGTTCTAAATAAAGAAATAAATAATTATTTAGATAAAATTCATAATTTCTTTTTATTACACATAAGTTGGTCTCTGCATTTTCTTTTCAAAACAAATCTTTATAATGTATTTATGTATGACAAATAAATGTAAAATACTAAACTAAATTTATAAAATAACATAAAAAAAATACAAAATAATGCTTATTACAAAATTAATAAGTTAAAATCCGTCTCTGACCCGGTGGGGGAAATTTATTTGCTCAGCAGCTAGCTATGCCCCTACTCATAGCCATGTGTGGTCAGAGACATATGCACTCTACATATACACTCTACATAGTATAAATGATTAATTACATTTGTTGATAATAATATTGTCTGCCATTAGCCATGATTTGTGTCTTATTGAAATCGATCCATATACATATTTGTCGATGTTTTCAAAAAAAAAAAAGCGAATCAGCCATTCACCGAAACAACTGGTAATCGGAAGGAGCCAAGTGTGGTGAATAAACCGAATGGAGTTAAAGTAATGTCAAACTGATCAACATCTAGAACTTCGTCACTTAGTTTGCTGGTCCAATACTTCGCTTGCCTTCAATACAAAAATCTGCACTTGAAATCGTTGAAATTATTAATTTTGTTTGATAGATCTTTATCCAAGTCACATTCAATTGATCTAAATAAAAATAAAATAAACGATAATTTTAATTAATTAACATTCAGGTTTTTAAAATTACTTTTACTTACCTTGAGAGCTAACTTTTCATCTGAGCCACATCCATTGTCAGATACGCGACTAACATACAATTCTTTTGTTTGATGACTATTGGTCAAATAATAGCTAAGAAACCTCAAATCCAAAAAAAAAAAACCCCGGCTTATAACAATAAAAAAAAATATTAAACAACATAATGAAATTAAATCTTTTCTGAATATACAAATATAGATGAAGATGACCCACCGACTGCTATATACATACATCTAATATCTGAAGCGCCTTTTTCTCACAATTCATAAGAAGTAGAAGTATTGAAAGTTGGTTTGTACAATTTATATAAAGTTGCGCTCTAATAATAACAAATTTGTTAAATTTAAATATTTTTATTGTTCATACATATATCAATCTCTCATATAAATTTACTGGAGCAAAAACATATTTATAACCGATATTATATTTCTAAGGTTGTTCAGTATTTTCACTGCGAAATATGCCAGAAATTAGAAAAGATGATTCAGCATTTTACTGATGATGATGATGATAATGGAAATACCATAATAGAAGAATTGCTGACTATTTTTAGTCTTTTAATGGAAAATTCTCTTTCAAAATAAAATTAAATTTATTAAGTACACAAAATCAATAGTAAAAGGAATAAATTTAATTGATTGTAAATCTTCAATTCAAGATTTAGTATCATATTTTATCTACTTATGATAGTAGAAATACATACATAAATCAATAGAGTTTCTGCTTGTATATTTTAATGATTATAAATATATGTTTAAATTAAAACTTCAAATTTAGTTCTCCCATTAAAGCATTCTAAGTGACAAACTTCTGCTATTGAAATATTGAGCAGTCACGATGACAATGAAGTGGAACAGTATAAGGAGAATTTACTATTGAGAGCCGATCAAATAAATGCTACAAGTAAGAAATTTAAAAGTAATAATATATATAAAGAAAAGCTAAATAGTAACAAAATTGCATAACAAAAATAGAAAATTGTAATATGTGATTTGATTGCCAACTGTTAATTATGCTTGGATCGCAAGATGGTTAAACTAGCAACGACCAATGACACTGAAAGGTCTTAAGGATATACGTTTAAAAATTAATAACAATAATAAGTAATTAAATAAAAAAAACAAAATTTCGATAATATTAAATTAATATAAAGGAAAAGGATTAAAATTTAGAATTTTGTTTGAAAACAACTTTAAAGGACGTATGAATACAAAAATTTAATACAGGAATAACAAAACAAGAAACGAAAAAATATAATAATATGTATATATTATTATGTATATAAGGACATAAAAATACCCAACTAAAATTGAATTCTTCAAATAATAAATTTGAAAAAGGGAGACCAGGAGAGAGTGCCAAATATTAATTAAATTAAATTAAATTAAATTTGTAACAAAAATACAAAAAAATTTAACTAAAAAAACACTTGAATAATTTAGACCACAAGAAATTTCAACAAACATAGAACACAAACACGATCTACTCTCCCCTTAAGAATATGTTATCCCGTCAATTCTAATAACATCAACACATGAATGAAAGGATTAAGGAAAGTTAAAAAAGGGCAACTAATAGACATTCGTGCGAAAACCTTCCCTAAAATCATATACTGCAGATTATAAAAAGGGATTCGAATCCCATCTCAAAAAACAAAAATAACAATAATAATAATAAATTTTAAATTGAAGTAATAAATTAAAATTTACAAAAAATATATAAAAATACACTGAACCACAACAAGAAATTTTTTACATTTTACATATTTTTACAAAAAAACCAAACAAAATTAAATAACTAAGTTTATGACTATAGAGAAGCTCAGGCAAATGTGGATACATAACCAATCAATAATATTAAGGACAATATAAAATAATAATATTGTAATAAAAATACTATTGAATTCAAAAATTGAATGCGACAAACAATAAATTTGGAAAATTGGAGACAGATTACAGTTTTCTCCATATGTTCAACTGTCTACTTGTTCCAAATGCTTATAGCCTCTGAGTGAAGTTAATGCAATAACATTTTTGAAAATGTTAAGACTGATTGCAATAAAATTGGAGTTGTGCTTAGGGACCAATGACCCAGAAAGGTATAAAAATAGATGATAATACTATGGACAAAAACAATATTGTGAATGGAAGATTTTTGATTTAAGAAAAAGAAAGATTTAAAAAAAAAACATTGGAAAAGGACAAACTAAATAATTTTCAAAAATTGTTGTTATTTTAATATTTTGGAATTTGGAAAATTGAAAATAAAGAATGTAGAAAATAAACCCTAGGTCCATTAGTCCACGCTTCCAGACCCATCAAGCGATCGCACGTGGACTGATACAATTATTTAGAAAGCAACGTAAGGCATGGCGCAAAGACCATCCATCCATTTTGGATTTGTTGCACGTCCTGATGATGGCACACTTAATTTGATGATCTGGGAATGTACTACTCTCATATTGCTAATTTTTTCATGAGGAAATACGTTTAAAAATTAATAACAATAATAAGTAATTAAATAAAAAAAAACAAAATTTCGATAATATTAAATTAATATAAAGGAAAAAGATTCAAATTTTGAATTTTGTATGAAAAAAAAATTATAAATGACGTATGAATACAAAAATGTAATACAAGAATAACAAAACAAGAAGGGACAAAATATAATAATATAATAATATAAAAATACCAAACAAAAATTGAATGCTTCAAATAATAAATTTGAAAAAGGGAGACCAGGAGGGAGTGTAGATAACAAACTGTGCCAAATACCAATAGCCTCTGAGTGATGTTAATAGATACATATTTTCGAAAACTATTAATATTCTATTTTTTATATGAATAAAATTTATAAAAAAAAAAATCAAAGAATATAAGAATTTACACATCAGATAAAAATTTAACAGAATATATATTTTTGACCTTAACTTAATTTTTATTATTTTATAAAAACAAAATTGAAGAATGGACACTAAATTGGCTATGCTCCTGGTGTCCATTATAAATGTCGTTCTACGTGTATCGACCAACCAAATAATAAGTGTTCGCGTGCTCCAGCAATAACGACGTTTTGTAGATAATATGTTTGTACGAGAAACCCGTAAATAATATAATATCAAGGCAGAAACAAATTTTAAATCGTAAAATCAATTAAAAAATTAAAATAACTAAATTGCGTAACAAAAATAGAAAATTGTAATATATGAATTGTTTGCCAACTGTTAATTATGCTTGGATCGCAAGATGGTTCTACAAACGAGGACCAATGATCCAGAAAGGTATAAAAATATATGAAAATAACACCAAGATCCATTCCTTTCTGGGCCATTAGTCCACGCTTCCAGACCCATCAAGCGATCGCAGCACAATTTACAATTGGCAAGCAATTCGAAAATAAATAAATTCGATTTTAAACAGAAATATATAGTGGCAAGGAAACACCATCAAATCAATGCTTAATTTCCGCACACCGGTTGATATTGGCCATGGCATTGCCTGTATTCGAAGCTATGTTCTATGGCAGCTTACCAGAAAATAATAATCCACGATGTGCATCCAAATGCGTTTAAAACCATGCTTGACCTCCATCTGCATCTATACCGATGAAATTTCGAATTTATCCTTTGATAGTGCATGGCATTTGCATAGGCCAAGAAATATAAGCTACCACATGTAGCAGAATATTGTACAGATTTCGTGCAGGCTGATCGAAAGAATGCATGTCGTGCCTATGAGTTTGCCAAATTAACTAAAAGTAGTATGCAGGTAAATTGAAAAGTGCAAGTGAAATAAACATATCAAGTTTAATTGAAGAGATTATCTTTCAGCTCATTGTCGCTGGAACTGGGGAAGTTATAGCCGATCCATCATTCATGGACATCGAAGTCTCAACATTGATGGACATTCCTGACCAAAATCGTTTAAATATTGATTTAGAATTAACATATTTTTACAAAAAATCGTTTTTCAAATAAAATCATTAGATTGCATGTCAAAACGAACAAAATTAAATAACTATTTGACCATACGGAAGTTCAGGAAAATGTTGATGCATAACCAATCAATAATATTAAGGACAATATAAAATAATGATATTGTAATCAAAATACTTTGAATACAAAAATTGAATGCCACAAACAATAAAGTTGGAAAAATGGAGACCATATGGGAGTGTAAATTTAAGAAAAAAACATGATTGCAGTTTTCCCCATATGTTCAACTGTCTACTTGTTCCAAATGCTTATAGCCTCTGAGTGAAGTTAATGCAATAACATTTTTGAAAATGTTAAGACTGATTGCAATAAAATTGGAGTTTTGCTTAGGGACCAATGACCCAGAAAGGTATAAATAAAAATAGATGATAATTCTATGGACAAAAACAATATTGTGAATGGAAGATTTTTGATTTAAGGAAAAGGAAGATTTAAAAAAAAAACATTGGAAAAGGACAAACTAAATTATTATCAAAAAATTTTTTTAATTTAAAATTTTGGAATTTTGAAAATTGAAAATAAAGAATGTATGTAAATGCCCCTTTCGGGGCAATTAGACCACGCTTCCAGACTCACCAAGCGATCGCAGCATAATTTATAATTGGCAAACAATTCAAAAATAACTAAATTCAATTTTAAAAAGAAAATATTCAGGATCACAAGTTACAATTTCCAAGCTGGGTCAATGCAACTATAGAAGCCAAGAATATGGAACCCATAATTGATGATGTAACAATTTTAGTAAAATACTGAAATTTAATTAATAAATTCAATTGAAAAAAGAATACATTGAGGATGAAAGTCATAAATTGCAATTTCCAAGCTGTGTACATGATATGTTGTTAAACCCATAAATAAGAAAGAAATATTGAAAAGTAAAAATGAATAAAAAAAAACTAAATAGTAACAAAATTGCTTAACAAAAATAGGAAATTGTAATATATGAATTTTAAATTATGCTTGGATCGCAAGATGGTTCTACAAGCAAGGACCAATGACCCAGAAAGGATTATAAAAATAGATGAGAATAACACCAAGATCCATTCCCATCAAGCGATCACTACACAATGTACAATTGGCAATCAAACTCGAAGATTACAAACTTCCCTATTGCAAAAAGATGATCTAAAATTCAACATCAAACATCAGATAATAAATGCAACTCTAAAACATATGAAGTCAAATTACACGAAAATATTATAAAAATTGCATTTAAATGGAAACATTCTCAAAAATAAAAAATTACCGAAATCCAAATAACTGAAAATTTTCAAAATAGTTGACATGAGTTAAGAGAGATCGATCAAATACACTACATATTGATTGACTATGAATGAAATAAAATAATTTAATTAAAGCAAATTTGTTATCTGCAACTAAGAGTTACGCAACCACTAATTAAATCTAGGCCGTTATTGCCTATAATCTTATCTAGTTATCTGTCTGTTTGTCTGTCTGTCAGTCATTACTCATTAATTCTTAAAAAAAAATCTAACTATAACGGAAATAAATAAAAAAAAAATAAAAAATGGAAGCAACGCGAAAGGATTCTATTAAATTGGAGATTATCCTGAAATAAAAAAGGAAAAGGTCCACAACATAAATCAATTATAGACCAAATCGAAGTGCAAACACTTACCCGCAATATTGACAATTGGCTGAGGTGAGGTTGCGTATTTAAGTACTACTTCCTTTGCTTGTTGTTTGTTGACTTGCTTTTATTATTTCTGAAATTATTAATTAATTATTTAATTATTCTTTGCTTTCAATAATAAAATACAATATATTAAAAATAAAAAATATATTTTTAATGTTTCCATTATAATTGACAATAACAAAAATATTTATGGTCATTGAAAATTTTCACAAATTGTATATTGCTTGATTTTAACAAAAAAAAGAATTCGTTTTTATAACATCTGATTTCTTTTTTTTTTTGTATAAACTAAAATATGACAGATTCAGTAATCAAAGCATACTTATCGAAACAATGTTTGTGATTTATTTTGAAAACAATTGGTGGTAACCTTGACCAGAAAAAACTAAGCAACCCTTAGCTGAAAAAATTATGACAGAAAAATGGAATTTCGTTAGGAAACTTAGTTGGTTCGATCGACGGACGAAAGTACGAAGAAAGCTTCACGAATTATTCTGTAAACTTTATTTGTTTTATTTTATTTGTTTATACACCAAATTACCGGTGCCCGTGGCGAGAAACAAAATACACTTACCCGAATTAAAAGGAGGACACCACTTGGTTAAAGGATTGCTTTTGTTTTTCCTGAAAATATTAAAGGAAAATCAATTTATTAGTATTTTTTTATTTTTAAAATCTCAATAGACAACAGCAGATAAAGAGTAGAATTGCAGGTAAAACACACAACAATTACACTTTATAAAATTATTTATAATTTTCAATTGCTTTTTGCTTTTAATAAAATAAATATTTTTTTTTAATTGTTCCACTGCACGTGACAAAAATTAAGTTGAAGGTGTTCTTGCTTAGCAAATAATGGTAGATTACTTACCGTTTTCTTTGTTTTCTTTCCATTGAGATTATCAAAATTTTATTTTTTTATTTTTTTTGCGTTTTTTAGATGTGCTCTCCTTGATCTCTTTTAATAAACTGAAATAAAATACGAAAGTTGTGACAAGGAAAACATTTTACAAAATCAAAGCCTACTTTGTTGTAATAAAATAAAAAATAAATAAATCTTAAATCTATTTTCTGTCTTCTTCTTCCATAAACATATATATGAAAGTGTATGTGCTCTATGGATTCCGAAACAGCCGAATCGGTTTTTATTTTATGCAAATCGATTTACAACTGAAAAAAATTATAACAGCTTATTGGTAGTTAAATTTTCCTTTTAGTTTCTGAAAAATTTAGATTACAACCTAAAAGAAGCAATTGCGATCCCACCCACAAAGAATTCGCCTTCTTCCATAAAATGTAAGAAGTAATTCAGTTAAGTGTTAAGTTATCTACCTGCCTGGTGCATGAACCTACAATAATAATTCTCCAGGTGCTGTTTCTTTTGATGAGTATTTTCATTATTTTATCAATGAATAAATTAGAATAAAACTATAGAAAACCTCTTAAATAATCCCTAAAGGAAGAACAATATATGGTTAGAAAATACCACTTAAAAACAAACACTAGAAAAATCCCAACACATTTTCCTAAAAAATCAGCTAAATTGAAATTATTCTTAGTGTGTGCAAGCAAGTCTTAGTAGCTTTTCACTAGCAGGGAGACCTTATACGAGACGTTATTTTTCATTATGCGAACAATTAAAAACTAATTGGATAATGTCGGCTAGGAAGTTTTATCGCACCCACTATATTTACCTGACCTCGCCCCATCTAATTTCTTCGATTTGTTTTGACCAAGGACCATTCATGCATTGATTTGTTTTTATCTATTGAATCTGTTGAATTGCAAGATGCAATTTTCTCTGAAATATGTATAAATTTTTAATCTTCTTTCTTTTATGGGTTTTAAAATCTTTCCAGTAATGATGGGTGTTGGATAGATGCCTTATAGACGAAGATCCCAGAGCTGCCAGACATTACTTATTGTCTCATGGACAAAATGTGTAAAATTGAGCAGTGTTAGTATGTACTATCTTGACCAGACGGCCATTTTCCAGGTATCAGGTCATCTAAGCACATAAAAATATTATTAATCTCACTTTTTTTCTCATCGCTGATTTTCACTCTTAAACTGTGGACCAATCCTGAAAATAAAGTGAATTGATGCATTTCATTTTATATTAGAATAATCTTAAAAGTAAGTCAACAACAACAAACTTACAGCCAAAACATTCCTTTGAATCCTACCTGATGAATTTAGGAGGCTGGACATTATCAAGTACATCAAGCATAACATAACATATGTGAAGGTAATGCCAAGTAATACTATTCCAATGCTAATTATAACCCATAATTGTTACTAAATTGAAAGAAAAAGCTCAACCATTGTTTTCTGTATTAGCCCTTAAATAAATTATTATT